>VZTX01013886.1:81203-427689 GCA_013400915.1 Pardalotus punctatus
GTTTGGTTTTTTATTCCCCAAAAAGGTTGGTCGAAGAATAATGGCTGCTTTGTGTTACTTTGCTTACAAATCACATTTTGCTAAGTGAATGCATTTCTGAGAACACAGGAATTGCCGTGCTGCCTCAGCACAGCAGTGCTCTGCTCCAGCATCCTGCCTGGCAGCTGCTGCAAGAGAATGTGCAGGAAACCTCCTAGTGGGCAATTATGGGAAAACCTGTTCAGACCCAAAATTTTCTTCCAGCCCCTCTATCAGTCAATAAAAATTGGCACATCTTGAAACGTGGAGGTTTGTCTCTTTTCAAGCATTTGTTTCAAGTCCTTCCCAATGTTTGGAGCTTACTGTTTTTTCATATCAGAGAGCTTGCTAAAAGCTGTGTTTTCAAAAGTCCTTATCTTCCAGCCTGGCACTAAGCAAAGCTGGACAGACTTTGGAAAGGGCTCAGCTCCTTGGTAAAAGGGAACTGCTGAGTTCTATTGCAAATCTGTCCTTAAAGGGTCACAACAGGAGCTGCTCTGTGCAGAGCAGTTTGAAAATCTGCCCTCAGTGGGAGGTGCTAAGCCTTCAGAAAGCTGATGCTCAACACTTTTGATAATCTGGCCACAAGTTAAGTATCAGGGGCCAAATTAAGTGATTTAGAGGCAGAAATATCCTACTGACAGCAGTGGAAATTTCCACTTGGCAATAAATGGCTCAATAGGATTCTGGAATAATAGAGCCATGAAAAGTGGATAATGCAACAAATAAACATCAAAGGGTAAGACTTTCCTTTTCAATCATGTCTGCTTGCGCTCCGCATAAAAGGACTGAAATATTCTGACATGAAAGAAGGAGAAGGAATGGTTAACTACACAGCCATACACTTCCTTCTGAGATGAACACTCAACATTTCTTAGGAACAGGGATTTCTTAGTATTCCTATGACATAGAGTTGGTAATTCACACGGTATTTAAGACACTAGTGGTACTTGAACTAATCTCCTGGACTAGTCTCCCTTCCTATCATAAAATCATAGAAAGGTTTGGTTTGGAAGGGACCTTAAAAATCATCTAGTTCAACTCCTCTGTCATGGTCAGGGGCACCTTCCACTGGAACAGGTTGTTCCAAGTCTCATCCAATGTGGCTTTGAACAATTCCAGGGATGGGGACTTGCACTGAAGAGAGAAGAGCCTCACATTTCTTCAGTTCTTTTCCACTCTGGGAGCGAAGCTTTGCCAGTTAATCTCTTTTGCTTAGGAACAAATGGCTTCCCTCTCTCTCCCTTAAATACTTTCAACATTTGGCCACTTCCATCCACAATTTTGATCAAAAGTGAAATTTGCACACAACTATTTTATGACAATTTGTGGCATTTTTGACAGAGAATTTCAGGGGAACATACTGATACTCAAATGAACTCAGACACCACAGACCTTGAACCTCAGGCTATTTCCCCACATTCCCATGGCAATTTTGGCCATACCACCTTGATTAAGACTTCTGTCCTTCACTTCTGGTGGAATATCCCGTTAATGAAGGTTTCCTGCACATTTAGAGGAGAAAGCTTGAGCATGACACTGAGGAGGGTATTTGTGTTGTCGGCTGGATGGAAGCACATCATTTTTCCTTCATGGCTTCAGGTCTCTTCCAAAGCCCTGGGCAGAACACTACTATTCACAGCTCCCTCTAACACACCTGCAGGGGCACACAGGTTTTTCAGGGCCGTAGGAACAGCCTGTTCACAGAAGCTGAAGGCATCTTGTTAGGAGGACAGCAGGAAGGTATCAGGGTAGCACATCAAGGAGAAAAACTGGGCACCAGACTAATTATCAGAACAAGGTTATTTAACAAGCGTTAATGTCAGCTTTCTGTTGCAGAAAGTATTTGTCTTGGTGAAGCCATTAGGTAAGAAGCAGAGACTGAGACATGAAAGATACTGAACACTGCTTCCCCCAAAGGGAGAGAGCAAGGCAGAGGACGAACACTTTCATTTCACCAGAGGAAATCTGGTTATCAAGCTGTAATCTGCTAACAAATGCTGTTCCATGTAATTAAAGGAAAACAACCAAAAAATTACTGTGGACCAGCAGGAAACAAGAAACTCTCCACAGAGAGTGGCAATTCAGAGAACACCCACCACGTGGCCCACCTTCCCTATTCCCCCTCTAGAAAAAGACCCATTTTATACATGGTGATTAAGGCACTAAAGCAAAAAGTATTAACACGATTCACATGTAGAAAACAAGGTTATTAGAAGTAAGGATCATTTCAGCATATTGTTCTCCCTAATAAGCATAGCAATGAGTAATTGAGTTTCAGGCAATCTCCAAGGTGGCGCTTTGTAGAGAAAACGGAACTTGGCATGATGTCTACTTTTCCTTTAATTACATTGCCCTAATGAGCAACTTTCTTTACTCTCAGCAAATTTATTTCTTGAGAAGAAGCAACAGTAATAAACATGTAAAAAAGGATCACCAGGTAGCACCTGAGAAGGAACATCACCAGCTTAAAATGACAAGAGGTTGCTAAAAGTGGTGGAAAAACACCAGATTGTTCTCAGCTTCATTATGCTTATCGCTCTTAAAAGTGAAGTAAAGGATGTCAGTGGAGCACGTTATCTAACCTGGGAAGTGTCCTTGTTCTGCTGTTATTTCCCTTTTGCACATGTTCCCAAGAACAACCCAGAAACACGAAGTGCTGACACATCAATCCACAGCTCCTCTGCTCACACAGCAGCAGAGGGCAATTCTGCCTCATGCCCTTGTGCAAGATGAACAGAGAAAATCACATGCCAATAACATCCTACTGAGTGTCAATATTGCCACTGCAACCTAAAACAGAGGATAAAGGGCTGGCTTTTCCAAAGTCTTTAAGGCATTTAGACATCTGACTCTTGTTGAAAGTCAATGGCTGTTTTACTTATCTTTTTCTAGAAAACCACTGGAGAATCCACTTACGGACAAGGACTCCCTGAATCTGCCTTTCTGGAGACAAAAAGCTGGCACATTTCATACATATGTTCATTCTTCTAGTTTTTTCCCAAAGTATCTGCCAGGAGACACCACACCTGTGAAGACAGACCCCCTTTTCTACAGCTGGGTGAACATGTCACCTCTTAAAACACCTGAAATGTTCACCTTCAGAGAGCAGAAATTGCTGCTGCCCACAGGCCTTGGTTGAATTAAGCCAGTGCACCACCAGATGCCAATCTGACTTTGTGCATGACAGTAGTATTATTCTTCAGGAAAAATCCCCAAACATGGAAGCAAAGTTCTTGAGAGTCATTCATGTTTTCAGTGTTGCTCAAAGCTGGGCTGCACATCCTGGAATGTCTACCAGCTGCCTTAGGGCCACACTTTCCTTCAGAGAAGCATGAGCTTCACGTGTTGGATTACCCCATGTAGCTCTGGACGGGTGATCAATCCACCTTTTGCTGGGTCAGGCATTCATGGATGTATCTGCACTCAGCAGTTTTGCTGTGACTCACTCCAGAACTTCACAAGGTCCCTTCACCTGCAAGTACTGTTACTTAACGCACTCACAGAGGTAGGAGGAAACTTCATTTACGTATGTTAAAAAAAATACTCTGAGGTTTTCAAAAACAGGCATTTCAGATGTAAAAGTGTGAAATGAAATTTCAAATAGAAAATCTGAAAGTGCCAGTGGCAGCAGACACCAAAGTCCTTAAATGTTTATGCAGCTTTATGTATTGTTATTTTATTAGTAAGCTTGCCATGAAATGGCAGGGGTCTGGGAAGAAAGTATGTTAGCACTTACAGTCTACTCGTAAATGCATTAAGTGCAACTATTTTATTGAGAAAAAAATCCAGGAGGAGAGCAGAGGCCCATCTCCTGGGGAGCTAATCTCAATTACTGCTCCCAATCATGCTTCAGCTGAAGAAAACCCTGCACAGAGCCCGTGCTGTACACGACCTGGCAGTTGTGTGCATTTGCCCCTTCAAAGACACCTATGTAATGAATGAGAATAGACTTTTTCCTTGCAAAAAGAAAGAAAAAAGTGATTGTTCAAGAAAAAAAGAAATTCTAAAAAAGGCCTTCCATTAAAACTCTATTTATTGCAATACCTTCAGGCTTCCACAGGGATTACAACCCCTAGAAGCAAGATACCAATACATAGACATGATTTACGTAGGCAAAAGGGACACACAAATGTTTAGTTGGATTTGCTGATATGTTTACCACAAACTTACAATCAATTTTTGCAATTAAATGCAGGATGGGATTCTTTCTCGTACACAATGCAGCAGCTATCCAGGCAAAGCGGGACAAAGGCTGCCTTACTTCCCTGTTTCCCTGTTTTTTTTGAATACCTGTGCTATAATTAGGCTGTAACTCAGCCAAGCGGGATTTTGAAGCTTTCTTTTCCTTGGAGCAGTAAATGCCACTGCTCAATGTGGGCACCTGTTGTCACTTTCTCCAATTTGCAGGATGCAAAAGCTGAAACGGGAAAAATGCTGCACTGCGCTACTTGAAACCCTTTCAGGGGCTCCCTGCAGCACGGGGAGGCACAGGCAGCCAGAAGAAGTGGTAAGCACACTTTGCTAACTGCAGCTCTTAGTTGTCAGGAACATAAAAGTCTCCTGCACATGGAAAATAGCAGCACGAGCTGGTTTTGAAAACAGATCATACATTTCTCGTAATTAATTGAATTTTGGAGATGTTTCATTTTTGTCCCCCAAGGAAATGCTGTTAGCTCCTCTCTTCCGAGCGCCCTGTGTGTTTTAAAACACACACTTAATTCCACAGAGAATATTCCGTCAGGGATATTGGTAGTTAAAACTCTCTGAGGAGACATCACCCAGTGTGCAGTCAGAGCTCTTTACTCCCCCAGCCCTGACAGGCACCTGTGGCTCAAAGCTGGGCATGTGGTCACTGTGGTCTGCTCGTGGCACTGCTGGACCCCAGCTGCCCCTACAGCACCACAGAAACACCGAGCAGGGCTACAGACACTGTCTAATAAATCTGAAGGCTGGAGAACAGTAGGAGAGAGGGGAGCAGATTCTCGCATCATCAGGAGGGAAATAGGCTTTTAAAAAGCCAGTTGTGTCTGTGCACAACAATGAAGCTTTATGTCTATATAAACTGACAAGTCAAATTGTCCTCCTGGGCCCAATTCTCAACATCAGTGCCATTTGACGGCGATCGCTGCCTCCTGCCTCTGCAGCCGAATGGCTCTGTCTGCCAGCAAGGGCAGGCAAGATGATTAAAATAAGCATTAACAGAATGGTTTGGTGATTAGCTTCTCCCTCTTTTTTTTTTTTTTTTTTACATATAGTTTTGGTCTGCCAAAGATGCTAAAGCCTTTTCTTCATTAGCAGTGTGCTTAACAAGTGCAAATTTAAAGTATTCATTTTCTTAAGGCCAAGGATTAAAGCAATTACGGAAAACTGCTGCAACCTAGTACCAAAGTCAATCCTTAACATGGAAAAGGAACAATGGTGCTTAACATATTTAAATAAAACCAAATTGTGCACAATTACGCTAACACACTGTTAAACTAAATTCTCACTCTGCTGCAATGTTTTTTTAAAATTTCCTTTCTGAAACTGAAGTAACACATTTTTTCCCCCAATATGGCAACAGGTCTGTGGTCCCTTTGCATTGCTTTCCTGGCAAAAACATTGCAACAAAAGCTAACATCCACTCTCATTCTGTCCTCATTTTACCATCAGCTTGTCCTGACATCATATGGGCTTGCCAGGTCTGCAATGGATTTCAGTGTGTTTTGGTTTGTGCTTCCCAACTACCTGCTCCAATATCCTGAACCTTAAAGAGAACCCAGGGGAGTATTTCATCTGAAGTTTAAGTCAACGTTTTAATTCGGAGAAGAAAAATCTCCCTGGAAAATGGCAACTCCCTGATAGGTTTGTTTGCTTTCCATATCATCAATTCCAAGAAGCTGAGTTCCTAGGATCCTGATGGGGCGTGTTCTCCCCACCAGCATGAATTCAGCTTACACCGCCTCAGAGGAGAAGCAGAGATCTGGAGGCAGTTTTACCTCAGGACTGGGAATACACAGGAAGCATCTGAGCAGCTGAGCAAGTCCAAGCACTGACAGCGTGAACAGGCCTTGGAGACCGTGCTCACTTTAATCCTCTTATCAGCAACTTGTCCTCGCTTGGAGGCTTTTGTCACGAAGTCACTTGCCAATGAAGTACCATCAAGGACACAAAAGAGCAAATACTCCATGAGCTGAACACAATAAACATCCTACACAAGGAGCCAGGAGATCCTTTGCAACGGTCACAAAAATTTACATCTGCTATATTATAGATGAAATATAAGTGATTCCTGGAAGCCGATGTCTTTTAACCTGCGAGGAAAACGATTGTAAACACCTCGAGGCAGGAAAGGGTAAGAAGCATCAAGAGCAGGGATGGAATGCAGAGAGACAGGCAGAGTAGAGGGCAATGAGGCTACTGGATGGTATGTAAAATACCAAATGTACATTGCCTTCCAGACCAAGCCTAGGTGGAAAGGGCATGGGTGTGGTCATGAGGGATGGCTGCCTTCATGGGAAACCTTCAACCACTTCTAATTCGTTTCTATAGCTGAGCTGTTTCTGTTTCTCTAGATCCTGGGGAAGATATCACAGTGAATTAAATGGCTCACAATCAAATATGAATATGATATCCTGTTATCTTAAAATAAGTGCAGTAACACACACAGCATACGAGAAGGTCTCAGAGATTTCAGGTGTCAAATTATCCAGCAGCTTACAGGGTTGTGAAGGGCAGAAAATACCACAAACAGTGGGGTTTTCATCTAGGGAGATAAACGTGACCATAGGATGTCTCTCGGTATTGCTGCTGGGTCTTACTGACAAATTTGTCAGTTTTGCCTTATGTAGGCTGAGGACATGTAATAAGCTTGCAGGGCATGCCAGCACTATCCAGTGGGTTTCAAATCCTAATCAGACAAAATTTTATGGTCCAGAAAATATATTATCCTCTTTAAAACAAAAAGGAAATTCATCTGATGGAAAAAAGAAATTGTTTCATCTTAACCAAAAATTATTTTTTGTCCATCCAGATATGACATCCAAACCATAATTATTTGCACAGTTCTAGGTTCTACTGCAATACTCTTAGCTATTCACACACAGTGCACCTGCCCTGCCCTGCTGGAGTCGCTAAAATATCACAAGACTCAGGAAAGCAACTGGGAAAAGCTCATACTCCTTGGCTGGGAGAGCCTCCTCAGATGCTTGCAGTCAGAAAAAGCAACATTGGCAACACCAGGATAAAATCCAGAGCCTACTGGGAATAATTTATTTGCTGCTGCATCAGAAGAGTGGGAAATAAACTTGTACCTGGGAAAACCAGAGCTTTTAAATAACCCCCCCCTAAAACTAGTTTCTGTGCTGCTTCTGTCCTTTTCCACGGGTTTATCCATGCAGGGTGCAGAGAGTGCAGGCTCTGGCCCCAGGGGAGTTGAGATGCAGCAGACTGATCTCCCAGCAGGCTACAATATGTTCCCAGAAGGTACAATATAATTCCAAGGCCAAGGAACAGCCTATTAGCTCTGCATGCCATTAATTTTCATGAATAGTTCAATCCGATGCTCACAGAAGCTGCTGGGCACCTTTCCATTTTGTCTCGCAGGACCTGGATGAGGGCTTATTTATCTTTTCCTTTCATACCTTACCTTGAGGCCCAAGCAGTTGAGAGCAGCTGTGCAGGTTTCCAGCCCTGTGCCAGGCTCTGTGTCCAGCAGCAGGCAGGACGCTGTCTGCAGGTCAGAGTGATGGCATATCACAGTCAAAGCCATTCAGGGAGAATTAAACTTCAGGCTTGTTTGACTAAACTTCTGAATTCACCACAGTTCCCCTGTTTTGCCAGCCTGAAGAAACAGCCCAGCAGGTTCTTGACTCATATGCCAAAATGCCTCCTTCATCCTCCCTGGAACTGGAAATGATTACTAATAGGTATTCTTGCTGAAATGATTTAACATACCGTGCTGAATGAGATCACTAAGTCAAAATATCTTTTCCTAAGTGACTCTCTCACTGCTTGCCTGAATGCCAGAGGGGAAGGAGGACAGCATGAAGTGAATTCTTTTGCTGGCTTTTTACAAAATCTCATAAATTACTGAAGAATTCACACTAGGAAGTTTCACTCAGGTTCATTACAAGACGTCCATGATGCAGGTCTGGCAGGCAGAGGGGGATGGAGACACAGGGGTTTGGGTTAACCTCTCTCTTCCACACTTTCCCCTTTTCCAGTGCTCTCCAGGGTAGGCTGCAACTGAAGACAGGCAGTGAAATGAAGAGGGCATGAGAGCAAGGCTGGAGAGGAGCTGGGCACTCCCTGCCCTGCATGAACAGCCCTGGATTAGCAGCTGCATCTCTTACAGCAGGCTGCAGGCACCAGTGAAACCCAGAATTCGGGGAGGAACAGGAGTGTGCACCACAAAACACAGCTCTGCATGCCAGGGATGCTCAGGGTTTCACTGAGAGGCCAGGCTGCCCTCACCCATCTGAGACTCTCAGCCTCAAAATTAACTTATTGAGGTCACACTCATAGCCGGAGTGCGGAGCTTTGATTGAGTCTTCCTTTCTGAGAAAGCCCCACACGCTCTGGCCCAGTACAGCTATTACCTGCCAGCCTAAAGGATGATGAATGTTATTTATATTGCAGTAATGGCTAAGCACTCAGTGGAGACCAGGGACAGGCTGTGCTATGGACTTCTCAAACACCCACTGAATGAGGGCTGCCCACAGACACCTGAGAGTGCTGAGACATTTCAGGATAATGTTCTTGAATGTTTTGGACACGATGACCTCCAACAACTGCAGTACTTGTGCTGACTGGAAAAACACAGGGGGCTGTTCTACAGTAAAGATGTTCATTCTTATATACCACCTTCTTATCAGTCACTGTGACATGCCCTTATAATAGCAAAGAACTCATCTACTTCAAAGCAAGCAACTACTTGATAAGAGGCTTTTAAATTCCGTGATTAATAAATGTAAAATATAATCTATTTCAAACCAAACAGAAAATACAGAGGTATAAAGAGCTATTCTAATCAAAATTTTTCCTAATATTTAGCTGCTATTGTTCTGCTGTCCAAGAAATAAAGTGAATCAATGAATAAGAATGACTCGAGATGAAGATGAGAAAAGTAATCTAGCAATAGTAAAACATGAAGGGCCTGGTCCTATAAAAAACCCTGTAAGACCAATTTAACTTTGGCATGTGCACACTTGCAGGATTAGGCTTCAAATAATTGCAGAGAAATGTAAGAACTGATAAACTATAGCTTTAGCTTTCCACTACAGTGAGCCAGAGAGTGGATAGCTAACACTTCCCAGGAAATAGCCTCCCAAGAAATAGCACTGCAAAAATGCAGAGGAAATACATCCAAAACATTACATGCAGATGGTTTTTTTTACTATTAATGATTCTCTTTGTATCTTGGAAAAATCACACAGTGACTTCTTTCATATGCATTGAGGTACAAAAACCTAAAATATTAAGTGACACATTCTACCAAGAAATGCCTCAGAGACAGTGCTGTGAAGGAAGTGTCAGCCCCTCTTTCATCCCTTCTACAATTAATGTTCCAGTACTACAGCTCTAAAAATATACCCAGAAATCAGCAATATTTGTGTCCATCAGAAACCTGATTAAAATATAAGTCCTAAAAATACCTTAGCTTTAATTGTACTCTTTACACTTAAAAGCTGCATTAGACAAGGCAGTGTCAGAGCTTCACAGCCAAGAGCCTGAAGATCTCAGAGCCCAGTAAACAGACTAAGCAGTGAACAGCCTGATCTGCTTTCTTCTGCCTTTTCCATCAGATGAGTGGTCACTCCAAAACCAAATGGGAGAAATTAAGCACACAGTAAGAGGCTGCAAGCACTTTCTGGCTGTCTCAACTCCAGAAGTCTCCTAAGAGGACTGATGTCTCAGCATCTGGGCATTCCTCTCACTGTCAGACACTCAGAGAAATGGGATTTATCAGCAATCTGCTGAGCATGTACAGATGACAACTGCAGAGCCTGGAGAGCTCAGAGGCATTTGCAGATAGAAAGGGGTTTGTGGAAGACACGTTGAGCCAGGGCTGAGACCCAGAGTCTGTGAAAATTGCTCCCAATTGCTGTTAAACCTTTAGTTGTGGTAGTTAAAGCAGGCACTGCAGTATGTACAATTTATCCTGGGTGTGCTTTACAACTGCACAGACTGTTTGAGGAGGATGAGCAGCCTCCATGTCCCATAATACAAGGAAAAGGCTGGTGGGATGATTTTGGAAGGTGGTCTTTGCTGCCTAAACTACAACTCCATCTATCACTCAAATACATGGAAATGAAGTGTCGTTTATGAACAGGTTTTGGATTTTTGAAGTACAAATTTCATGAAAAATAGATTTAAAGCTCTCTCCAGCACCCACATCTCACCTAATGGTACTTTATCCCTCATAGATTTCCAGCCTGTTGGCCCACCATGATCTACATATCTTCCTAAATCATTTAAAGTATCTTCTTGTCAAAGGGCTATGACTTGACATCACACAGAGATGCATTATATCAAAACGTTTTTGCTGTACTGACATAAGCTCCAAATGATTTCCAAAGTCAGCTGACTTTTCAATAATTTGTCCCTTTTCCATTTTTCAAAATAGCTTTATTCACTCATGATATCAAATTGCTGAAGTCCCTCCATCCTCAATCCAGACAGCAATAGAACTTTGCACCAAACTTTTTATAGCAGCAAATGTGTTTTTGTTTCCCTGGCATCCTAAAAAAAAAAAGAAATCTCTTCAGCTACAGTCTGCACAAAAGTGTGTTAGCTCTGTGTTGCTCAGGAATAGCTAGTTAGACTCTGAGGCTATACATTCTTCTGCTAAAAGATACATTATCACATCTATGTCTAAATATTTATGCTTCCAATGTTTGCTGAAAGCAACACCTACAATTGCTATAATTGAAAATGACAAAATAAAAAAGAAATTTTTCACCAATTTGCCACCCCTTTTCATTTAACAACACTAAATATATAGTCTAGTTCATTAACAGAGTTTTGCCTGTTTCTGTTTAGCTATAACAAGGGAGAAATAAATGTGTTAAAAAAGAAGCAAATGGAATTGTGAGTGTGACAGAAAGGGAAAGAGCTTTTGTGGGTTGATGCAGCAACTGAAACCACTTAACACATGTGAAAAGGAAAAAATCATAGAACCATACAACAATTTAGGTGGAAAACACCTGTGAGGTCCTTGAATCCAGCCATTAAGCCAGCACTGCCACGGCCACCACCAGCCCATGTCCCCGAGAGCCACATCTACACATCCTTTAAACACCTCCCGGGATGGTGACTCCACCACTTCCCAGAACAGCCTTTTCCCATGCCTGACAACCCTTCTGGTGTTAATTTCTGTCTCACACAACTGCTTTTAACCAGCACACCAGCACAGATTGCCATCATTTCTTTCCATTGGATCTCCTTGCTCACAGTCTCATTAAGGTTTTACCCTTATTGTTCAGGGTGTTCAGGTGCTACACGTCATATAACTTGTCAGTAATACACTTTTTTTCACCATTTTTGCATATTTAAGTAATTGAAAAACTTTAAAACACACTATCATTTTTTTTGTGAGTGGGGACTTGTCATCATGTAGATATCACAAAGGAAAAAATACAAAAGCAGAAAATGTCATGAATTCTCTTTCAAGCAGATGGTATTGCAGTAGCACTGAACAAGTTTATATTAATTACTTTCAGAAAGAGAAGGAGATGTCATATTTCAGATAGAGGATCCTACCAAACCCACGAAGAACAAGCCGTAAATTTAACAATAGTGAGATTTTTTCATAGAATCGTTGTGACAGCTGTCAAGCTGGGGGAAACTTTTTGTTAATGCCAGTACAATTGTTCATTTAAACAAAAGGCAGTAATTCAGTCACACTGGAACAGCTCATGAGCCGAGCTCTGCTGCACAATCTGCACACATGCAGATATTCCATCTATATGCAGAGCTGCTCTTTAATTTCCAGCTTTGGGGCTACAATGTGATTTGTCCAGAGCTGAGCAGAGCCCTACAAAAATCAGGCCAGAAGGCAATTTGTGATTGAGTTGTAGCAAGCTGCCTGTGTTTTCTCTGGTTGGAAGGGGGAAGTTTGGCACCCCAGGCGAGCAGCCTGCACTCCCTGCATGCCAGGCTGACCATGTGGTCACCCTTCTTCCCCGTACCCTCAAAACAAGAGAGCACAGTCTTGGTAGAGATGTCACCTCGCCCTGCATGCGGTGACAGACTGAAGCACCAAAGGTGTCAACTGCACCCTCCCTCAGAGAGGGAGCTCACAGGGAAATCCCAGTATAGATCTTGGGGCTATCACAGGGTCTTTGCAAGCAATAAAAAAGCAGAGATCCCATTGACTACCTCCACCCACGGCAGGGCCTGGACCATTAAGGTGATTTACTAACAGCAAAACCAACTCTGAAGAAGAAATGGAGTGTAACTCTTACCTCCTCGTAGATGTCATCATTCCTGCTGAAGTCTCCAGCCCTCCTTGGAAGCACATGGACATGGACATGCTGAAAATACGAAACAAAATAATGGTGATTATCCAGTTCATGACTTTCTTTTCTGAACTGTCAGCATTATTCTCAACACACACAAGTAAAATGCACAGGCTCCCACAGCATTATTTTCAGAGGAAAATACATTAACCTGTTCCATAACTGTATCTCAACTCTTTGGAGAATATAAAAGATGAAAAACATGAGAGAGCAGCCCTGTTGTATTATATGAGCTTCAGAGTGAAATGCCTGGAAGTTTAGGGGCTCTGTGGAATTATTCAGAGTTGTCAGTCAGAGATGTATTTAGCCACGGCTTTGAAATAATGATGTCCCTTGGAGCTGAGCGTTGTGTCTTTGGAACAAACGGGAATACGGAGGTGCCAGAGATGGGATGGGGCAGAGAGCTGGTGTGGGCAGCCCGGGCTCGGGGCTCCCTGCCTGGGGACAGAGGAGCACAGAAAGGCTGGCAGAAGAGGACAACGCCTCTCGCAAGGTAAAGAAGACTTTAATCCCTTCCTCCCCGCAGGCTGTAGCCCGAATACAACAAACGAAGCCCCCAGGAGGGCCAGGCTTATGCTGGGGACACACCCGCAGGGACAGAGTGACCGGTGGCCCCAAAGCTGCCAGGCACAAGAACTACGAGCCCAGTTTGACAGACCCTGAAGCAAAAGTGTCCCTGTGTCCCTCTCCCGGCAGGACCATCGCCCATGGGGTAGCAGAGCTGGGGACGGAGCTGCACAGGCAGCTTGGGCTCACCCGCTTTGGGGAGGAAGTGACGGGTGATGTATTTTTGTCAGAGGTGCTGATGTGATTTGGGGAAAACAAACAAAACTGTGGGAAAGAACCCACCCAGCTTCTTGATGTGTTATTACTATTATCATTTTTTTTCTGACACTGTCTTCATAACATAAAGAAAGGGCAAGTCAAGATCCTCAAGAACCAAACTTTACTGGGAAAAGTACTTTTCTGCAGTAAGTCCAGCTGCTAACAACATTGCAAAGCACTCATTTCTCTTCTTCCCTTTGTCTTTCACTCTTTTGAGTAAAGAAAAACAACAGAGAATAATTCTTCAGAAAAAAAACCCCAACACCTCGATCAGGAGAGGCAGCAAATAATCTGACTGACAGATCACATTTATGCATCTCCAGATCTTTTTAGATGGTGCCTAAATCCTTTAAAAAAAAAAAGAAAATTACTGCATCAGAAACAGCACCAAATGGCTTGCATAGAATTTATATAGCTTGCACTTGATTCAATTTGATGAGGTAGAAATCAACTGAAACTCCTGCACCTCATTGAAACATTCTCAAAACATCGCTTAAGTCTATAATGAAATATGAAATCAAAAAAGGTTTTCTTAGGCTATTTGTAAGAAAATTCAAACATACCTATATTATGTTAGCTTCTATCCATAAAAACATTTGCTCAGTGAATAAAATGAAATCACAGGATGTTTCAGTTAATGAAATATTCCAAATACCACACTATTTTTTTTTTCAGCTTTACCCTAGAGAAACTGAATATGCGATATCTTATTCTTATCATTATCCACAGCTTTCAGAGTATTCAGACCAGAGATGAGGGTGAATCTTGAGGGTCAAAAACTGTGTTTTTGAGTAATATATCAGTGATAGTGTTCTGATAGTGTATTATACTAATATATCATAAGAGCGAAAGTGCTCCTATGATGTATTAGTGCAATGTATCATCTGAACATCACTGCTCGTATGATGTATTGCTCAAAATCACAAAGCAACTTTAAAGATGGTCTTCAGTAGCCCTAGGCCCAAAATTTCACTTTTGGACAGACTTTCAAGAAAAATAAAAGTGTCGATTAAAGTTTGCTGGGGTACTGTAAAATTTCACTACTGTCTCACACCTGTGGTTCTCATTGGATTTAAATTTATTCATAAGAATGGAGTCAGTTCATCTGCCAGACATTTCTTTCTCTTCTGCTACAAGGAATGATGGTTTTGCTACAGGTATCAATTTGCAGGAATTTCTCTTGATGATATATATAAAATCTAATATCAGCTATCAACAACCATATTCCCCAGAACTTTAGCCACCTTTAGGAGCAATGTTTATCTCTGATGCAGAATGTTCCAGGATGCACACGGGAGAAGATCTGTACACCCACGACAGACGATGTGGAATATCAGAAAACACACAGGGATGAAGTGCAAAGCTCAGTGCAGAGATGCTGCACTGCAGATGCACAGACCAGCACAGCAGGTAATGAATGAGCCTAATGTGATCTTCTACCCAAAATGGGCTCTTATGATCAGCGGGGAAAAAAAAGAAGTGTTTATGACAGCATATGGGCCACTTGGCATCAGTGGGGACATTCTCAGGGGTAGTCACCTTTAGTGCATGTATTATGTTTTCACACACTGCCAGGCTGGAGAGCAGAATCCATCAACTGTATCGCAAAACAAATGAATATTCCCAACATTTGAGATTTGAGGTAATGACAATCAATTTAAAAGAGAGAAATTTTTTCCAACCATCCTTTTTTTTTTTTTTTTTAAACTCTGTGCATGGAATATTAAATATNAAAAAAATAATATTCCCAAAATTTTAGATTTTAGGTAATGACAAACAAATTAAAAAAGAGAAATTTTTTTCCACCCTCCTTTTTTTTTTTTTTTTTAAACTCTGTGCATGGAATATTAAATATCTGGATTCTCCCCATTGTTTGTATAACAGAAACAGGATCAGCAACATTGTCTCACTATTTTCCTTCTCTTCAGTTTTACCAAGAAATACAAGCAGCACAGAGCTGTGGCTACCACATAGTCAGAAACACTGAACGGGGAGATTTTCTGCCTTCTCTAATCTGCCTTTCAGCTTCTGGCCTTCTCAGCTCGGAGAGGGTGATATTTTGATTCATTAGGAGATCTTTAATTGATCATTTTTACTCCTTAGTACTATTTGTTACTGCTAAAGCCTCAATCCTCCGAGGCACTTAAGCACCAGCTCAATTTCCAACCCGTGAATTGGTTCAGTGGGAATATTCACATCCCGGATGTTTTGTTTATGTCTCAGTGTTTTGCATCCACTGCTGGCTACACAGAGGTCTCCCTAGCTGGCAGTAGCAAAAATAACTTCAAGGTGCCTGCAAATTAAAGTTGCTTCCTTCCATTTGTTTTCCAGGAAAAACAAAAACCTGCACATCTGAAAAAAAACCATTTGCAATTGACTGAAATGTGTCAGATGCAAACAAAACGTTGGAATGCCTTTTTTTTTAGCCAAACAAACGGATTTAGGCAAATCTTCCATCAAAACACTGCTTGAACAGAAAACATCTAAGCATTGACCAAAACTGTCAAAATAAAGCATTTCAATTTTTTTCCTCAGTTATTGTGGGGATCCTCATGCCTGGTGGGTGGCAGGCAGCACCATCACACTCCAGCAGGCTGTATTCAATCACTGTTGATGGTATTTCATTTTTTTCCTAAAAGATTGCTTTCCCCTCATTTTGCATTATTTTGATTAATAAGCAAGAAAAGCAACACACAACAGCCAAGACATTTACATTAATGGACCAATCAATATCACCCACATCAAGGTAGAAAAATGCAGGCACACGCTTGCATTGCTGAGCTCCATTCCCTGCTCGTCAGGCACTGATGGGGGAAGCAGGACACCGACACACTGGGTGTGACAACAGTGACAACATGTCAGTTAAAGATGTCTGAGCCCCGCCAGTTGCTTCTGATACTGGGGGTAAAATTTCCAGCCAAGGATGTCCAGAACAGCAGTAGCTGGAAGGAAGCTGTGGGAGCTGGATTTTATAGGACATTCAAAATTAAAATGATTAGACTGACATTTTTCTAGGGCTGGGACTGCAGCTCCCGCTGCTTCACACTGTAAATAACATCTCAGGTTAGAAAACTCCTAATGGTGAGAATTATCAGGTGATGCAAAATCACTCATAAGAGAAGAAATTTTCAAGACTTTTATACCCAGAAAGACAAGAACATTAGAAAATGTACTGCAAGGAACAAATCTGTAGTGCCATGGGGAACTCGTGAGCCAGAGCCAGTGTGTGACATCTCTGATGTCCCAGTGCAGGAAGGGGATGCTCTGATGAGCTCCATGGCATTCCAGTCAGGACTGTGGGAGCACAGGGCTGCTCATGGGCACTCTGGAGCACACTCATCCCACCACTGCTGAAATCTGACTGCAGCACAGGCACTTGTGGGATTACACAACTAAAGTCCCTCTCCAGGGACCTAGGGCTGCAAAACGCCCAGAAAGCTTCAGCCAAAAGACCTGGAGCATATGTTGTTGGAGAAACAAGCATTCAGGTCAGGTGAGTTTTACTTCAGCACTCAAGGCCATGCAGAAAGCAATGTTCCTGGTTACGGCTGGTTTTATATACTGAATTATGGTCAAATAACCAATGTGTCACCACTGCACTGACTTTAAAGTGAAAATACTAGACAAAAATAGACACTGAAAGAGATTTCCCAGGTAGACTGGAATAGTGAAGAGCAGAAGACCCTGCCACACACCAGTGGGGAGGACATGGATGCTGCCTGCAATAATTCATGAACATTATGTTGTGTTCACTCAGCTGCTGTGCTGGTTAGCAGAGCAACAAAGCTCAGCTTCCAGTCGCAGGGAGATAATAGTCTGTACATGAGCTCCTCAGCACCCAGGGTCTATTAGCAATAAATGTTCTTGCAGGATGAATACACAAAAGCTGGCAAGGGGTCACGCAGCCCTGAGGACAGGGGGCTGCCAAAACGTTGGCAGAGGAAGGGCTGTTCCCCCTCCATCTGCAAGAGCAGAACACGGCTGAGCTGTGCCTTCATGCAGCAAAACCAGATGCCTTTCAGCAGCTAATCCTTTCCCTTGCTGCTCTTCATTCTTTCCACAGTCAAAGCTTGGCAGTTGTGGGTTTGCACGGTCTCGTGGCGCAGCAAGGTCAGGAAAGGCTGTGGTCTGTCCCTGCTGCGGTTGTGGCCAGGCAGGACGAAGGGCAGGAAGGGAATCAGCAGCACCGGACAGCAAGACCAGCTGGCCAGGAGACCCCCATCAGCCACTTTGCTGGGGAAAAGGATGGTGGTTTTCAGATAAGACCTCACTTGCTGCAAAATGCCCTGTCCATTACAGAGACAGGGGCTTCCTATGGGAGGCTGTGATAATGCTTCTTCTAAACTACCAGATTAACTGTAGAAATTCTGAACTAATAACCATTCTCCAAGTAAGACTGTTAGTGGGCGATAAAGAAAATCAACCATAATACAGAGATAGCCGCATGAAAAATAGGGCAATTTTGTCCTCTCTGTACACTGGGCTTCCATGGAGCCCTTGTTTGCTATTCTTGATTAACTGCTCAATTATCCCTGTTACAAAGTTATTCCACGGAAAGCCCTGCCTGTATATCCACAGCTCATTAACAGAAAGCGCTCCCTCTGCTGTCCCCGAAAATCCAGCCTGTCACCAGCTACAGGCACACTTGGTACAATTGCTCTTTCTAGGCACTGAAAGCCCATTTCCAGGGCCCTTGACCTGCAAGTCCTGGCAAAGACACCTTTGTGAGAAAACAGGTCCTATTCAGTGAGTATTTATGAGTTCTTGATGTTTTTCCAAGTCCTGAATTGGTTTGAGATGGAGAAACAAATTTAAAAAATTTTTAAAAGTCCTATCCAACATTAGGAAAAGAGTTTTGGACAATTAAAACACTCAGTTTTCACAGCCTTCAAAATTATTGCCAGCATTAGTACTGCTTTTTCCCCCCATTTCCAGGAGTTATAAATTAGTCAAAGACAGACCACTTTAAAGGAGCTAATTTTTATAAAATAATAAAACATGGCAGGAGAGTACTTGAAACCATTCCTTTCCTACAAAAATGCCCCATTTCTAGGAATCAGCACTTTCCTTTCCAGCTTCACTAAAAGCTCGAGCACGAGGCTGCACAGACGCAGCCCCTCGGTGTCGCCTCCCCTGCTGGCAGCTCTGCCCTGCTGGGGGCGAGGATTGACCCAAACCCAGGGAGGCTGCATGGACTGACACTCCTGTAACACCTTCGGCCCTGTCTGGTAAAACACAGAGATGAGGTTTGCTTTTCTGCCATCACGAGAAACATGAGGACGTGACACAGATGGAAAGGAGCGGCACAGACCGGCAGGCTCGAGAGCAGGATGTGCAGGGGGAACAGATTGATGCTTGGAAGGGAAGGACAGGGGAATCCACATCTGTCTCAGAAAGCCCAGGGCAGAGAAAACAGCAGAGACAGATGTGGGGATGGACTAGGAGAGCCCCTGAGAGCAGGGAGGGTTGAAGCTATTGATAGAATGAAACGGTGGTCGAAATTCTGTGCATCAAAAATGTGCAGAATGAGAGGGCAAACAGAGAAAACAAACCGGAACAAGTCTTGGGAGAGAAGGGCACACAGGCTGTCCATGTGTCCCCAAGGGCCCTTTCAGGAGACACTTGTGCAAATCTGCATCGCACTGTGCTGCACACGCACTCTCAGGAGGAAAAATCAAGGTTTGCAATGATCCCTACCAGCGTTTACGCCATGGATTTGCCTCTGGAAGAGTAAGGATCAAGATACTTGCTCAGCACAGAAAACACGGATTTTGGAAAGCAACGAAATGAAGAGAATTTGCAAACATATTAGAAGCCAAACCAAGTGTGGGACTTGCAGCAGAGTACACCTTCAAACATGTAGATTCAGAAATGTGCAGATTCAGCATTCTCAATAAATAATGCATATGTCAACTGCTATGAAGTTTTACAGAAATTAGGTGTGGATGAGCTAGAAAAGAAAAGTAGACCTAATGAAAACAAGCCCAGAAAGATTTTTAAACCTCCTTAATATCAGCAGTTATAACTTCCATGGCTGAAGACAACTTAAGCATTTGCAAGAGAAGTGCCAATCCCTCCCCTTCAGCCCCAAATCCAAGAAAACTGGCACAATACCGAGGGTAATAAGCCTGTTCATTGGTAGTGGTGATCCAAATGAATATCTCATAAGAGATCTTCTGAAAGGCAGCAAATGAATAAACTAAATGGTAAAAAAGCTTTCAAACTGGTATTTCCTGACCTCTAACCTGGTCTGCAACCCTAGGAATGAGGGTCCTTGCACACTGGTGGGAAGGTCCAGCCAGGGGCCATCACCTGCCGTTTTCCATTGTCCATCCCCTCCCAGCACTCACCTGGGCAGGATGGGCAGACCTGCAGGAGCAGCGACAATTACTCTGCAAAAACAACCCAAAATCCTGGCACTCCTCAGCCTTTTTTACAGAAGAGAATTACCAGTGAAGGGGTCTCTGAAGGTGGTACATGCTCAGGGATAGCTGGAGAGCACCTGCCTTGAGGCCCTGCGCTTTTGCCTTCCCTCAGGGTCACTTTGCCCAGGTATTTTTGTGCAAATTTGGTGTTGCTGAGAGGCAAATGAAAGCACAACTGCATTTCCCCTCACCTCTGATCTTTAGTTAAGTCTTGATAAATGCATATTGTTTGAACACTTGTGATATGTATAATTAGGGTTCTTTAATTTATGTTTCAATAAAATGTTCTATAATAAACATTTACTGCTCTGTGAATAAACATTTAAATGAAGCTCCTAATGGAGGTTACACGTTTTGAAGCAGTTCATGGCTTTGCTGAAGTCTCTCCCTATATTTAATGAGAGTAATTTCCATAATCTGTGCATTATTGCTTAAGCCTCCCTTTAGGAATATTTTACAAAGTAAAACTGTGTGAAATATTATCAACCAAAAGAGAAAATGCTAAGAGGATTATCAAATTGTCCTGTTAAAGGGACAGCACAAACTTTCATTTCCCCCCTGAGATGCCAACACTGTAATTATGTAAAACGTGCTTACTAATCGTCACACCGGTGTGTTATTACTGGGTTTTTCCCTCAGAGACCCAGGCTAAATTAAAAGGATGGGAGACCCTTGAAAGGTCTGATATGAAGGGCAATATAAAGCTAATTTACTTTCTGATATTAATAAGAAGAAGGACCAAACCCCCCAGGCAAATCTGGTATATGTCCGGAAACATCCGGCTCCGTCAGAGTGGGCCGGGTGCTGCTCTGCACAAAGCGGAGCCGCTCTCTGATGGGGCCCTGCAGCCCACGATGAACAGCCAGGGCATCATCCCCATTTTGCTGAAACTTCCTCCTGTTTTCTCACTGACTCCGCTAAGAGCAGGACTCAGTGTCCCACGTGAGATATAAAGCACAATAAGGTCGAGGGAAAGATTATTGTTGGAGTACAGAGGGCTGTCAATTCTCTGGAGTATCCGCAAGAATACAAACACCTGTAAGATATTTCTTCCATATGTCTGAGTACATTTGAGGAGAGCATAAAATTGAAATATATCTTCTCTGCTCTAGCAGGGAATAAGAGCATTATAGCAGCAATGGCCCACTCCCCCTTTAATGCAGGGAGTAGGGGAGAAGAAGAGAAGATAAATCAGGAGTGTATGTGACAGGGGGAAGACAAGCCTTACATACCAGTTATTCTGAGAGGGAAATCATTATCTCTAATTTCTGTGGCTATTTTTTGGCCCTTTTAGACAACTGCTGCAATCTCTTCTAGGATGATGACAAGGTTCCTGGAGAATGAAAATACTGTCTCTGTGTCCTTTTTCATTATTTAAGGATGTGTCTTGGGTCAGTGTGGCCGGGTTTGGTGGGATGGGGGGTCGCAGGGGTGGATTCTCTCCACCCATGAGCTTTCTGGTGTATTTTCTCTCCCCTGTCCAGCTGAAGAGGAGATTGATGGTGTGACTTTGGTGAGCACCTGGTGTCCAGCCAGGGTCAACTGACCACGAGATGAAAGAGAGGTGCTGCTGCACTGAGAAAGAAATGGTTTCTGATGATGGCAATGTGACCAAGCTCATAAGTTTCTGTGGAGGATGAAATGCATTCAAGCCACGCTGCTTCTCATCACAGAATCCATCAGTGCTAAAGGAGATTTCCGAGGCTCTGTGTCAGTACTGAGGCATTTTATACCCTTAAGAATACATTTCCCAGGAACTAGCAAATATCTCAGTGCATACCTGTAGCACTCACCAGACTGTATTTAGTTCTTTATAATATTAAAATTATACATAGCAGCTATGGGTTCCAAAACATGGGCTGTTTCCCTGTTTTATTGCCGAATGTGCACATTCATCACTAAGGTTTAGCTGCTTCAGTTAAACCTTTTAAATGTAAATTATTTTCTGTTATAAAAAGCTGATTGTGGGAGTTTTAGTATTTCAAAGATGGTAATTTATGTGACTGGAACAAAATAAAACATTCAACAGAAACAGAATTTTTCTTGATCAGAAACACTTTTATGTTTCAGTATAGTTTTCTTTTCATATTTTCCTCCTGCAGCAGTGGCCTCTGTCTTTCAATTAGCTTGAAACAGAAGATCTTACATAAGACCATAATTTAACGCCATTTGCATATGTGTAATTTCACAACTTCTTTGCCTCTCATTTAAAGTATTTTTAAGATGTCATGAACCACTGCCTGAAATCCCTTGTGCAGCCACTCAGCTGTTCCCCCTCAAAAGTCCACAGAAGTCTCTGGGACAATGGGGAAGCAGCAGCAGTCTCCAAAACCCCCTCAGCATTAAGTCTCCTCCCTTGTCACCTCAAACCATTTCAATGACATAGCAGTGAGGGAGCTGAAAATGAAGAAAGCAGATTTTCAGCATTTAGCATATGACTGAAGGTCAACCCCATTTTTCTTTGACTTGCTACTCCCACTCAGTGTTGAATTTGGGACACAAAATAGTTTCATGAAAGTAAACAGCTTCCTTGAAAATCAGACTTCATAGGGCACCTACAGCATCACCCAAAGGGGACTGAAATCCCTGTAACAACGCCTTGGTTCCAGCAGCTCTTGGATCAGGCTTTGCAGAACACCATGGGAGCAGCACTGACACCTTTGAAGATTTTGACAACAGCCTATAGACAGTAACAGCTTCTCCTGGGCTACCAGTGCAAAAGTACTGTCATTCTTGACTTCCCAAATAACTAGGATTTTTCTCATTATCTTTCATAATACTTCTAATAATTCAGCCCTGCTCCAGTTCTCTTTCTGCTCAAGCCAGTGGCAACACACTTATTAACTTCAGCTGAAGTCCTTCCTGGTTTGACTAAATCTGGCAAACAGATGTGCTAATAATGGCAAAGGATATATAATAGTATGTCCACAAACTCCACCATAAAATAAAATGCATTCCATTGCCTTTTTTCACTGTGTAATATTTTCAAATCGTGTTAGAAAATGTACCAACGTCCCTCTCTCAGACATTTTATTAACTTCTTAAAGTACTTTTGTAAGCCCTTGTGTGGCAGGCACCATTTGCACAGCTCCCACCTAAATGTGGTCAATGGCTGCAAGGGCAACACTGATAAACACACAGAAATGCATCTTCCATTGACTGCTTGCTAAAACAAGAACCTGATCATTTTAACTTACCAATTTAATTACAGAAATGTATTATTGATTCAATCTTTCTTCATATTCATGAGCTGGCTAGAGAGGAGAGTGAACTGCTCTGCTTAGTACACTTTCACCTTGACAAACCCTAATTGGGGAAGAAGTTATTTCAAAATTGTTTAAATCCACAGAATCCTTTCAGCAGGGAACTTTGGTGGATTTGTAATGCACACTGGTGTTTGCCAGGAGCCCAGCTGAAAGCACCAGACTTGCTGTCCTGGAGACCTTTCAGCAGCCACTTTGTCCAAATGGGCTTTGACTGTGACGAGCAGGGCCATATGGGCAGAGGGGTAGCAGAGGTGAACAGTCTGTGATTGCGTCCCTAAGTCGTTTAACCTTCAGAATTACGATCCCACACACTCTGCCACCCAACAGGAGGCTGTACAAGCAGGTGAAAAGATAGATGTCTATTCTTAATGACTGTTTAGGAGACTGCTGAGCTCTGGTCTGTGCCCATGTTGGTTCAGTTCATTAATGTAATTAACCAACAATCAATCTTTTTAAATTAGTTACACAAAAACAGCTACAGCCAGATCAACTGACATGAAAGTTAGGTCACGCTCCATTTCTGCACAATTTAGCATCCACACTGGAACAGAAGACAGGGCATGGAAGCATCAGAAGCTGGAGCCAAATTCCTTTGAAGCCCTACAATTTAATTAAAGTGTGTAAAACCTGTGCAGCTGGCTTGGTCTTATTTCTGTGGCCTTCTGTGCTTGCAGCTCAACACCTTGATGATATACAAACTGCTCAGAAAACAAAAGGAAGAAAGGAAATATTTAGCAGCGAAGGAATCCAAATAAATTTTAAAGGTGTAACTTTTATGGAGGGCTTGAAACAGTACCTTAACAGCAGTCTCATGATTCACCAGTGGCTGTTCACAGAATAAAATGAAAACAGAAGGAGCTGAAGTCACTATTACTGTCTGTTCCCTTTCCATGGCCTTGGAAAAGACCGGCAAAGCAACCTGGGTTTTCACGGAACACAAAGGTTACCTGTGAGGGGTCACAGCACAGCTCCACCACCAGCCTTGAATGCTGATCTGCTGCCCTGGGATCAGAGCTGAGAGCAGCTTATAACTCGGGCTCACAACCGGCCTCCCTCTTTCCTTCCCTCGGGGGGCTGGGAAAGGATTCGGTTGGCCCGAAGCTGGTGCAATGTGCTCTCCAGAAGCGATGGCAGGAGGTTGCTAAGGTGACCGAATCCTGCCCCCGTTCCGCTGCCGGCCCGGCGCTGGCGGGATGAGGTGCGAACAGCAGCGCTGCAGAGCTTGGCTGGGCTGCAGAGACCTCACGTTGGACAGACGTGCCCTGACTGCAGCAGTCTGAGGGATGGCGTCGGGAGAAGCTGCTCAGGAGCCTCTGGATTGTGGCTCCAAGGCTGAGGAAGCCGCGGGGAAGCGCTGGCCCCGCGTTCCCGGCAGGGTAACGGGAGGCTGTGCCCGGCAGCGCCGGAGCATCTGCGAGCTCGGTGTGGGTGCACTGTCAGCCTGGTTTGACACTAATAGACAATTTCTTTCCCAACCCTTTAAGCTGAACCTGAACTAAACTGCTTTCAATTTCCCCAAAAGGCCAAGTTTGCAACTTCGCCTTATGCTTGTCCATTAAGAGAGCATCTGGCTTCTTTTAATCCCTTGCACTCACGGAGTTGATCCGATTGCCTCCTCCGGAGACACTGCAACACAGGCATTGCTGCTGAATGACTGCCATGAAACCGTGATCCTCCTCCTAAATCCACCATGAAACGGATGGGCAAGAGGCTCCCTGCGATGCAGGAGAGCACAGCACCGAGCACGTTGCTCAGCTCCTTCCCTGTGCTTTGCCAGAGCAGCTATGGAAGGTTTCGGGATCAGACCCACAGACTTCCCTGAGGTGAGGTGTGAAACACTCACTGGTTTCCACTTCTATGAAATCAGGCAACACGGCTGGTGCAGCAGAAAAGGACTGGGAATTGGGGCAGATGGGGAGGGATGCCTGCTCAAGTTTCATTATGAAAGCTGTGCATAAATTAGCATGACTGGAGGGGAAAAAAAAGCCAATTCTAGGAGACCAAGGAGGAATATGCAACCTGTCACTTAACACTCCCCACCCCTCTGCAGTGTTTCTGCCAGAAAACCACCAGAGCAGGTGCCTCCGGAAATGAAACTGAAAGAGACGTAAGTGAATTTAAAACTAATAACAGCAAGAAACTTTAATGAAAGTCTCTCTGACTAGCTAGAGCTGCTTTTCTCATATAGGATTTTCTGGAGCTTTCATAACACTGCTCTCAAAAACCATTCTCAAAAGTTGCAGGCAGCATATTATCACTTTGTGCCTTTGTGAACACAAACACACCTTTCCTGCAGCAAATGGATAACAGCAAAATGTGGGGAGCCCACTGTGGCAAACTCTTTATTCATTACCAGAGTAATATGGTATATGCAGTGCTATGACATTGCTCTAAGATATAAATGCTGCTAATTGCATTTGGGCTCTTCTGTAGCTGGAGGAGCAGGGTACAGGAGTTGGGGGAGTGGAGACCTTGCCCCAGTAAAGCTCCCAGGCTGGTCTGGATCTGCCTCACCCCACAGGCTGAGCAGGCATCCTGAGCTACCCATGGTTTTAGTATCCAGCAATGCTGCCAGAGTCAAAAGCAGGCTGCAATGCACAAGGAATACAAAATAGGGACCTAGAGGGCAGGCAAAACTTTCATAAATTCAGTTCATCTACCAACATCGAAAGAATTAGTAATCAGAGAAAGAAAGCTACAGAAGTGTTAACATTAATTCTACTCTGCTACAAGTCACGTGGTTAACACTGTGACACCTTACCATTTACTGAGGGAGAGCTATTTATTTATGTAACCTATAGCTCACATTTAAATAATTAGTCTGCCTGATAAATTTTAGAACTTGCAATCTGTGTGCCACGTTTGCATAAGCACAGAATATTTAATGCAGGTACGATTGTTTAACACCTCCAGCATCACATTAAAGAGTTTCATATAATTAGCAGAGTTGGGCACTCCAACTTTCAGGCCAGTTACACATTGAAAAAAAAAGGTGCTAGTTGTACAGTGTGAAGCTGCTGCTCCAGAAATGTAGCCTGAACTCCTAACAAGGGATGTTCAGAGAGCAATATATGCTGCCTAGGAATCAGCAAATCAGGTCAGCTAAGACTGGACTTGATCCAAAGCTCCCCTCAAACCTTCTGTTAGCTCAGAGAGTCTGAAGCTCCCCAGATCAGTCTGCAGTCTTTGGTTTTCTTTCAGCTCACCAGAAGCAAAGGCCTGGATTTAAGAGGTGCCAAGTACCTGTTCCTCTCTCCAGCATCAGAAGCTCAGCTCTTCCCCACGGCCAGATGCCAGAATACCACCTGCAGATGAGTATTTTTACATGAAGGCACCTCTAGAAGGTGAAGGGTAATGCTCCTGGGGTGCTGTTCTGGATGCAGCAGTTCTGACTCTCTAATAACCAGCAGCAGCAGCTAAACAGGGATATCCTAATGAGCCCTATTTACTCCTCAGCAGGATGGTCCCCATTCCAGGAGGTGCACCAGGGATGAGCTTGATCTTTGTTGCTATTATTTTGACATAGTCAAGTAAGCAAAACCCCAGTTGTGTGAATCATATCATGGCAGTCTCTTGGCATCTCAGCAGATTAAGAATGCAATAAATACAAAACCTCATAGTTCAGGTTATAAACATAAAAATAAAACTGAATTTCAGGTTAAAATTTAATCAGTGGAGGAATCTGAGGTGGAAGCCATGCTCACAGAGAGTGGATGCCTTTGGCATTCCTACCACATCACAATTTGCTCAACGACATGAACAGAACTAGCCTCTATTTTAGAAGTTAGGGTGTGCAAAGTGACAGCAAGCAAGGTGATATTCTGAAAATCAAATCACAAATTAAGACATTAGAAATGCTTGCTTAAGATCTTTCCTTCGGGCATCTCATCTGAAAAGAAAGCCAAAATAAGTCTGTTTATTTGCTTCTTAGGCAACCATTGCTCTTAAGCCAGATCATCAAACATCCAAATTTAAAGCCAAATTTCTAAACTCACTCAGCAATGAGCAGCAACTGACACCAACACATCTTGTCAGATTTTCAAAGCATTTCAACGTTCAGCACACTTCAAAGAAATTAGCCACCTGCATTATTGCCAATCAGTTCTGAAAACCCTGTTTCATCTATGTTAAGCTCTCATGAAAACTTCTACCTATATGTCTTTTCCAAACGGTGTTTAGGCACTTCAGAAGCTATTCTTTGAATATTTTAGAGACGCGTCAAAGCCCTTTTCACAGGGAATTATTTTCTAGTTCAATCTATCCGAAATTGTAAAGAAACTGGGATCAATCCCACTGTGTCTATTTATCAAAAATCTGCTATCATCACAGGACCTTCATCTCAGATAAGTAAAAGGAAGACAAACTTCAAGTTAAAAATAGCACTACACACTCCTACATTGGTAACTCGGCTGCTGGGAACATTTACCTCTATATTGTTCAAACTGAGTTGAGAAAATAAACCCCCTCTTGCTACTGCTGGAGAGAGGGGGAAAAGAATCTTGGTAACTCTGGGAAAATAAGTTCCTCTCGGGTGATAAGAATATATTTTCCAAGGAGAACTGCCACGAGTAACTCTTAGCAGGAGGTGTGGGAAAGCACCACATGGTTCTACCAGGGACATAAAATACGCTTATATTGGCACAAGGAGAGCATAAGAAGATGAAGACAGGGATGAAGTATTCCATATTCTTAGGCATGAGAAAGGAAGAAATCCATATTTACAAGTCCAAGTAAAGAAGACGCCTTTGGGGAAGCACCACACAAAATATGGCCAGGGATAAAAAAGGACCCTCTTAATCCACAAAGAAAATAAACACTGTACTGAATTAAGTTACACCAAAATCCTCAGCTGAACCAGAATTTTAAGGGAATAGTTTTTCCCCCAAATTTTAATGGGGAACAACAGTTTAACAGCTTGAAAATAACGTAAAGAGATTCCCCCTCTCCCATTTCTATGAGGAAACAAACTCTCCATTTTGTACTCCTCCATTCACAGAACCAGATCCCTGGTTCCCACAAGAGGGAAAAGGTGGGGAGCTACAGGACAGAGAGGACAGAAAAACCTCTTCTTTGCCTCTTTAGTGAGGTTTTTCACCCAGAGAAGCAGGAAGCGCCCTGCCAAGGAAGGAGGACAGGGAGCGAGGGGCTGATGCTGGGATGGCAGCAGGATAATGAGCAAGGCTGAGACCACCCAAGCAGGGGCAGTGAAACCGTGTGAGGTCCAGCAATGAGGAGCATCTCAACGTCATGAATCACTTCTCATGTCGAATCAAAGCAAGAATAAATATAATGGAGTAGGCTGGGAAATCATCCTTAGTAATCTGCAGCTCACAAAAAACAACCACCCAAGGGGGTATTCCAAAACAGCTCCTGAAGCCGTGTTTGACAAAACCTCTCCATTTCTGAAATGCTAATCAGGGCAGAATTAGCTGATCAGGGAAACGCCACGATAGATGAGGACAGGAGGCCAGCAGCAGATTACAGGTTTAAATAGACTTGTTAACATCTGCTTGGGGTAAACTATAATTAAGAAATCTCCTTTCCTTGTTTGGGGGTTTGAGAGTTTTATTTGTTTGGGGTTTTGTCTCTGCTAGTTTTCTGCCTTTCCAGTTCTGACAATGAATCTCCTATCAGGACTCTGGGGAAGCAGAGCAGACTTTCAGCATTCACAATCAGCAGAAGCAGAAGATCATGGCAATGGAAAGGCACTTTAGTCCCAGAGTTGTTACATTCTTTTGGAAGCTTTTCATCTTATGAATACAAATCTCTAAAAAACTCTCTTTGCTTGTGGATTTACTTCTTTGGGCAGTTGCATCAGTAAACACCTAAATCTGCACAAGCCACTGTTGCTCAGTTGTCCATACTTGTTCTGTCACCTCACTCAGTCAAAAAATCAGTTAAAGAAATCAGTTCCTTCCCTGTGTATAGTTAAAAGCAGGTCTCCAAATTACACAGCCCTCATCTGATCCTTTTTTCCCTTCAAAAGTATGGAGTAAGTAAAAACTTATGAGTGGGGTAATAGTTTTCATAGTGCCCAAATACATTTCAAAGGGAGGATTTAGAAAGGCAGACTTTTTTTTGGACCATCCGGACCAGAGGATAGCCAGAAAGCACATCTGGGAGGGATAGTGGCTGATGACAGCAAAACAGGCCACAGGTTCACCCAGACAACATAAACTAACATTTGTCTTTGGTAGATTAATGTAAACTTTTCTAGTGCCTACTTTGGCTTTAGACTGCTGAATCCAATAGGTGCTTTTAGCACAAGGAATGGATGGAACTGTTCTCAGGGAGCAGCTTCCTGGGAGAGTCTTTTCCCTCCAGGGAAAGGAAAACAGAACTCCAAAGGGTAGAGAAAAAAACCATACGATCCAGAGTAATACTATAGGACTCTGTGATTAAAGTGCTCTGGCAAAAGCAAGGTATCTGCATCTAAATTTAGCTCCCTAAATGATTTGGTTTGATTTTCCAAGGTGATGAGTGCCTGCAGCTCCTGTCGACTTCAGGTGCCCACATTTGAAACGTTTGGCCTTTAGTCTTCAAGTCGAACTAATTGAAGGATTTAACATTTCAAAGCTAAGGGGGTTTATCCAATCCAAAGTGCCACAAAGCTGCAGTTCCCAGGCATGAGAGATATGACACACGAACAACTCAAAGGCAAAGCAGGAGAAGAAAGATGATTATTCCCCAAAGTGCATACACTTGAAAGACAGGCTAATGAGTTCTTAAATGACATAATTTAATCCCAATGCTTCTCAAATACAATGCTGGAGTTTTCCTATCCTCCATCATTACAGAGTGCAGAAGGAAATTTTAACCGTGCTTCTCCTGCCCGTTGAAATACAGCAAAAAATGTGCTGCTCAGTTAAGTTCCCCCTGAGATGCATAATAGATCAAATTAGCCAAAAACAGCCCTGCATCACAGCTAGGCAGGAAAGCAAGCCAAAGGAATCCTGTCCTCCCAAAGAGCAGAGAACGTTTTCACAGAGATCCAGGGCCCACCAAGCCTGGAACAAACCCCTGTAAAAGAGCGTCACCAGGGGCCACAACGTGCTCAGAGACACCTCTAGAGAGGGGACACTGGTGCAGATGACATTAGGTCCTCAGGGTGCTCACACCAGGGATGAGCAGGATTTCAATAAAGCCTTTCAGCCATTTAGCATCCAGCTCAACAGCTGCAGTGCAGGGGTTTTCCCAGCAGGGCAGCTCCAAGGAGACTCTCTCTACTGGGATCCCCACTGGCTCTGAACAAGTTTCACTTTGGAAAATTAAATTTACACCAGTCTATATGATGCAATACAATATAGATGCTTAACTACGGGTTAAAACATTTAATCAAAAGCAAGAACAGTGAAAATACTGTTTCCAGAAAGGTGTGGTATCATGCAAAACCAAGAGAGAGTTCTAGCAGATTCAGGTTAAGCGAGGCTTTCTGTGATATGGTCCTTGCTCTATCTGGTAGAGACATTTCAGAAAGCACAGCAAATTGTGAGTAAGGCTGCCACAAGAAAAAGGTTAAGGATAAACCCATGGATAAGGTAATCAAACAGCGCTTTACAGAAGTGAGCCTATCCTTTTCTCTGCCACAATTTCGCACTGCTTAGAAAGTCACCTCAGCCAGAACATCTCACAGTTGGTCACCTTCTGGGCATCCACATGAAACATGCTGGACTGGTCTGCAGAAATCCTGAGCAATGACAAGTTTAACTATAGTCTCTAAGAGCCATGAGCTGAATCTGTCATTTAAGTTGCTAAGTATGCAAAAGAAATCAAGCTCTAAAGCTAAGTTGTCACCCAAAGAGAATGAGCATTACTTAAAGTATAAAATATATGTATTAATGCTTCAGAGACATTCAGATACTCTGCTGAGAGGCTCTGTGTGAAAGCTCAGAGGACATTAATAACCTTGTATTCAGGGCAGAGTTGGGATGGCATCTGGAACTTCACACTGAACGATGCAGATAAAAATAAATACTTGATCTTGTCCACCCTGTGCACAGGGTAAAGCAGCAGCTTGTGATCGAGTCTTTAAGGCCGTATTGCATTCATCTTCCAAATTAAAGCTACACAGGCAGCCTTAATTCTGCCTTTTCCTAATCCTTCAGAGTTTAATTTTACAGTTCTAACTTTCTTTAAACATAGTACTTTTTGCACATCAGTAATAATTGACCCATCTCTGGCAAGAATGATTTACATCCAGTATACTAGCGCAGTAAATCCTAATGGAATGATCCCATGAATCATAACATAGCATTACATTTAATTGCTACATTCATTAAATAAGAACATTGCATCTTTTTAAAATTAGAAATTTTGAGGTGCTATCAAGTAAGATTAAACTAATGAGATAAGATTTAATAGAATATGTAAGTTTTATAAATAAGATTTTATGCTGTGCTCGATTCTAGCTCAATTTTAATTTGATTTAGGACACCAACATCAAACTTTCAGCTTTCAGATTTGTTTCAGTTAATCTCATGCTAGCTTTAAGAAGTTGAGTCTAATAACGATTGCATTGATATCATATTGATTTCTATCCCTGTTACACATTTTCTGAGCAACACCACTACTACTCCAAAGAAAACAGAAATGGTGGGCAGGATTTGTTTAGTTGCAAAGGGCTCTGCTTATGATGGAGGGCTTATATATAGAGCACAGGATTAACTTTGCAGAGATGTTTCTGAGGCATGTAATTGCAATTCTCACCTGTGTGCAAAGCTGCTCTAGATGGAGGCTCCTCTGGTGACAGCAGGAGCACAGACAAGGTGCACATTTGCACAAAACAACCTCTATGTTTCTCACCTCTCTAAAACAGTGCTAATAAACATGTGCAATTAATTAGTGAGGGGAACTCCTTCAACAAGTCTGACAAGCTCTTGCTTCTCTTTTGTGAAAGTTCAACAGCTGTCTACCCTTCATGAAAAACTGGTTTTTTTAGAAAAAGAGGCTGAGACTGGCAACAAACGGTCACACAAACAGAACAAACAACTGGAAATGCCCAGAAACGAGAACACAGAAGCAGGGTGTTTCCATTGTCTAGGGGAGTGTAAAAGGCATCTGCAGACTGTAGAAATTAGGCTTGAGTTAAATGGACAAACAGTGTAAATGAATAGCACTGGACCACCTGAGCAGCATGAAAACGAGCAGTGTAAGCTGAGCAACACATTTGGGCAAGACAGAGAAAAACAGGGGGTCTTTGGAAAAGGGAATTGCAATAAGCCAAGTGTGAAGAAATCTTTGACTGAATCCTGTTTGTAGTTGCAGGCAGAGACACTTGACAGAGAACTTCAGAGGCATTAAACAAATGTTACCTCCAAGTCTGAAGAGCCAAGAAGGCATCAAACAGCAGCAAGAGTCGCAACAGAAAACACTCTCAAGATCATCACCAGCACAATGGGAGCAGAACAGCGTCATAAAGAGAAATAAATAGACAGTTTTGTAACTGAAATAAAAGCCTTTTAGTTTGTTTTATGCTGATTTAGATTTTTGTAATTCATGTCAGAGAAAGAATGTGGCTTTTGGTAATGCTGAGAAATTGAAAGCAAGCTCAAGGACATATTCCTACTAAACCTCACTTGTTTATACACTCCTTGCAGGCACAGACTGAACAGCAGCATCCACAGTCGGGCCTACTATCTTTGTAATGCAAAATTTACTTCAGCACTTTCTGAGCTTTTCCATAGTGTTGAAATTGCATACTCAGATACAGGCATTTGTAATTTCAGTAGATCCATCTGCACTTCTTAGGGACTATTACCCTGTGCTCTCCTCTTTTGATCCAACTATGCCATCCTTAAAGAGAAACAATCAAACAAACCAATGAAACCCTAACAATTTTCAAATTTTGGGCCTATTTTACGTATCTTCAAAATGTAAATGTAAAATGTGGACAAATCCAAGGATTCTGACACTGTTTCTTCAATGTTAGGAGCCCTGCATTCTTGGCATAATACTGACAGGTAGAGGGTATTGGAGGAAATCTGAATGCTGATTTAAGTTTTCTTTCTTGCATAATATATGTAGTAACAGAGCACCTCGTTAACATACACTTAACATACAATTCGTTACTGTAGCTTATCAGCCCATTACAGAAAATAAGCCTTAGAAAATGCTTCTAGATTAAAAAGGGGAAAATACCTCCAGTCAATCAGGACAAATCAGAGCCTCTCTCACTAGAAAACACCTCATCCTCCAGCTTTGGGTCTGTCTACAGACTTTTGATGCCAAAGAGAAGCTTTGAGGTGCAGGCCAGGGGGGATCTGAGCACCATGACCCCAGTTCAGAGTGCCCAGCCCAGGTTTCCAGCTTCACTGACCGGTGTTCACCACGGGGCTAGCACAGCCTCAGGGCTTCTGGACCACTGCTGCCTCACAACGCCTCAGCTGCACCTCAAGCAGAGTCCCACACCTTTTTTTCACTGAAAGAAATAATTCCTAATAAAATGGAAACTCATTTTGCATTTATACATAACTCATCTGTTATGTGATGCTCCTCTAGATAAGTGCACGTGGAGAACACAGACAATACATTTGTTTGGCAACCTCTCTGCCATACAGGGTTATCTTGTTGTGGAAGAGATGCACATGCTTCTGATAAGAGTACACAGAAGGTCATATTGATATTGAAGGTTTGATAACTCCCACCGTGCAGAGGTGTCATTTGGTTGCACCGTAAAACAGACCTGTTTTTGTCTGATAAACAGAAATTTACTCCTGAGAGACTCATGACCAGAGGATTCCCTTACTGTTGGTTACACTGATATTACTGCTTGAGAAGAAGCAATTAGCTAATGAGATTTTCTTTTGTAATCTTCCCTTCGTCTTGGGGTAAAAAAATGAATCACATTCCAAGTACTTCAGCACTGCTCAGTTCATTATTTCTGGTTGAAGTGATTGTGTGTTTTGCTTAGATTTCTAAGAAAGCCCAGGATGCACACTTTGGTTGGTATAAAAAGTAAACCATCGAACAAACCCAAAAAAGTTTATCTTAACTTTTGTGTGGAGTTAACATTTATCCTCTTGTCTCCATCCTCGATAAGAATGTTATCTTGTTTGCTCTCTATTGTCATTCTTCTGTTTCTGCAGGTCTTCAAGGGCTGCATTTGCATAATCTACACTGAAGTAGCAGGAATACTTAATCTGTTTTGTGCAATTTGAAAACATTTACATTTACAATCTTTCCATGTTTTTTTTTTTTTTTTTTAAATTTTTTTATACTGCTGGGTGTTTCATGTTCTTTCATTGAAATCTCTCTGGTGGTGAGTTCTGCCTCACTAACATTCAGTTTAGCCTACTCTTCCAGTTAATGCGTAAGATTAATTTAAACAGAATTGTTTATTTAAAGGAGACCAACCTGCTGTTCATCCAGGCCACTCTAAAACTGAATACCACCTAACTACAACAGGCCAATTTGTAGAATAAAGCAGGACTCAGTGTAACTGTGGTAGGGTGAAATCCAGACCTTTATACTGCAGGTTTACAATGCCACTATTTATGATCAATCCAAGCAAAATGAAAATATAAGTGCTTCATTTTCTACAAAGTAAAACCACCTTCACCACAATCACTGCTCAAGTAATTTGCCACTTGGTACTTTCCATTCAGGTGTAGGTAGAAAGAACAAAATTACTCAGTCAAAGGTGGCAAAATTCAGTGCACATTAAAAAGTCTGTACACCTAAAAGAGGAAGATAATTACGATCTTTCCGGCACAGAACTATTCTTCTGTGTACAGAACAGCTTTACCTAGTTTCAGTCCACATATATTTTCATTTAAATACAGTCCTTTGCTAATTCTACCATTCTCTAAAGTTTACTGCAGGGAGCATGAAAAAGATGGTCTTTATGAACAGATGGTCTTTTCAAGGAAATGTAGTTACACTTAAATACAGACAAATGCACTGCAGACTAATGGTCCTGTTAGAATGCAAGTTCTGAAAAGGGAAAATATGGGCCCACATAATATGCTAGCCCTTAATTACGGTTGTTTCTTTCCCCTTCTGAAGACAAACTAATCACTAATGAAGTTTAATTAGCAGTAAACAGGTACCAGTGTACAGTCATTCATGTACAAACAGATGTCTATTGATTGTATTTGACTGAATACAAATGTGAGTAGCTGTTGTTTAGGTATTATTAGCAGAGGATGGGAAATTGTAGCACAACAGCTCCCTCCTCTATGACAAGTGGACAAATTCAGTCTGTCAAGCACAGCTGCATTCCCACCTGAAAGGCTCAGTTTACACCTCAGCACCTGGCAGCAACCTCTTGTGTCCAGCATGCTTTCCACTGAGCCTGCTTCTATCTGACAGCAAATGTGGAGAGATTTTTACCAAGCCACACTAGAAATATGCCTTTTTTTTTTTTAAACCTCTGAGACACCTCCTGATATTTGTTGTTTTCTACATTTTTGCAGAGATCCTGAAATTTTGTCTGTGTTGCCAGGGTCATCTAATGTGGAGTGCAACAAAGGAACAGCTGGGACGGAGAAGCCTTTTGGGTTTTTTGTGTGTTTGTTTTTGTTAAGAAGCCTCTCTTCTTTTGTATTTAATAGGGCTCATTTACCAAGTTCATCAGACCTAAATCTAAGAAAAGCCAGCTCAGCTTCAGGGGGCTGCATGACTTTCACAGGAGTAGAGTATTTGGGGAGTAAACACTGTTAGTGGGGAAACACAATTATACCAGGGCAAAGATAGCAAGAAACCTTGAAATTGAGAAGAAATCCTAACCTTTAAACTTTATTGCTTTTTGTGTGCACATGGGTTTGTTTTTCTTGAAAGGCTCATTGAGCTCCCTATCTGAAGTTTAGGGCAATGCCTTTCCATTCTTGACAGCCAGAATTCACTGCCAAGTCTACAGATACAATAAGATAAAATTATGGAAGATAAAGGCACTCTGAATTCTTATTTCTGCTGACAGTTTCCTGCTAGGTATAACTTTTTTTGAAAACCATTTGAGGCAAAGTAGCACTTTTCTCCTTTATTCACTCTAATGAGAATGGTGAAATTTTCACCAGAAATAAGCCCTGAGATCTTCCCTATGGGTTTGTGGAAAAGAGTAAATTATGTGAATATTGATATCATCTTTTGCCCTTCTCTGTTTGCAATGGGAGCAGTGGCACAAATGAAATTCCACACTTGGCAGTGCTGCCTCAAGCAGGACTCAGGTTCATCCAGAGGAAAAGTGAGCACAGCTTGGAGCTGCCTCTCTGCCCGGGACATGCAGTTTTGTTTGCAATGGCACAGATGCAGCGAGGGCTGGCTAAGAGAGAGGAGATCCCTTCTGTGTGAGGAGGAGGGGGAGGCACCGAGAGCGGCTCCCACCCCTCCAGCTCCCCGTGTCCTGGGTCTGGAGGCTCCCAGGCACCAGGGGACTCCTGAGGAACAGCGAGCTCTGCACGAGTCCCTGTGACAGGGCTTGGCAACTTATGTTGGGTTTTTCCAAGTGATACAGGAAAGGATGACAAGATGTGCACAGCACTGGACCAGGACTTTGGGACATCAATTTACTTCAAGCTCTGCCTCAGGCTCCTTCTTTAAATTTCAGCGTGTCCCTTCTCTCCCAGTGTCCCTCCATAAAGCAGCATAGCAGTGCCTCTAAACTCAATTATAGCACTAACCATAATTACCTATTTCATCAATGTGCTTCCTGATACGGGAGTGGAGCATTCCAAAGAACTGAGGTTGTGCCTGTATAGCACCTACAGTGATTTCAAATGTCGCTGCAATATTAATATGAAAATATTAATAATTTAATACTAAAGCAAGTTGTATTTGAAGATGCTAACAGAAATTTGAATACTGATCAGGTTCCCACTTATTATTTCTAATATAATGAAAAATGAAATATTAATTTTAAAGTCACTTAGTGATGATGATTGAAAAAATATTAGTGATTAATATATTGATTAAAGAAATAAAGACTATAAGGAATATAATGACAGATAATGTCACAGCTGAGAGGAAATACCTCCCAAATCTAAATATTCTATCATATCACAATGTCTAATTCCGTTTCTCCTCTTTTTTTGAGCATAGACACTCAGCTACAGAACAGCAATTCTGCATTCTCTTCAAAATTAGATGAGTGAATATGCTCCAAACTGTCTTTTTCCTCCCTTGGGCAACAAGGATGATATGGCTAACCTTAAACTGGGATTTGGCAAAATAAAACATGAAAGCTGTAACTAGAGGAATGCCAAATCCATTAAGATGAAGACAAAGGAACTGTAATATGTATTATACAATGGGGAGGCTTGTTTATGCCAGTTGAAACACTCATTCTACCTTTTTTGCTATGGTCAGTGTTTCAGTAGAAATCCTAAGTGACTGACCCAAAATTTGATCTTGCCTCTCGGGTACTGAAAATCCAGAATAATTCCACAAAGGAACAGAATTAGTCAGGCTTTACTCTGGTGTTTTTCAGAGCACACTGGCACCAGTTGTTCCTTTCTCCTTTAACTTCAGTGTTTAGTTTAAAATAAGACAGAAAGGACTTCCCACAGCAGAGGTCTGTGCTCACACCACAGATGTTCCGAATGCCTGATAATCTTATTTCTCTCTCTCAGAAAAGCAACTTGGATCAGACAAAATGGACCAAAACCATGCAGATACCACATCAGAGTTCCTATCTTGAAACAAAGTGGTGAGCCAATGTCTCACCCATAGAATTTGGGATCCTGGTATTGATTTCACACCACAGCCACTCAGCTTCTCTCAAGTCTGAGTCAGGGGTGTTTGAGAGACACGAGTGTATCCAGCCTCCATTTCTGATCCCCACCCTCATTTATTTGTTTGATGCTACTGATACAGCAAAACATTTACAGAAAAGTTAAAAATAAAAATAAATTAAAATAAATAAATTATAATAATAATAAAATATATAGATATATAAGCACATCTCTCCATTTGATGGCTTTTGACTACAAATTGTGAAAGTAGAAATAAACCTCTTTAAAATGGTGAACTACACGCCTGTCTACCACCCAGAATGGTTTCTGTCTATGCTTCAAGGAATATCCCCAAACAAATAACATTACTGCTTTGCTGAACATGTCCTTCATGTCTCTCTGCCTTGTTTCAACTATAACATGAAAGGTCCTTCATGCAATAATGACCTTTTTCATTGTAACACAAATATGCTCAGGAACAACAAAATGAATTTTCCAAGGAAAGAATTAATTTTGAAAGTCTGTTTCAAATACTTCTTCCCACTGTAGTGCTAAGTAACCTCCATGCTTCTGTAACTAAGAAATTTTTTGAAAATATGTATTTGTCCTGGCTTTATTTGTGTAGATACAATACCCTGAGCACATAATCCTTCACTTTTTACTTCTGTGGCTGATCAGATATGAAATTTCCACTTGGCTCATTAGCCATAGTGTCAAATGAAAATAGTAAAATACTGACTTACTTGAAGTCATCAGGAGGACCATTGGCAGTTATTTCTATGGAGATAAGAATGAACTCTATGGCAGCTTTTAAGGAAATAATCAGCACTGGATTAATTCAGCCTGTGCTGTAAATGCTGGAAGCTTAATTGCAGAAGTCAGACAAGTGGACATAGGCTGATGATAAACACTCAAAAATATATCCTTTTACAAAAAAAAAAAACCAACAAAAAACCAAACAAACATGCAACAACATCAATGCTTTGACCATTGTCATAAGAAAAACTAAGTTTTTCTCTCCTACTCTGGAAGTAAACATATAGGAAGTTGACGGTGTCAGAATTTTCTTATTTCCAGCTAAAGAAACAGAACAGGACAAATAGACATTATTTAAGAATCTAGTAAATTTCTATACATTTCCCCTTGGATTCGACTTTGATTCACAAATACCATCATTTGCACTGTTTCTGAAATAGGTGACACGTAGTAGTCCCGCACAATTTGAGGTTTACGGATTCAATACACACTTGTAACTGGTCCTGTAGCAGAGCCTCAGATCAAAGTGATGATTAAAATCTAAGTTCTGGTGGGAATTCAATCACTTCAAAGCCTATAGATAGCAACATTAGCATCCAGCCATGCATAGTTCTAGTGTGTGGCTGGGATCACAAGTCCCAGAGGGAAATGAGGCAGCCTTTCTGTGGAAGCAGATAACACTCACAATACTCAAAGGTTTAAATCTCAGCTACTGTCAAACTCTCCTGGATGGTGAGGAGCCCTTTTGTGTTTATCTCAAGAAGAGCAGCATTTTTAATTTTCTTTTCTATTCCTAAAATAGTAACAACAGAATTTCCATATATGAGATTAAAAGCACTGCTGTTACCACACAAGTGCAGTGCAATCTCTGCATCAGTTGCAAGCAGACATCTGTTCTGTAAATCCCCCCCACATTATTTTGAAATCATCATTTTCTGCTGCAATGCTTAGGAATGTTCCCACTGTATTCCTTTGTTGTCTCATTCAATAACACCTCTACACATAAATGGTACTAACACAATCAGTTTACCTCTGCTATTATTTATTATTCATGTTGTGGGAGCACATAGAAACCCCAGCCATGGGGCCTTGATCTTATTTGTACTTGCTGAACAAATGCATCCTAAGAGACAAGTTACTGTCCTGAAGAAACATTTTATTTTCAGCCTAAACAGACAAGACAGTCAAAGGGTGGGAGAGGAAATAACGAGGTGAAGTGGCTTGTCCACAGTCACACCACCAACCACTGACTTACTGAGGACAAGCAGCAAGTCATGGAGAAGTCCAGGAGAAGAGCCCTGCTCCATGGAAACGCTGCCAAGAATGGCACTGCCCCATCTGTCCCAGAGAACAGAGCTTTGATTCCATCACCTTTTCATGGACAGAGCCCTGAGTGCCCTTACCTGGCACTCGTACAACCCCTCACACCTCAAAGGCTTTTGCACTGCAACCCTGCACAGAAATTCAGGATTCAGGAGCCACAGTTCAGGATTCATGGAGCCTGTGCTGGCACAGCTGTGGATCAGCAGCACAGGTCCACCCTGAGAGATGCTCAGCTCCTCCAGCTTTCCTGTATGTCACAGGATAATCATGTGCAATCCCTCTTGGGATCCCCCACAGAGTTACTGTTACTGCTGCAAGTTTGCCTGAACAGTGCCAAAAATACATTTATTCATGCCTGTCTTAGTGGCATAAGGAGCAATTACTGCTTATGGGGATTGAATGAGGAAGTCTGCAGTGATTAAAGGACAGAGCATGGAGAACAGCTCAATCACCTTCACCACTCCTGAAACTCAGGCTCATTAGGCTCATCTGTTCATGCAGAACAATGTTAATTCACCCAGAAAAGGATGGTAGGAGAGGTGAAAGGTTGCTACATGTCCCCAGAGCTCACATATGGCACTGATAAGCTACAAGAGACAAAACCTCCAAACTGGAAATGAGTGGAAAAGGGCCCTGGATCACAGTGTGGCTGGAGGTGAAACATCTGTCACACCCAGCTTTCCACAGAAGCAGAAAGCTCATTTATTCACCAACTCTCCACCCAGAGATTTATATGCACAATAATATCAGCTAGGTGAAAGATGCAGGACCGAATAGCTGCAGCTAAAAAGGCAGTGAGACAAAGGAAACCCTCACCAAAGCCATAGGGCTGAAGTTCTGTCTCCTGGCCTTCCCAGATGAGGTCCCAGCCCTCTGCTCTGTACAAGCACACAGGCTGGCACAACACCGCACGCAGATTGCAAGTGAAGTAGCAACGTCTCTCCTAATTCACCCCCCACTCTCCCACCTTTTAACCAGCCATCAGATTTATCTGATGACCTTTTCGTGTGCTGCTTTTAAATGATAGCAGTGTATTTTTCCAGAGATGCGGCTCTGTTTTCTGACAGATGGAATAATTTTAATATATCGTTTTACCTGCCTCACCAGGGAGCTCTGCAGCATAATTAAAACACAGGACAGATGAGAAGGTTTATAGCAGAACTACATCACTGCAACATAATGTTCACTTGAGCATCACTCATACCTTCCTGCTTCCCCAGGATGCAGCAGAGTGTGCAGTGCTTGCTGCACGCCAGGCTCTGTGGGCTGGGACTGACCGGAGGGCAAAGCAAATGCAGCAATTCTGCCCTGTGGCTGCCTGGCACCAGCTCAGCCCTGAACCTGCTGGACACTGCTGACCCAAGACAGCACCTGTATCAGACAGAGCAGTTCTCTCAATGCAGGTCAATCAGGTGACAGGACCTCACAGCGGAGAATTCGCCTCATCCCCACAGCACTGACAAAGCAGATTCACAACATGGGAAAGACAAGTGTAGTCTGGCTATTTTTTTATTATTTTTTTTGGCTGAACAAAGAAAATTATAGAAAATTTTTAGCATCTTTTTTTTTTTTTAACTACCTTAGAACAGAAATTACGTATAAAGGGTTCGGTGAAGTCAGGAAATCAGCAGAAACCAGATACTTGGATAAAGCATGTGTGAAATAAGTGATTCAAATGGACATTAAGTAGATGACAATAACTTAAAAATCCATAAAGTAAAAAAAGAGTGGAACACACGAAGGCCTTACAGAGAGATGTTGTTATTGAGGTCAAAAACCACTTTACCTTGGCACACATTAATAACTCATTGGGACTGTAGGTACCTGTTCAAAAGTGTGAACTAACTGCAGGATCAGCAAAACTAGAAAAAGTTATTGATTACTCTATTATTAAAAATCAGTTGCTGTGGAGTCCTCTGAGAACAGATAGCACTTAGGACCAGAGATATACTCAAGGCTGATCCTTTTAGTGGCAAGATGAAACAGTAAATTCCCTATTCAGACAAATCTCTCTTCTCACATTTGCCTTGGAAATATCAGTATTCTGTGAGAATATCAAGGAATACCTTTTGTTAGACAACATGCAGAATATAATTTATTCCACTGGAATTTTAAATTTCACTATTGGTAATATAAAAATAAAAATGCCTGCAAAGTTCTGACATAGTATTATAACAAAGGGGCAATGTTAAAAACAAATAAATAAATAAACAAAAACTCTTTGTAAGGCAATATCCAGAGGAAGCAGAGTGAAAGGCTGGATTATTTCTGTATGTTAGCAAATGAAGTTTTCTCTGTTGTCAAATAAGTTTTTTGCTATGATTTTATTTTTAAATAATTCATGTTCTTTTTCAGCTCCTTCTTTTGCAAACAGGCTTACGGTTCCTGGTTTTATGTTTAGCAAAAACAAAAAGCATGTTTTTCCCCTGTAAAACTAAAACCATTCTGGTGTGGTTGGTTTTCTGACATGCATCATGACCGTTTCTCTACAAAAAGCCTTTGAGACACAAGGAGAGAAATGCAACTCTCAGGGACAGATTCCTGTTCAGCTATCTGCAAAAATCAGATCTCAGCAAACCTAGAGAGCAACAGGATTTCTAATAAGCCCTTCTGGCTATAAACATAGTTTATTGTAACATAAATATGATAATGTGAGGAGTTCTTGGCCATTGTATTTCCAGCTGTCTTTCCCTAATGAACTCTCCTTTAAATCCTGCCCTTCTCTTGCCAGTAAAATTCAGTCTTCTCTTGGGTCACTTTCTACTTTTCGATTTTCTGTTAGTGTATCTTTAGAAAAACTTTCATTTTCCCTCTCATTGCTTCTCCATGGCTCTGCTGGAACCCTGCTCCTTCCCTTTCCCAGGTAATCCCCATGCAGAGCCTGTCCCCGCTCTCCCAGAGGACAGAGGAGCACATTTCTGCCCCAGACCACAGCCACTGCCTGCCTTGGTGGGCCAGGGCATTGTCCGAGACCACAGCAAATTTAATCTCCTCCACTTACACCTCCCCCCAAAATCCTGTAAAATTCTTCCCTTTGCCTGTTATTTTTATCATCCTGCTTCTCTCTTTTCATCCCTGCAGGAGTTCACTGTCTCCTCTTGATTTCACCAAACAGTAAAGATTTTTCTCTTGTGAGAGACATCTCCATCACTTCCCTATCACATTCTCTTCTGCTGTCAAATATTTTATTTTAAGATAAAGACAACATTTGTATAATTGCAAGCACGATTATAAGACTTCTGCTACAACAGAGGCAATGCCTGGCAATAATTTTGTTTTGCTTTTTAAGTAAAGCAAATGGATGTACTTATGCTTCTTAGTAAAGAATTAATTTCTGCCAACATTTTCAAACAGACAAAATTACATGAGCCAGGCACATAGAGAGTTCTGATAGGCAGAAGCTGAAATATCATCCATCTTCATCCACTGAATTTGTATTACGGAATATACTTATTCTGTGCATAGAGGGTAACTCTGCATTACTTCCTTTACATATGACAGATGTTCATTCCTCATTCTTGTTTTAGAGTATAACTTACTGAAAAATAATGCACATTTCATTGAACAGCAGAATTTAACCCCACATTTTGCCCTCCCAAACGACAGTGTGGCTTTTATCCTCATTTATTCTAAAAATACAGTAAACCACTGCTCTCTAGCAGTTGAGGAGTGTGGGAACAGGCAATCTGTTGCAGTCAGTTCTCTGTCAGACTTGCTGGGCGGTAACAGAGCTGTCACCTGGGAGCAGCTGCAACGTAAGCAAAACCACTCATCGCTCTACATTCAGCTGCTGTGTAGGAAAAAAATGGCAGCACTGAACTGGTACTGCCATAATTACCAGGTATTATTTTAACATTTATCACTGCATTTGGTGGTATAAAACCTGATGTTCTCCTGTCAAGCTCTCTCACTGCTGCACCGTACAGGAGACAGCAGAGTAGCCAGCTCAGAGATGGAACTGTGTGTAGTTGCATGAAAAACCTGAATGCCTTACGGGTGTGGAGGGTGACCCTTGTTGGATGCCAGGTGCCCACCGGGTGTCACCGGGCTCAGCTTTGGAGGGTCCCTCTCGGAGCCAGCTGGCATTGGCTCCACCGAACACAGGGGAAGTTTCTGGAAGCTTTTTCTGAAGCCAGCCCTGCAGCACCCCCACCCTGCTACCAAAACCTTGCCATGCATATCCAGTCCTATTAACCAAGCCATTAAGTGATTTTCAAGAGATACAGGACAAACAGAACAAGCAGCGTGTCATGATAAGAATTCTCCTTTTGATCAAACAGCTTCCCCTTTTTATCTGAGATACAGCAAACAGGCAGCTCTGACTTCTCTCACCTTGAACACTTTTGGGCCTATAGGAGAAAGATGAGGAGCATCAGTTAAACACTGTAACCCATATCGTGCCTCAGCTAAATATTTTTTACAGAGATGAGCGCATGGAAATTCAGCAGAGACTGTGCCTTGCAGGGTATGCTGGGCTGTGGACTGTAGACAGCAGCCTAATTGAATTTTGCTGTGAGTATGTGCGAGCACTTTCAGTGTACCTCTCGCTCGGGGTGCTAAACTTAAGCATCATTAAATTGACATAAATGCAACAGACTTCAAATAGGAATATAAACATTAGGCCTAGAACAGAATTCTTAATGCATCTTGTCTGGACCCCTACCCCTCCAGGACCGCTTCCTCTGATGTGCACTGAAACTCTGTTTTATCTGCTCCTGGTGTGTCTTTTTTCACTCCTGTATAACCTCACTTATTCCTACCTTGTTAACATTCAAACAAAACAATAGCCAAGGCCAATACTGAGCGCATTAGCAGCACCCTGTCCCAAGACACCACCCTGTCTGGAGACATTTGTAAACCTAAACCTTGGTACTCAGTTTTTAATTAACAAAGAAAGCTTAATATGCGATTTTTTTTTTCCATCCATCTGGCACTGATATTGCTGAGTTGCTTCGTTGCGTTTTCAGGAAGAGTTTGGGACTATTAGAAGAAAATTACAATATATTTCTCTCTCTGTGGTTCACCTGTCTAGTTCAAAGTCAAGGGCGGTTTGGAATTGAGAAAATACGTGCTAAAGAAGATATTACCTATACACATATGCATTCTTTCTACTAGCAGCATAAAGGCCTTTTTTTGCCTTTTCATGTGTTTTCTCTGTTCTATATCAGGTCTCTACATTTTCCCCCCATCAGATCTTAACACACAAGAGGACAAAAACCAAACTAAACCAAAAAGGTGCCATTAATGCCTTGTCCACAGTTTGACACTGGCCCAACTTCTCTGTTCCAATACAAAGACCCTCTTGTGGCAAAATGACTTAAAAGTGGAATATTTTTATATTGCAATCTTGCACTTGTTCTCCTCAGTGATTCCTTTATCCTCTTGGGGGTATCTTCAGGGATTGTATATTGAGTTTTTAAATTAAACTCTGTGAGTCTTTTCCTTCTGTTGCTTTCAAACTTGTCGCTGAAGGAAATGTTTGTGCACTTTGCAGAGACTTCTGTTGTACTTCTTGCTTGTTACAGCTACATCAAGTACCACATTAAAAAAGAAATTCAAAGAAACTAGAAACAACTTTGTTTCTATCTGAAAACAGAGATGGGAGAACATATAAAGAGCACGTTAGGAACTGCTCTTTTTCTGACTTAGTTTCATTAGATACCCCGGTGGAAATATAATACAGAACATATGTTCATAAATAAAGTGAACATCTGATTAATTCTGTTTCTATGCTTTTAATTGATCCATTTCTCAATACATAATGCACAAATTACCATATCTATGTTGCACAAATGAAGGAAAGCCCACAAGAAACCCTAGGATATACAGTGGAAGAGACTTTGGGGAATTTTTAGCCCAAGGTAAGCTTTGACTAAGTTCTGTCCCCTTCCTTGCTCCTTTCTAAAGGCATCCAGCACATCCCATTTTAACCCCAGCCCCCTCGAAGGCACCACCCTGTGACACCCTTCACACCAAAAGTGCCACCACAGCCCCACACCAGCCAAGCAATCCATCAGGGCCAATCTCTTGCTGAGGGACTGGCAATTGCCAGATGCTGCAGCAGAAGCTGAATATCTCTTAACGGCACATCTAATTATCGATATTATCCACGGGAGGAAAGAAGAGCTCTTTATATCTCCACACGGCAATCGATAGCAGTGGAACTTGGGGATCTAATCCCTGACTTAACTATAATTTGTAACTTGTGCCACCATGGAAGTCCCTCTTCAAACAGAAGCTGCCCAACATTAGACACAAAGCTCTGAGATCATTACTGCAGCCACTGACAACAACAGCAGGGTTTTCCTTCCCTGGTGATGAAGGGCGTGTCCGCACAGCTATCGTGCAGTCTATCGAGTGCTGAGTGCTGATTGTCTTCCCTCCACAGCCATTCCTACAGGACCAAATAGCTCCTACGATAAAAGACATCAGAGAAAGATGGAAAAGAGAGTTTCAGCCCAAGGAGGTTTTGTTTTTCTAGATACATGCTCTTTCGTTAACAATCCTGTGCAAAGGAGCAAACCTGTGGACTATGGACTCCAAAGCTGTCAATAAACCTCCAAGATTTCTAGGATGCCCTTGAAATTTTCACAAAGATCAATTTCTCTTACGAGAATTTCCTTATTTATGTTGGCACCCAACACACTGTGATTATTTAAGTAACCCAGGATTAAATATTTCAGTCATTTACAAACCAAATCAGTAGGTTCTGAAAGAATGTAAAAGCAAGAATCTTTGTCTTTTAGCCTAAAAAAGCTAAAAGAGAAAAGGCTGCATATCTAGGCCCACTCCAGAATTTGCTGTAACCTAACAAAAAAGGACACAAACTGATGGAGCTTATTCCCCTGGAAACAGGAATTTGAATTTATATTCATTTAATCCGAACACTTCAAAAGGAACATCTTACAGCAGAATGATGTTCCACAGTTCATACGGCAATTACTACAGGGTCATATTGTCCATTACTGTGGCTCTTCTCCTGCACTGTGTGTTTTCATTGCTTACTAATTACAGGAATGCAGAATCAATTAAGAGAAAATAATGAAAGGGAATATATAATTTCCATAAATAAAAAGAGCCACTTTCTTTAGAAACGTTACATAAGCAAATGAAGGAAATCAGCTTTAATTTAACAGATGGCAATCCATTTGAGGACACTGCTCACCACTAACCCACACTTCCTAATTAAAGAATTCTGTCACTGTGAACCTTTATGTATGACTGTGTTATGATCTTTCCTGCCTAATCTGCTATGAAGGGCTAATTAATAGTAACCCACACTAGCCAATACGGATAGACTAAAGTAAAAAGAGAATTAGATATGCATTATCTGGAAATAATGCTCACTCCCTGAAAAACAGCTAAAGAACTTTATTGACCTAACTCGTTTAACAAATGACGCTTAAGTAATGCATTGACAAGGCAGAACAATGGCAGGACTGAAAGCCTATTAAATCATTTTTTCTAATAGACATCACATTGCATTGGCTGTAAATTTCTGGTGTAATTAATTAATTAAGACTTAAATATTTCAGCAATTAATTTCTATTAAAAATTCATAAAACATAATGACACTTAGGGAAAGAGATTAAGGTTACTGGCATTTATTGACTGGGCTATAAAAAAAAATTTCTATTTAGAAAAAGCACTTTCCTAGTTGAGCCTCAGAACACCGAAAGCATTTATTGCAAACACTGAAAACAAAGTGCTGATATTGCTCATACTTTTGGTGCATTTTCATTTTTCATTTAGGATTGCTTTCAGCAGATGTTATTTAGGGACACTTATTCAACTCAACAGATGCGCACAGAATTTCCAAGTGGGTCTGATCCCAGACCTACAAGGATTTGGCTTAACATGGTGGTGCCCCTTTCCCAAGTATCTCAGCTCCCTCTCCTCTGTTCCCAGCTGAGCTCTTGCCACATCCAGCCCAACCTGCAGAATAGATCCAGCCAGCCTTTCCCACCTCATCTCAGCCCTGCGTCTCTCTTCCCTGCCTCCTGAGCATCTTCCCTGCCTCCTCAGCATCCTCCCTGCCCAGCCTCATACTTCAGGTACTGCCTCCCAGTACAAATTACACTCTGTCTGCAACAAATGGTAGAGTCCTTTTTCGGTTTTTTTTGGCTTACCACCTTGGAGCAAATTACTCAGCTCAGCCTTGCCATGGAAACAAAGATGATTTGCGTTTATCCCTCTCCCTCGCTAAAGCCCCAGTCACCCCTGGAGCGACCTGGATACCAGTGCACAGAAGCAGCGAAGCCACTCGAGGCACACAGTGCCTACACAGACAACATTTCCCTCCCATCTGCAGGAAACACTCACAGTTTTTAAAACCAGCAGGGGACACCAGATTACCCACCCTGACCTCTGTTTTACGGCACATTAGATTCCTCCCAATTACCATTCCACTGAGATCTGCAGGTTTAGGCCGACCAGCTGACTTTGCAAGAACAGGGCTAACCTCTTCCATCCCACAGGAAGTTATAACAAGAAAAAGAAATTCAGGGGAGAATCAAAAGAAAATAATTTCCTGGCATTCCAGCCTTAGCTGTTATCAATGCATATTGCATTTCACTTCATCTTCTACATAACTCTTAGCATATTCAGCACCTCTGATGGAAATCAGCATGGTAGAATGACAACAAACATACCCAGGGCTCTTCAACCCTCTTGGCTGTATCATTTCTATTTATCTGTTGTCTGCGTAAGTCCCTTTATTATAAACTCTTTCTTGAGGCTAAACATTAATGAGAGATATTGCAAACTCAAAGCTCAAGTTTTCTGCAAGCTCAATAGAATTTATAATCATTGCCGATGCTTTTTATATAAAAAGCTAATATTTTAAAACCTTTTTCTTTTTTGAATTAAAAGCCTCTTTCATATTTGATGTATTAACTCTATTATCATTTGTTCTCTATGAATATCAAATATTGGTGATAATTATTTGCATGTTAATGCTTATTAGTACATCCAACTGGATATGAACAATAAATAGAAAAAAGTTTAAAGTGCAAAGCACTTCATATTCTATATTTCTGGAAAAGGATGGGAAGCTGTAATTATCAATGATTGCAGCCAAGCCTGTAGTAATCAGAGTGACATCTAAGGTGAAGCTAATATGAAAACTGTAAAGCATTTAACATAGGTAGAGTGTTAAATTAGTTTATTAAAATTGGCTAGAAAACAGAATAAATTTAGTTTCTTTGCATTTGCTCAGGTACAGCATTTTGAGTAATGTAAGCAGTTAAATAACCTTGTCCCCATAGCCCTCCTTAATTCTCTCAATAAAATTCACCTGTTTTTATGCTTGGTTGGTTTTGCTTGTTTGTTTTAAAAGGACAAAGATTATTTGGGGTCAAATTAGAGACCTGGTAAATGCAGGAGACTCTTGCTCAGCTTGTTCCTTGGGGTTGCTGTCCCTCCCTGTCCTTTTCTCTCAGTTTTGCTCCTCGGGAATGTTTTCTCTCTGCTCTCACAGACCACTGCCGGTTTTTTTCCTCCTGTTTCGGGCCCAGGACCTTCCCACCGAGCTGCCCATTGCTGGTGGGAAGGTCCTGGGCCCTAAACAGGAGGATTTGAAATTATCATTCTGACTCAACAGTAAGTGATGGCAACAAAAACACCACTCTCACAAGAGCATCAAATTCAACTATTTGGGTACCCAAATTATCTATGTAAGAACTTCACTCAATATCACTTTTGACTGCAGAAGCTACACAAGGGTTCCATGTTTCAGATGGAGGATACCCTTCCAATTCAGTATTTAACTTTTAAATGCACTTTTTTTGAAGAATGACCTGATTTCATTACTTCAGTTTATTCAGTTCTATGTTTTCTTTTCCCTTCTATCAATATTAAGTACAAATTCACCTACTGGCATTTGAGAATAACTCGGCTGCTGGCCGAAAGTGGGAGAGATGCCAAAGGGACTCCCTGCAGCAGGAGGGGCAGGATCCAGCAGGGCTGCCTCACCACTCCGCCACCTCCCATTTGCAGGGCAATTGCGGTCCTTTGGGACAACACCTGTGTCCTGGTGCCCGGGCTCAGGCCAGGGAGGCTGCTCCGGATCCCACAGCGCTTTGGGGAGGAGCTGGGGTAGGGGAACAGATCGCCCCATGTCCACCCCGCAGTGACACCTCACCCGCTGCCAGCGTTTGTTCTCCCTGGAAAAGGGTAATCTCTGCTTAGGATAACAGGGATTCATCCCCTGTTGGGTGTTTAAACAAAACCTGCTAGGAGACAGTGAACATGCCCTTGGACTGTGCCCAGTGGGATTCGGGCTCCAGCTCCTGAGGGCACTGAGCAGTCAAACACAGCCCCTTGGTCTGAGCAGGACCTGACCCTACCGTGGCCTTGGCCCCGGCAGAGGTGACAGCCAAGCAGGGACATCAACGCCCACACGGTGACAAGATAGCGATGGCCTCTTCTTTCTTTGTGAAAACCCAGTTTAATTGCAGTTTCATTCATGATAATGACCTACATAATTTTCAATAATTGGGTACAATTATTCTTTTCTTAATTAAAAAAATGGAAATTAGCAAAGAGAGGGGATACTGGAAAATGCTTCATTTGTAACCTCTTCATTAATTATCACTATGTCTAAACACCATTTTGAAAACTGCACTTACAGAACAAGAATCCAACTAATATTTTTTAATTATTCTGTTGACTTTATTGTAATTCTCTAATTAAAAACCAGCATCTACCTATAGGAGATATCTCTTTTATTTGGGTACTGTTGGCTTCACTGCTAAAGTGACTGATAAATCCACATATACTTTCCTGAACAGGTAGCCCAACAACCAGTATAAATGTGAATGTACACTCTGAACTCATTAAATGAAGATGCTCAGAACTTACTGACAGTCTTATAAATTGCTCTGATCTTCCCAGAATTTTTAGTGGTCTTTATATCAACCACAGAATTCTTTAAATCCTTATTTTAAAATTAATTATTATAATTCAGATCTTGTTCCTCATAGCTAGATCTGACATCGTTTTTTAAAAAAGGAACCAAAACAAGCCAGATTGCAGAAGCTGGGTATCCCTGTTATATGGTTGCATATGACAAGGGTTTATAAAACTCAGCATAACACACTATATCTACCAAGTCGCATTTTACATTTGTGGAGTTACTAAATTACTTCGACATTTCTCCAGTTTATGTTCTCTTACTGAAGAATAACTACACAACAGATGGCAGTGTGTTTGCATAACAATTTTTTTGGGCAGGTCAATCTACAAGGTAGTTATAAGGATTGATATATATTGGTGAACATGGGGATTATTTTTGCACTATCAATCAGACAGTCAGTCAGACAACGCAGTAATTTCTATACTGCAAAGGAGAGGATTAGCAAATATATATCATTATGGACAATTCTTTAAAGAGCAAAACCATAATATTATGGGTAGAGCCAGGCAGTGGAAAATTATGCTTCCAGATAGACTCCTTTTCCAGAGGGACTTCAAAGCTTTGAATCTTAAAAATTATATTAACAAAGAATAACTACAAAATCATACTGGAATCCATTTGGTGTATGAATAAATATCTATAACTGTATCTATTGCATTCTTCAGTATTAAACAATAGCTAATTACAGACTATGTCATGCCAAGTGAAAATAATATCTTGCAAATAAAGTAATTATTATAAAGGAAAGCTATGCTGCTCTGAGAGCCATGTTGTTTATTTACTAAAAATTGAAAAATCAAATCCTAACCAAAACTCCAAATCTTTGATTCCCGTAATAGAGCCAAAGATATTTGAAAAAAAAGTTGTATTTTCCCCTTACTTCTTAGTTTCAGGGGAATGACTTTGGTTGTGTTATGTCAGCCACCACTCTGCAATGCTACATAACCTGATGGCACCGATTAATTCATTGGGGCTGCTTGATCCTGTGTTAAGATGCAACGACTGGAGAGAGGAGGTAGAAAATCAGTCAACCTCCACCTCAGGATGTCTGGCTTCAATTTCCAGTCCTATCCTGGTGCTGTTGCCTGGATTCAACTATTTGCATGTCAACAATTAGGACAGTGATTCATTCTGCCTAAGAATATAAAGCATTATATCAAAGTGACTCATAGTTGATAGACATTGTAAGTGGTTCCCTCTATTCTGTCTGCCTGTAAGAACTGAGGAGTGACATTTCCACTGATGTTCAGCCAAGGAGACAGTTAATATTAATGACTTCGTGTCAAAGCAGTGAAACGAAATAACAACGAAAGAGTTAACAAAGCACTGTTAGTGTTTGTTCTTCCAGGGGACAATACAAAGGCAAAGTTCTGATTAATTAGTGCATTTTTAAAAAAAGAACATCTCTTTTGGCATCCTACTGCAATGTAGGACTGCCATTGGGGAGGGCAGGGAACAGCTGTTTTCCATGAGAAATCCTAGCTCGTCTCTGTGGGTGAGTATTTCTATTTGTATGTACCCTGCTTAGTGCCAGACCACTAACTTTTAGTTATGCAGGCTCTGTCTTTGAGGCACAAAAAGGGTGAAGTGGTGTAATAATTTGGAGGTTGGAAATTCACTGCTTGATGCCTCCTGTAGTAAATTTGACCCTGGAATATTAAGGGGTGTTAAATAAATTGGACAAAGAGGTGTTTGGGGAGTAAAAGTGCCAGACACACTGCCATGAATGAGCAATTAGACGTTCACGAACCAGCTTATCGCAAATTACATGCCTACAATATCTATTACTGTAATGACCTTGAGAGTTGCCTCATATTCTCCCTTAACCTAATGAGCATGCTGTGTATAATCAATTACATCTGCAATTAAAATTATAATTTGTCTAACAAACTCTTCTTCACTTTCAGACAATTTTTAACAAAGTCTGCTACATCCTGGTAAAAGATAAATATTAATTTTCTGTTGTGTTCTAATTTTTTTAGTCACTCTGTGGCTAATTTATTAAATCATATTACCTCTCTCCATTATTTTTTAAGTTTTCAGCAGAATTTAGTTAAGTTTCAGTCCTGAATGTCATGGGATAATTACAACATTTAACAGCAATTTATCATTTCCCAATAGGGTTTGCAACCTGTCTTTGCCTGCTTATTGAAATTTGTTTGCATGTTTCACTCAATGGCTCCTGCAAATATTCTGCCTCTCATTTCTGCACAGATATTCCCTGTTTTACTGGAGTGACCAGAAGACATTCTGCTGAATAGAGCTGACATCTGTTCGCCAGCCCAGACCTGCTGAGGTCAAGTCAACCCAACTTAAGCAAAATGCAGCCCTGACCATGAAGGAACAGGATGTCATTCATTGCAATCTGCTGCTAATTATGGAGTCACCCAGGCAGGCCACTACAGAACAACTTTTTTTGCTTATGTATCCAGGTGTTCAGCAAACAGAAAGATTCATACGGAAATTCAACGTGCTAACCATAAGAAAATAGACATGGAAGATGGGTTAAAAAAATGGGTCCACATGTTTTACGTAACGAACAAGCAAAGCAAACCCTTCCAGCTCTCAAGGAAGGACAATGTCGGCTCTTCGAATGCACAACTGGTTCAAAGTGCCCCAAGTGCTGAATGCCTGTGCTGAGCCCTGAGAGCTCTGAGTGAATCCCCCCTTGGCCATCTCTCCTCTCTCCAGGACCATCACCATGAGGGGAGCCAGGGTCCTGCCTCTGCACCACAGCTGGGGATGGCCAGGATGGGCAACTGCCAGCCAAAGTCTCCAGGGCATGGCACAAACAAAGCCAAGCTGGAACAGCTCCCTGCCCAAGGCCGTGTGCTCCCCCAAGCCCTTCCCAGCCCAGAGAGAGCACACTGCCGGCACAGCGGTGATCGAACACACACCGGGGCCATACAGATGCGCAGTCCGACAGCAGAACAAGAACTCGTCTGCCCACCCCAGCCTGCTGCCGGGCAAGCCCAGCAAACCTGAGCAAACCACAGCCCTAAAGCCAGTGAATGAGATGGCGGTGCCCATCCTGAAAGGTGCTGTTAATTACGGAGCCAACCAGCGAGGCACCAGCTGAGCCCCAGGAGCCTCGGGCACGGCGGAGTCACAGCGCGGAGCTGAGCGATTTCACCCGAGGAGTTCTCTCCCCGGGACAGCTCTGCTGTGGCACGAAGCATTTTTTATGCAGAAGGGAATTAGCTGAAAGACTCATTTCCTGCTCCCATGATCTGCTCTTAAAGCTCCCAATTAAGTGAAAGTGTGTCAAACGGAAGAGCTTTATTTGCTTACTTTCCTTCTCCAATGCAGCTTTTCTCCGGACTCACGCACACTTACTGCTATGAAATATTGATGTCTATCCAGAAATGAGGAGTGATGAAGCTGTTAGTTATACAAAATGAAATAAGTTTCCCACAGAAATGAGTTTTGTATCCTCTGGATTTTGTACCTTTGGAATGTACTGCACCTGGAGGGGCTCTGAAGGATGAGTGACTGCTGTGGAATAGAGCTAAAAGCAGAGGAAATGGGGAAAAAGGCCCCTTGAGGTACAGAAATACCCATGAGCCCCTTCTCTCAATATGCAACAGATAATGAATAAACTACCCTATATTTTGTATTTATTTTTGTCAACAAAATCTAATCAAAGTTCATTTTTTAAGAAACTCAATAGTTACACTAAATTAGATTACATAGAAAATTAAATCATAAATCTACGTAACTAGACCCTGCCTCTGTCTCTTGCTCCAAAACATGACTTTGCTCTCTTGAGCACCTCATTTAATTCTACAACACTGAGCTTCCAAACTAGTTATGGATTTGATCATTTAATAACATGAAACAAGTAATTGTGTGAGGAAAAATTTATTATTTAATTAGGCCTTACTGGTAATCAATAGCAATCTATTAATTCATTAATTTGCATATCCCTTGTTTTTATGTGTGTCCACAAATTCTGTTAGCTTTTTTTTTTTTTGATTTATGAACTTTCTACCTTCACTATGCAAAAGGAGGTGCTCAAACTGTACATATTAAGCAGAACAAACAACTGAGCAGCAGGAATGCCTGTCTGCCCTATAGAACTGACTGCAGGACAAGATTTAATACTGAAAACAAGGAAGAGAAATAAAACAACAGGGCCTGTTCTCCCCAGGATCCATGCATAATTCTCATCAATGTTAATGAAAGATATTAAATGGATATGCACTGAGGGGATTTTATTAGAACTTAATAAATGCTGGTATTTTCCTTTTTCTGTTTTTTTACTTTATAGTTATTATAACTGAACTTCACCAGGTGCAGTGAAAGATATTTAAAGAAAAATAAAAATGTTATATTGAATTATGCTTCATAGGTTATTTTCTCAAAATGCTATTTTGCATTCAGAATTATTAGATTTACACATATGACTAATAACTGTAGGCTTAAATTATAAACTATATGAAATCAAATGGTTACTTACAATAGAAGGATCAAAAATGTCTGTAAAGAAATGGAAAAAGCTCCATTGATTTAGTTCACATGTTTTCACAAGTGAACTGAACCATTTGTACCAGAGAAAAATCTTGCCCCAGACACCAAGGTTGTGCTACTTACATGGGACTCAGACAATCAAAGACAGGTTATAAATTCATATTCTGCTCAATCATAATTCTGAATGTAACTCAGGGTGGCCTCGCCAAAAGGCACAATTGAAAGAATGGCTTTTGTTGAGTACAGAGATTTATTTGCAGGAAAATTAGGATTCACTGAATGCAGTGTGAACTGACCTACACCTCAGTCTGGGCTGACTGACCACCCCCTAAAGGTAACTCCCCTCCAGCTGAGGTGCTGGAAGGCCAGGTGAGGAAATATTGCAGTGATATTACCTTTTCTTTACCTTCTCAATGGAGAATTAATAAAGCTCACTCACAGATCTGTTTTAAAAAAAATTTTTTAAAAAAGTGCTACCTCTGGGCATTATCTTTACTTCTAATACTAGAAACTATAATTGAAATCAGAGAAATTCAACATTCATGAAATCAGATAAAGGAATTATTCACCATTACAGATTTTAGCATCTTTACAAACAAGATCAAGACAATCATTCACATGAGCACTTTCCATCTGGTCTAGTTTATTTTCTTTCAGCCTCTCACAGCATGAATTCAGATCAGTGATGCCAGGCAGACAACATGAAATGAAGATTTCATGGTGGCAATGAAGGTGGTAACTCACAAAAAGTGTAAGTGGAAGAGAAAAGAAAATGGTTTGGTTTGTCAGAGATAATAACATGGGAGATTACCAAAGGAGAAACCATTTTTCTCCTTCCAAAAACCTGAGCAATCTAGCAAACAAAGGATGTCTTCCCAATCTTCTGCCTTTCCCATGGGCTCTGTATTTCCCATTTGGCCGTGCTCTGAATGCCCTGGGAAGGGCTCCAGACCAGAGCTGACCCCATGCCAACAACCCCAGCCGGTTTGTCCCCAGGAACATCGCCCTGAGGGCTTTCACCCCTGGGGCCAATGGGACCAGTTTCTCAGGGTTCTCCCACCGGGACACGCTGCCCTTCTCCCCGGGATCCCCCCCACACTCTGCACAAAGCTCCAGGGGAGGGAACAAGGCACGGGAGCCAGGAAAGGCCAGGGTAGCGTCAACACAGTGCAAAGGAAAAGCTCAGAGTAAGAACAAGGCAGAGTGACCCTGCCCTGCCTCCGAAGGACAAAGCTCTGATCAAACCCGGCTTCCACATCTGCGCAACAAAACAGGAATAACGACTTGGCCTTCTTTAAACCACTTTGGCCACAACAATTTGGTTGGTAAAATAGAATTACCAGAGTGTTGCAGCTAGCTGCAAGACTGAGAACTGAGACATCTCAGACTCCAGAAAAGGCAGTCTGTGATGGAAAAGAAAATGTGTGTGGAGACATAATGGTAAAAAACAATTGAGTTACAATTTTACTTAGCTGGCCAATTATTACAGGTGAATTTGCCTCTCTGAAAGTGAGCAGTTTATCTCCAAAGTAGGTAATTGTGTTAGTACAGGAAATAAAAATTTCTCCTCAAATTTTCTGTCTGTAATCCCAGTTAATTACATAATAACAGCATAATAATTTTGGTATGTCAATTGTGGCATCATTACTAAAATACCCAGAAATGCTGTTATTGACAGAATTCACTATGCAGAAGTTTCAGTGATAATTTTTTTTTCCCTTCAAAAGCAAGGGACTGAACAGTGGTTATGTACTGAAAGAAAATCACGAGCAACAGCAGCTAAATCAGACACAGAATAATTTATTTTAAAAATTCTAATCCTGAACTGGCAAGTTATCTACCAGTCAAACAGAGAATTTCTCTCCAGAAAATGCCTGGCAGCTGTGCTGAACTGCACCCATAGATGTCGATTTCTTTTATGTGATCCAAAGCTGACAAGCAGCCAAACCTCTCAACCTGATTTTACCAGGTAACTGCCTACATTTAAGGAAGAATCAGGATTTCTTTCTTGATTATTCCTTTCTCTTTTCAAAGGCACATCTCCTAGCATTTGGTACGTGTTTGTGTGTGTGCAATCCATCCGGAGACCCTCGGATTTCTGCAAAAGGGGAGGTTTGAGTGTTCCTCCCTTCAGGGAGTGCTGCACCTCACCTGCCTGGGAAAGCAGCGCAGTATTGCTCACTAGCTGTCCCTGAACTGCAAACTGGGGGTCCAGAGCTCCAAAACACAGCCCTGGCTCAGACACTGCCCTGGGGAGTGCCCAGCTGAGCTGCACTGCTCAAGGGCAGGGTTTGACCCCCACGGCTGCACGCAAGGGAAAGGACGATGAAAAATGTGAGTGCACGCAAGGGAAAGGACGATGAAAATGTGAGCGCGCACAAGGGAAAGGACGATGAAAATGTGAGCGCGCACAAGGGAAAGGACAGCGAAAATGTGAGCGCGCACAAGGGAAAGGACAGCGAAAATGTGAGCGCGCACAAGGGAAAGGACAGCGAAAATGTGAGCGCGCACAAGGGAAAGGACGATGAAAAATGTGAGCGCACACAAGAGCAGCGCTGGCCCTGTTCACGCTCAGCCTCAGACACCGCTCCGCCAGCAGCATCTCCAGCACCACGGAACAAGGGCTTGGCCTATGGCCAAGAAAATGAGGAGGGGTCGTTTGAGAAAGCTCCCGAGGCTGGATTTTAAGGGCATATTTCAAACTCTTTCAAAGGACAACTCAGCTTTAGGGAGTGCACAGAACCCCAGCAGAGGAGTGGTCTTGCCAGAGGGCACCTGAGCAGTTTTCAGGAGAGATGGGGCAAATGAGGCTTGAGAGAGGGTTTTGCTGTTTTGCAGGAAGGGCTTGGCTTGTCCAACCTGAGCATGAACTGAAACACGCTGCAGTACCCTGATATTTTTTTATTTTTTTTTCCAAATGGTAAAAATATTACATACTTTTCACCCTGTCATCCTGTCTGGAGCTTGCTGAGCAAGTTTTATTCTATTATTTTAACCTTAGTTTTCCATTTCTAAATCATTTCAGGCAGAGACTTTTCTTTCTAGGAAAGAAAGCCCTGCATGGGCTAACATGGTGCTGCCAGAACAGACTAAAATGGACGAGGTCAGATACCCCTGAATTTCAGATGTGCATTCCACAGATCACAGGGCAGTGAAACCACTGACTCTTTCATGTGATAGAGGAAGCCAGGGCCAGGAAAGGCCTCCATTCCCTCGATATCACATGCAAAAACACTCCATACACTTTCTCCTTTCTGACATTTTTATGAAGCAAACTCATCCAAGCTGCGCAGGCTCTCCGGGGATCTGCAGGGACAGCTTTAAGTACACAGTTCCTTCATTTTCAGGAGGGGAGGTGACTTTAGGCAGAAAAAAATATGGACCCAACTTAACATTTTCTTGATTATTGCATTGATAAGGCACGCAGGGCTCTAACAAGTGGGTTGCCTTTGTCTGGCTGAAACTGGGTCATTACCACGAGCAAAGCACCCCGATCCTGCCCTTCCCGCACGTCACAGCATCCAGCCAGGCAGCCGAGGCACCAGAGTGACACAGAGCAGTCAACTGAAAATGCCCTTGGGCAAGAACACCCAACAAACCCGACCACAAAACAGTTTACGTGCAGGTTGATGCCTGCTTGTGGAAAGCACACGTTGGCATGAAGCAGAGAAATCTCTTTTGCACGTGACCTTTTGACATCTCTTCTAATCTGCGGTAAGCACAGGAATAATTGTATGTGGATCTTGGGGAAAGCAGTATGTGGTAGGTAAGAATGCAATGACAAATGTGCAAAATCACATGAGATCAGAGCACAGGCACATAATGTTTCATTTTAAAGCATTATATTAATTTTTACAGAGTTAGAAACCTAATAACCTGAAATCTAGCTTTGCAACACTTGCTTAATAAACAATTTTCACCTACTGCAAAACATAGGAAAACATCAAGTTACACATCTGAATTAAGTGGGAATACTTTTGCACATTTCTTGGTGACTTATATTTTAGTGTAAAACAATATTTTGTAACAAAATTTTTTTAAAAAGAAACAAAAGAAACTCAAGCATTCCGTCTTAGATGAAGAGATTTATAAGACACAAGATTGACAATGAGAAGTGCTATGGATGAGATGGAGCTTGGAAAGAAATTCATACACTAACCACACAAAAATTAATCAGACAGTCTTGACTGTGCTATTAATGATTTTAGGCCTCGTGCATTGTCTGGGATTTCAAAAGGTTTTACATTTCAAGTACAATACGGTATTTCTAGGACCTGTACTCAAGAGTGGCGTTTGATTGATTGTACATACTCTGAGACAGAGAATGCTTTAAATGCAAAACATATTGCTGTAACAGGGGAACAAAGACGTGAAAGATACTTTCTAATTAAAACACAGGATTTTTGATCCTAATCTCAGTCATTGTGGGGCAAATAAAGAGCAACATGTAATGGATTTCTCAACTCCCCTCCCTATATTGTTTTTTTTGGTGAAAACATGCCAAGTCAATAAAACAGTATTTCCAAATGAGGTTTTGTTTTCACAAAGAAAAAGTTTTTGTTGTCAAATACTCTGTTATAACATTTTCAGAGAAAAAATTTTCTTTCTGCTAGAAATAGTTTTTCATTTTGAAATGTAACTGCTTATTGAAGAAAAAAAAAAACCTGAAGCGCTTTCAATCTCATAAGGAAACCCTTCTGAATGACTGATTTGTTCAAGATTTGTCTTTCATGAAAATTGTAAATATCTGAACATGTATCAAGGGGAAAAAAAAAAAAAAGGATATTTAAAAATCTGCGGGGACTGGGACAGGCACGTCCACGCTCCCATGGACACTCCTGGCAGTGCTCACTCCTTTCCTGGCACACAGCTGCCGGTGCTTGGCACATTCTCTGCTCCGGCTCGCACCCACCAACCTTCGGGAGAGGAAAACCCGAGCGGCAGCTCTGGGGCTGAAGGGGAACGTGCCCGGCCAGGATGGAGCTGGATGTGGCCAGCAGAGCTGAGTGACTTTTAATATCTACACGCCAAGGCAATTTCTACAAGCATTTGATCCCGCTTACTTGCTTATTATCGTTTAATTTAGACAGTGTCAATATCTGGGACTAGCTCTGGGGATATTTTCGGAATTAAACTACCTAAAGAGAGCATTCATCTAAGAAATCCATATGGCAGGAAAGAAGGGTAGAACTGCTAGCATGGAATAGTAAAATCTTCTTTTTCCTCACCATTTTTCAACTTAAATCTTTGGAAATTTCATTTACTCTCCTCATTTATGCTTGCCTATTTTTAACCCTGTTTTGTTTGTTTGGTTTGTTTTTTCAATATTTATAGTCCATACAGACTGTTCTGTGTTTGTACAGGCACAGAGGATTATATTGCTTTACAAGTCACAGGTACAGCATGTCATGACACTCACTACTGGAAATTCAAAATAATCTAGATTCAGAACTATCATAATTCACTGCTAAAGAGAATCTTTCAAAAATTTCAGTCCCCATCCCTTTGGGGAACTTCACAACCCAGTATTTCTAGATCAGAGTTCATTATCCAGGTCATCATTTCAATTTATCGGTTCCTTGGGGCCTTTATTATTCTCAGCTAGGATAGTGTTGTGTCCATCAATCACTGGGCTGTTTCCACATTCCCACTTTTCTTTCATCTCCTTCAATCTTCAAAACAATCTCTACAACTTTCCATGGGTGTATACTGGACACAGACACCTCTTACTTCTGCCAACTCTTACCACATTTAAAGTACAGGAACTGATCTGTACAAATTATGGGGGCCCAAAGAACTGATCTGTACAAATTATGGGGGCCCAAAGAACTGCTTTCATTCTGGGCCCTGTGTATTATCATTTTTTTAGGGGAGGGTTTACAGATTTACCCGTGCCTCTTCAGTCTGTAAGCCTGGCAAACAAAATAGCAATATGTCTGTCCTGGAAAGCTACTGTTCAGTCAAAAACCAAATGTTACATGTTATGAACAGAAGTAAAGACCTGACAAAGCAAAGACTGATTAGGACTTATTTGCATCATAGAAAACACAGGTCTGGCCAAAGGACTGAAAGGAGATTTAGACCAACACAAGGCAGATTTTGAAAAGAGTTCCAAAGGAAAGGGGAAGAATTATTATTTAGAGTGAGTAGAAACCAAAGAGCTGGCAAAAGGCTTTAAGGGAGGGGGGAGAAACGATCTGGATGTTCCTGCTGTTGCTCTGTCTCTGTAAGGGGCAGTGCAATCCTACCTTTGAATACACATCCCTAACCCCAAACCACCCCAAACTAAATATAGTACTGAAATAGAAAATTTTGATCTCAAAACAGACATAGAAGCCCTGAGAATACTGAATTGGCTGTACCAATTACCTGTCCACAATATTACATAGTCTCCAACCAAATGCTATTAATGTGGTTCTCAGAGCAATTCAAAGACACTGCTGCACTTCATCAAATCATTTTTGGACATCCCACAAGCTTTCAAGAGGATCATCCTTAAGGGTAAAGCACAGGAGGTTTGTTCACATGTTTCGGTACAATCTGGTTTTCAAAAATTTGTTTCTTCCATGGTTTTTTTTATCCGAATTTTTAGATTTGTTTAAAGGTAAGAAAAATCTTTGCATTTCTCAAACACCAGCTTTTTTGTTCTTCTAAGACAGCAAAAGAGGGTTTCTAGTACTCCACTAAACCAGGACTCACGTCTGCTGGTCTGCAGGGAAAGCAGGCTGAGGCATCAAAAGTATTGCAGTTAGTGAATTTAATCCTTCCGATGCAATCAGTCTGCAATGCGATCTGATTAAATTTAAAGACTCAAACCTGAAGTCCAGTAGTTCGGGTCAAGACACAAACAGACAAAGAGGATGAAAGAGAAGTCTGCTGTGGGCTTAAATGAGCCCTGGGCTCCACAGCTCAGGTTAAGATTTCTGAGAAATGCAAGCCAGGTGGATGGATTTAACACAGCATTAAAAAACATCTGGAAAAGAAAAACATGTACATCAAAAAATAATCATGAGACAATCTTCTCAGTGTAAAATAATTAGCGGAATGTGCGACATAGAAAATAAATTTCTGCACACATGCCCACACTGCCACCATCAGCTTTGCTTTCTCGTTTATTCAGGGGAACCTGAATTGGCAAACAGGCCCTCTCTCATGGATAACAGAAGAGGTGCTGAGCTGCTGGAGACTTCAACACTGCGGCGAAATAGAGGATGTGTTCATACGTGTTTGTGCGATGGACACTTGCTGTGCAATATTATCTTGTCTCTACAGATAAATTAGTTGCCTCATGCTCCTGCCAGCTTGATTTGTTTAGCCTTTACAGAGTACAGAATCCATGGAGTTTCTTGTGATTGAATCTCACGTAAAAGGTAAACCTGAGAGCTTATTCTACACTAAGCTATACATCCACCAAGGCAGCCAGAGCATTTGCTGACTTGATGATGAAAAGAAGGCTATAAAACATACTAGGGAAATCCTGAAATGTCTCTCACTTGACATAGCAGTAAGAGCCCTGCATTAAGATTCAGAGCTGATTTCCCTGATCCATGAAATTGCTGGCTATTTAAGGCATTCTCAAACAGAACCAGCATGAAACTCACCCTCCATTCCTGGCAAAAGGACACCACGGGTTCTGTGTTATCCAATAAAAAGAGAGCTCAAAATTGCAGAGATTAATATTCTTTAAGGGAGGACCTAAACACGATGTCCTTCCTTTTTCAAATAATAAGAAATAAGTATTCAAAATCTCTTGAATGCTAAAGGATGGTTTTGCTTGCTGGCGCAGTGCTCAGATGCCAGAGATGCTCAAGTTCTCCGTTGTGAGTGGTCCAAGAACCTCTCACAATAAAACACAGTGTGCAAGTCTGTGACCATCTTTGGAGAAGGACATTGGTTTCTCTCATAAACAGGTGACAGGGCTGGAATAGGTACAATATGTGGAGAGCTATGAAAAAATATTATGAAGCAATATATTGCATTATTTTATGGTCTGAGACTTGGGACATGATTCAGAATTCCTTACCAAGTGTACATTTCCAGCTGCTAAAGGGTGAGAAAAGAATACTCATGAATACTTGCAAAGAATTGATGAACTGAGGGTCAGGTATAATTACTTCCAAAGACCCATCCAGTGCAAACACACAGTAAAGGCAGAATTTGAAATGACCATAAGCTTCCCTAGAACATTGTCCTGCAGGCTCTGCTACCTGAGATGCAAAGAGGAACAGAGTACAGCTGATAGCTCTTCCCATTTTGCAGCAAAATTCTGCACCGAGCAATTGAAAAGTCAGACTCTTCTGCTGCTTCCTGTATTTCTGTTCCTACACAGCACATACCGTAGCCTGCATTCACAGAGGTCTACAGAATTATACAAAATACAAAGGGAAAGGACTCCTGAAGCCATCTGGTGTGTGACCCCATTCAAAGCAAAATCAGCTACACCTAATTAGCTCCTGAGATACGCTTGCCTACCCTACTTAAACAGTCTCCACAAACTCCCTTGGATATTTATTGTGATGTTTTGCTATTTTTACTATTAGAATGTTTTTCTAATGTTTAGTCTGTTCCAGAAATTTTAATTAAAAGCTCCCTCAGAGGAGACTGGATTATTGTGGATTCTTATATATGAGAAAAACCCCAAATAAATCCATATGCAGAAACACGACACATTGAATTTAAGGTTCATAAATTATTTGTAGGTCACAGAGGTGTTTTTTCAAACTTTGTGATTCAGAACAGTTTAAATGAAACCAGCTATTTATGTATCCACCCCATTGTTCACTTAAAAGAAGATCTTGATCACAGTAATTTCTTTCCCGATTGAAGTGTTGAAAGCTCTAAATTCTCTGAAGAAAATAGTTGTTGGCATTTTTGGATGATAAACATCCCAAAGCGATGATGATAAATTACAGTGTTGCCCAATGATGCAGAAAAGTAGAGAAATGCAAACTGATAACCTCTGGTTTATGAATACACACTCATTATTGCAAAGTCTAGGGGTTCACAGCTGTAAGAGCGGGTCATTTCCATCTCAGAGCTTATTAAAAGTGTGAGAAGGAGGCATGAAGGGTGGCTGCCATTTTGCAATAGATTAACACCGAATGCTCTTTGCTTCCAGTACAAACACAAAGCAACACTGAACTTCCTGCCTTTTTAAGGCCTACATAAGCATTTGTTACTGTTCACGGTCACAGAAGATGGGAATTTTTACATCTGCATTTGCTCTTTCATCTAAATAATTTTTCTCACATATAATCATTCCTATAAACCTTTTCTCTACAGAGAGAAAAACATTTGTCCAAGATACAAAAAGAAATTTCTGATTTCTCTGATTTTCTTCTTAAATCATGTTGGTGATAATAACAAAATTTTCTTTGAAAGTATTTAAACTTATTATTTCATCTATCAACAGACATTGCCAGTGAAACCTGCCCAATGCACTCCAAGTCATGAGCCAAGGAATCTATTTTGTCACAGCACAGAAATAAATTGCATTACATTCCTTCATCACTTCTCAAGCTTGGTGATATTTTAATTTCTTCTTCTCTCTCCCTATTACTTCTCTATTAAATATTCAAAGCAGGCAACAATAGCAAGAAGGAAAACTAAGGTCAACACAGAAAATTGGAAAAGAAGTAAAATGTTCCTATCCACCATCACTTGGTTGTTACAGTTATCTTAATCAACCCAAACAGGTTCTCTGAGACATCTAATTTGATTTTACAAAGTGCTAACCCATAGCCATATTTGACTTTCCTTTGATTTCAAATGTAAAAAATAGCCTTTATCTAATGTTGAGGCATATCATCTAACCACACATGCAATTGCATTTGCATTAGGAGGCAGTGAAACACAGCTGCAGAGACATCTTGGATGTTATCTATGTTATTACTCAAGTGGAGAATATAATCATAAATCCTTCTCTTCCCTTCCACCCTCCCACCTTTTTTTTTTTGGAAATACACTTAAAATCTGGTTTTCAGCTTCACTGGGCCCATTACATTTGAACTTCAGTAACAAGGATGTGATATGAATACATTGTGAGAAAGCATAGACAAAAGGTATATTTTCATAATGTGGTTCAGTTTAACTGTTCCTATAATTAGCCACAACTCATTAGGCAATCAACAGAAAAAAAAAGAGATCATGAATGAAAGGGCAATATTTTCTCCATAAAACAAACAAAAAACTAAACCAGATGCCTCTTTCATGAGGTTTTTCTTGTATAAATACACCCAGCAGCTTAGAAAAGATATTTTCTTGATTGAAAATTTTTGTCTAGGAAGAAAACCTGTAAACACTATCTTGTGCAATTTCAATAAGAAGTATTTACTGCTATTGTACACTTGGGATTTTTTGATCTCAAGGATAAAATAACAACACAGCAGTGGACTGCAGACGATGAGCTTTGATCTTTTATTAGTTTTCATAATTGTCTTTTAATTTGTATTCTGCGCATTAAGCACTCACCTTCACTGTTTGTCCAGCTTCAGGGCCATCCTGTAAGCAAAGGGAAAAGTCTCAGATTAGAGGATCTAACAAGGATCACACAGGAATTCAGAAATCTTACTCAATAATCATTTGCATCAATTACACTTCATGTTAAATTAATGTATTTTTCCTGAAGACCTTTCAACACTAAGTTGTTGGACAAGGCTCCTTTCCATATCAGACCACAGCAAAGTGAGAAACTATCTCACATCACAAAAACAATAGTTTCTATTTTTCATTCTTTCAGATAATATTTTTCAATAGCTAGCAATAACTTTCTGATCCTTGTGAACATAAAATCACATGTGGAAGTGAGAATTTAATCAAAGTATGCTTGCTTAAATTCTGCTTCTAATGAATGGGCTTAGTCTCCTGGTTTGCTTTAAACAGAGTTCATTTTTGGTATAAAAACACCCAGCACATATAACTGAAAGGTCAGAATTTATAACATATTTACTTGGCTACATCTCCGTGCCTGTATATAAATATCTGTGAAGAGGGATCACCTATCTCCAGCACAAGCAGTGGGTTATGTGTGGAATGGGGGACGTGGCTGCCTTCTCTAGGTCAACCCTGCAAACACTTCTTGGATGGAAGAATATTTCTGGAAACAGTCACAAACAAGAATTGTGTTTGAGAGTGTTTGCTGGCTTTATCCAAAGTTTTGCAGTTATTAATTAACCACGCTTTCCTGCTGGTTTCCTTTTTAGATTTTTCAATGGCAGATCTGGAAGACTGAAATGCAGTTATTTGGCTTCTTGTTTTTTATTAGCTTTTTTGCATTTATTGCCCCTTGAAGTTCCAATGTTCTTTTGTGACTGGACTAGGGAAAAGGGCTGAAAGCTTGATAAAACAAACCATTAAACCTTTCTTATTGACTGGTTTACAAACCTGGATGGAAAAGGTGAGCGAGGTGCCGCAGAAATGTTTCTCCACCACATTCCCAACCTTTTGCGCTGTACGAAACAAATCCGCCACTTCCTCGGGGCACAGGTCACGGAAACGCTCCACCGGCCGCAGGGGACAAACAAGGACATCTGGAGGTGGCAGTGTCAAGGCACAAACAGAAGTCTGAGTGCTCCAGAAGAAGTGTCTCAACCCCCCAGTCCATCCCCTGGTTCTGATCACCCTCGAATCGCCTGAGCTCCTCCTTCCCTGGTGGCGCAGCAAGAGCATCAAAAACACAGCTGAATACAAGGAATCATAGGATGCTTTGTTCACAATTCTTTTCCTCAAATCCCTCTGATATGGGTAAAATGACTAAACTAAGGCTCTTGTGCTACTACTGAGACATCTCAGGGAAAGCAAGCTTTTCACAGACCCCAATTTTCGATCTCAGTGGAGAAATGCTCATGTTTAACACCTCTGAAAGTCAGAGATGTTTTCTTTTGTGCTTAAAAATAGGGGAAATCCAAAGAAATTTAAGAGGGCTTTGGATGTGTGGTCTGAGACAGCAGCTTTACAATGCTTTTCCCCCTATGTGATATGTATTTTTGAAAATCTTGACCTTACACCTCTAATTTTTGGCACCTAACTGTGACAAGCTGACACTCTGCTGATCACAGCAGATCACTTATTTCTACACTGCATTAATTACAATTCACAAGGAATGCTCACCTGTTGTAAATATTATGTGTTTTTAACAATACATTAAGATAATTGAGATTATTTCCTTTTAAGCACAGTGTTCACAACCCTGTAAATATACTTTGATTTAATTCTACCTTGGTGACTGCGCTTTGTGAGTCAGTGAAATGAAGTTATAAAGTAAATAATGGAAGTACACAGACGCTGTTCACAGTCATCTGATCTGCTGTGTTCACAGTAATTAATAATTGCTGCGATTCCTCACTTGAAAGTCAAGTTTGTAATGATATTAATATGGTCCAGAATTCTTAGCAGAGCCACGGTTGTGTAGATCCAACAAGCAAGTACTTGATTCTCATTTCAATTCCCTGCAGACAGCATTCTTTGCTGACTTACAGAATAGTATTTGCAGAATGAAGACCTTAAAGTAACCTTTAACACCACTTGAACTTTCATGACCAAAGGCTAAGAAAATTATTTTTTTCCAGCATTAAAACGAGTGTTCAAAGGACTATTTGAAGAAAATTAAGTTCCGTGCCATTGTATTACAGTGATTTTTATTTTTACTGCATCTTGAAGCCTGCAGGTATTCAGGAATATTCTCCATAATCCAGGAAGGTAACTAGGAGCTGCTCTGCAGTTAACAGGTTCACAAAAAGGTTGCATCAACCTGATTGTCAAGAATCACGTGAGGCATTTGAAACAAGGAGAGATTAATACATGTGAAAGACCAATTATTTCCATAAGCCCAGAGACAACATGTTTACATACACCCAGTTTATATTGCAGGAATCACTCTTGTAATTCTGATAGGAGAGAAAACCAGACATTTTCTTGAAGTAAAGACGTAGTGACAAGTTTTGATCATTTTTCAAAATCCAGATGAGGACAGACAAATCTGTAATGGATATTTGCTAGAGTGGGAGCAGAACTGAGCAAGCTCCACCTGTAGCAGCTCTCAACAGAACAGGAGAAAACTGATCCCAGCTGTGGGTGTTAATCTGCTTTGAAAATCTGTCTCTCAGGGGTTTTTTGTACAGAATCAGCTATGCCACCACTATTCTCCTTTTCTCTTGTCACAACTTCTGGTACTAATATTTAAGAAAGGAGAAAAATAGATTTATAAAGCAGGTACTTGGAAATGAAATAATCCTGCACAGGGACAAAAAGCCTAGTTTTGTGGGGTTTTAGTTCTGAAATGCTGTGTCCCTTGGTAAGTTACTGGGCATAGTAAACCCCTTGTAATTCAGTTATGCCTTCCCAGTGCCTTGTACAAAACACATCCATAAAGGATGCTATTGGCTGAACTCAGGGCCCAAGGGAAGAGCTGGAAAGTTGCTTGGCAGACCTGATTTCCATACCAGGAATAAAGGAACGGAAAAACTAATTAATTTCACTCATAAAAAGGAAATCCATGTCAACACTAAAACAGGAAAAGGACATTCATTTAATCTGAGTGCATTTTTCAAAAGGAGAGAAGGGAAGCTTGTACCCTTAGGGCATCTTGATACTTAAGTAGATAATTATCCTTCTTCTGCAGCACTGCTTTATTACCATGGCTCAATGAACCATTTATAAATGAAGAATTTCCCCTCACTTACCTCTAGCAAAACTGCTGCTTACATTAAAACAAGTTTCCTTTTCCCCTTTAGAATTTTCCCCAGCAGTTTCTCGCCCTCTCAGACTTGCACACGCCTCACCAGCAATTGTTTGTTCTCTACCTAGCTCAGGGCCACAGCCACAATTTTTGCATTAATGATGGTTTCTGCAACCTGATGGTAGCACTGTACCAGTTGCCACTGCGATGGGTTGTGGGAAACATGAGCTAAACAGTGCTTGGGAAAGCTTTTGTTTCCCTGGCAGATTGCAGATGGAGCAAGGGCTGGTTCTGACCAAGACAGGACAGGTTTTCTCTCGATTTTGTCACTAATCTGCACTGTCATTTAGTAAGTTATCTCTGTATCTCTCTCCGTCTCTCCTCTTTCACACTTTATCAGTCTTATCTGCTTAGACAGCATTTGCCAGTTGGTGCAGTGGAAGATTCTTCTGAACCGTGACCCTCTCTGCTCATGTGGGGCCACTGCAGTACCTCACGCTGCACCCATAAACCACGGCACCCTGCAGAAAGGACTCCCACTGCCTCCTCACATTGCCAGAGCTCATTTACAACTCAAACTAGATTTTAGCTATATTTCTGTCTTTGAATTTGATAAATAATTCAAAGGCACAATCACACACTGGAGCATCTTTGCTGAACTTTCCATCATTTCAAAATAATTCTACAAAGAATAATGATAGAAATTCTGAATCAGAGCTAAATTAACATGAGAATGTAATTAGGACAACATTCAAGTTATATTTAACTGTGAATATATTAAAAGTAAAATGGTAGAATGAATTCGCAGATTTGAGGTCATTAAGAAAACAACCATCCACTGCAACTTTAAATCATAGTTTTTAACTACAGTTTTTGACACTAGGATAGTTTTTAACTTTATATCTGGTCAGATTTTTAAGTTGTACACCTGCTCTATTCACCTCAGAATTCTTCCTAAATTTAAAATTAGATAAACATTATTTTCTACAATAACCCACTGCAAACACTGCTGTGGAACCACTTCAGGTGACTATGTATTAAAAACACAAGAGAAAGTGAGTCTGTATTTATGTTTGCATGCAATTATTCCTTAGTCTGAAGCATCTACTGCCATCTGAGATGCCTCAGGGCATCCAGCTGCCACTCTAGAAGGGCAGGAGTCTCCCATATGCCCTGTGTCGTAACTGCCAGTCAGGTGGGAAACCTGACCCATCTCGGGGTGTCTGAAATGGCCGTAGGTGCCTGTGTTTGGACGAGAGCCCCGCTTTGTTGAGTGGCTCAGCAGGACAAGGCGCTGCTTCCCAGCACAGACGTGCTGTGAGCTTGATGACAGCATTGTGCCTTCAGAAAGTTTGAACTTTATGTTTCCTTTCTCTAAACACTATAATTAATAATTTTCTGATTTCTTCATTCATTCTAAACTGCTACTGACTGATGAAGTTTCTATTTTTAAGCTTTGATGTGCACAGCTGTTACTGCCTCCAAATTCTCTGAGTCAGTCCACAGCACTAGAGCACATACAATTTAACGTGTCAACTTCTCCATTTTAAGGAGTGAAAAACCTTTACACCTTATTATAATCTGTAACGATACGTTTCTCTAAATCTTGCAGAAGTCTCTCAACAGCCTTACTTGACTCCCTAACACCTAAATATGCATACACAGATCAATGCAAACCCTCACACACACAAAAAGCTCCATTAAAGATTCATTAAACAACTAGGAATGTCAGTATTTTTCAGACTACCAGCAGATAGTCGCCTCAAACTCCAGGTATTTTAGTGGAAGTGCATAACCACAAAGGAGCAGTAAAGCAAGAGCAGGTCAGACCCATTTCCCTCAAACTGAGCTAAAACCTAAGGATGACCTAAGTATTCCACAGAATCGCTTGTACTTTTATATTGGGCACAGCAGACCACTCCCTGCACAATGTTGGGTAGGTTGTTTAATGTACCAAACATCATGAGCCTTCTCCATTGATCAAATTAACAGCCTGTTGGTCTATTAAGATCGTAACCTGTCTGGAAAAGCTGTGGCCAAGCAATCCTGGTTCAAGTTCCTGAGCAGCTGCAGCACAAGGATAACCACACACGTGCCCCCTCAGTGCTCCCCAGCCTTGTAAATCTCTTTTGCTTCCCACTGCCCTTTTGGGCCATGATAACTGGAGCCCTTAGAGATGGGCAGTCAGAGACATTCACTGCGAGGGTCTGCGATGGGCACCTGGGCACTGTCAGAGCCCTGCTCAAGCACAAACACAAATTCCCCATGGACACGTGTGGATCGAAGGATGTGCTCACCCTGGAGACTTTGGAGCACAACCGAAAAGTGAGCATTTGTTAACTGCACCCTGACTTTCAGTCAATCTGACAGAGAGGACTCCGATTCTACAAGAAAAAAAAACTCCTGGCCAACATCTGCATGGCGACCACTGCAAATGTAATTTTCCTTCCACTAGCACACACAGAGTGGAGACTGAAATTCAAAGGCTCGGTAGTAATTTTTATTTGCTTTATACGAATTTTGACTTTGAAGATTAAATTATTGTAATTGTGTATTTAAGGCCTAGGCCAGGCTCTGTGTTCCCTTCAATGGGACTCCACTCAACCCCACAAAGTGCCTATTATAAATTTTCACATAACTATCAAGGTACACACGTTCTGTAGTTCTGAAATGTTGGAAACATGGCCTTTGGGGGGTCAAAAAAAGAAAGAAAACCAAAAGAAAGAAACCCCAAAGAGGTTAAAATTCCTTTTATGTGACAAGCTTTAGAACTGAACACAGCTTTTTCCTGGTTAAGTCCATTAATTTGCTATATAGAAACATACTTTCAGTTTTGACTCTTGTTTTATGCCTGAATTTGAACTTCAAACAGAACAATTCAAAGCTTTATAGAGGAAAAAAATTAAAGGCTCTCCAGGTACTGACACTCTAACAATAGGAATAAAGTCTTTTTTTTTTTCTTTGTCTTTTTGAGGAACCACTTAAAAACATTAAAATTGGCAGGTTTTCTTAATATGTGAGGCTTTAAAAGAACAAAATACAAGGGGAAAAAGGCAAAATATCTAAAAGTGAAAGGGTAATTGCTACTTCATGAAGCTCCTGGGTTTCACCAATATTGTTGGCTTTCTTTCCATTTGTTACAGAATTTTTTAACTTAGGAAAATTATTTATTTTCAATGTGTAATACAGTCACAAATTCATAGCTCACATCAGGATGGAAACACTGTTCCTGTTTCTTTAAAAAGTTTTCCCCCTCACAAGAGGGAGTGCAAGAGTCAACATCTAAAACAACAATGAACCCAAAAACCCTCACAAAAATGACCAAAGCAAGAACACATTTTAACAATGAAAAGTAGAAGCTAATGAAATCTCCAAAACTTTTAAAAGTCTTAAATATCTATTTTTAGCATTCTAGTTTTTTACATAAAAAGTAGTTTAGTTCATAATAAAAATTTTCCATAATAATTTAATTCTGGAAAACACCTCAAAACCAACTTATTCATTATTATTTTGGTTTTGACTAATTGGTTTTCATTAAAAAATTGTCCCAAACCATTATACCTGTAGAGACTTAATATTCCTGCATATTCCTGCGTGTATTTCATAAGCTTAGGTGAGAAACTTAGAGCACAGCAGCCTCTGCTCTCCCTCCAGGCTGAAAACACCCCAATCACTCACAGAGCAGCTCTCACCAGGGATTCCTGCCTTGGAAATCAGGGCTGTGCTCGTTTTAGGATTAAGAGAGATTAGATGCTGCCACCACCTCTCGGTAACAGCAGGAGGAACTCGATGGACGTATGGACGTGCAGAGATGGTGTCCCTGGAGCAGGGGGAACTCGATGGACGTGCAGAGATGGTGTCCCTGGAGCAGGAGGAACTCGATGGACATGTAGAGATGGTGTCCCTGGAGCAGGAGGAATTCGATGGACGTGCAGAGATGGTGTCCCTGGAGCAGGGGGAACTCGATGGACGTGCAGAGATGGTGTCCCTGGAGCAGGAGGAACTTGATGGATGTGCAGAGATGGTGTCCCTGGAGCAGGAGGAATTTGATGGACGTGCAGAGATGGTATCCCTGGAGCAGGAGGCTGCTCAGGGGCCAGCTCAGCCCCCTCAGGAGGGTGGACAATGCCTTGGGGTGGGTGCTGGAAGCGCGGGGGCTGGAGGAACCAGCTGCAGAAAACTGTAATAAACTATTATTTCCAACTATTTCATGCGTCTGTATGAAAGAACCCTTCTGCACATCCCTGAGCTGAGGGGAATGCAGAAATAACGCGCTGTGGGGGGCAGCGGGAGGGATTATTCTTTTCTTACACTGTTTTACATGAATTTGCATCAAGTGCCCCAAGCAGAGACAATCATTCAGACAAAGCTTCAGGTATTAAAACTCGCCACAACGTCCCCAGATTCAGCTGAGGAGTGTGGGCAGGAGTATTAAATTCATCATTGCATCTAAGCAGAAGTTTTCTTTGTTCGAAAGCTCTAATTGCTAAGAGAAAGAAGTCCCAGAGCTCTGAAAAAACACAGGAGAATGCATGACTAATAAAATTAATATAACTGAAAAACAACTGCCAGTCATTTATCTTTTTTCTGCCCTTGAACAATTCTTCACATTTTGAAGGCTATGGGAGCAATTTCTCTGTGTGAGGAAAACAATAATGGCTCCACAGATGCTGCCTGTAGGAGGAGTTAAAAAGGAAGAGAACGCTGAAATAGCGCACGCACGTACACACAGAGGGCATCAAAAAGCCTTTAAAAATTAATCAAATGCATATTCTGCTTCATTACAACAACAACATGTCAAGGCACCCATTCAGTTCCCAGTAAAGCCACGGAATTAGGACATCCATAAAACTGTAGCAATGCAAAACCTGATGTTTCCCCCAGAACGAGCCTTATTCAATAAGATGGAGTGACTGACTTTAGGAAGGAAATCTGTAGAGGCTGTTTGGATTAAGAGTGAGCATCTCATAATAGGAAAATGTGGAGGAGAACTCTTTAGTGGATTGTACACATAGAACTGTATTTAAATACATTTTAGGGGACTGCTTCGGTACAATATGGGAAATAGTACATCATAGAGTTTGCTAGTTTGGGAAAAAACATAGCTCTGAACAATAAAGATGATTAAGAACCAATGCAAATGCAATAAAGTTACAATAAAAACTTAAAAATTGCTTCAGACTAATAAACCCACACACAATGTTTTTTTATATATTGCTCTGCCACATCTTAGTATTAATAAAAAATGTCATTAAGATAAGACAAATTATCTAAATAATTTGATCTTGATAAGGCAGCACAGTACATGTTTACACTAATGCAGAAGACCAGATTTATGCAATAAATCAGAGAATTAGTGGTTCCACTAGAACCAAGAGCAATCACTGCATATCTTTGACATAGATCTCTCCACACTATGATAAGCGCACGCTTTGAAGACCACATTGCAGCTTTTATACAGAGGGGCTTTTATTCTACTTGATCTCCTCACCCCACTGAAACTACTTAAAATAACTTTTCACATCAGTGAAACATGCAATAGTTCCAAGAAATGAACAATAAACATTATCTTAATTTTAAAAGTCCATATATCTAATTTAAATGCAGATATGGCTTATAGTCTAAATCTTGCTGGATGGCACGAGCACAGTACAAAGCACTGCCACACAAAGTACAATGACTCCACAAGACACAGGGCCACAGCAGGGAGATGCGACATCCAGAACTGCTCACTTTTCATTTAAACAAGTCTTTTGTATATTTGATATTCCCTTTAAATGCCTTTAGGGTATGTCAAGTAGGTCAACTAAGAGCTCAGTTACTCATAGCAAGTGGTATTTTACTGCAGGATTCCTCCTTTTCTGCTGGCTCCTGGCCTTGGGGGCAGCCTCGGGCAGTAGCAGGTGCCTAAGTGGAACCACAGTGAGAGCAGCTGTGGGAGAGTCTGTGGCTCAGAAACACCTCTGATCCGAGCCTCATTTGGTGGATATTTACTCAAGATCTAAATTTACATTTATAACAGGAATCACGACCGCATTCTTAGAGTCACAAAATTCACATTTTGACCTCGGAGGGCCCAAAAGCAATAACCAGAATAGAAATGCAGAAGTCCCGATATAGAAGGACTTCACCTACAACTGCTGTGATGCTCTGAGATCCTGTAAAGAAATGTGCTGCACAGCAGCCCATTCCATCTAAGACTACTTCTTTATTGCTCCAGATGGTATATCCTTTTTCTAAATAGATGACAAAACTGGTCATAATCACATGAACCTATTGATGCACCTATAGCAACTATAAATGTACGAGACCACCGAAATAAACAGCCACGCCTGAAGCTGACAGAAGAGACCAAACAGCATTTGGGGTGCAACACTCCAAGAGTAGGGTTTTGGCCAAAACATTGGAGTGGTGGCATTTGTCATGGCAACTAACATGTGCATGGAAAGCTGCTCAGCAGCTACAAGTGTTGTCCAAATAACCTGCACCACCAGAAAACTGCACTGGGTTCAATTTACCAAAATAACCCTGCTGGAATTGCAACACGCCACTGCAACGCCTCATTTCAAACAGAGAAAGTGAGTTCATGATCCAACCCCTCCACGTGAGAATGAAAAATAACTTGTGGGAAAATGCTTCAGCATTTGGTCTTAATTAAGGCTGCAGCACCATCATATTCCAAAACTAATGTGATCATTATGAAGCTATAGTCTAGCTCATGATTCGGGAGTTATAATGAGGGAATAATTAATTACTAAATATTAGTTATGACAAATTGACTTTCTTGAAATTTATTGGATGCCATATTCCAGGCAGTAAGTTTTACTGGAAACAAGATTTTACTTGGTAGAAAGATACCACAGAATGTGCTGGGTTCTGAACAAACCATAAACATTATTGCTATTGTTGTCTATGCTACCTGGAAGTAAAGTCTTTTTTCTATTCCAGGCATCTATGGTGGGTAAATGTAACAAACTAATCAGATTAATATTTGGTGAATCTCCCTGGGATTTCTCTCACCTAATTTTGAAGGCAAATTGGTTTGACCAGAGTAAACCAGTGGATTTGGAAGTGGAAAACCAGATCTTTCTGACTCTGTTGAAGTGCTTTTCTGCTTAGGAAGTTTCATTTCATCCTCTTCTGTCTTCCCCAGAATTAACTTTCTCAAGGAAGGCTCTGTTGGACCTGCTGCTGGAGAAGCTGGCAACAGCTCTCCTTTCTCCAAATACCTAAAAATGCAGATGATCAGAGTTTTCCATGTACTCTTTGTAACTCTGAGCAGCACAGAAAAAGACAAACCTGTAGCAGCACGTGGCACACCAACTGTGCCTTCATTCCGTAACCAGTGAAGCATCAGCTGGAGAAATGCAGTACAAGATCAATTACCAGAGTATCACAGGGGACAATGAATATGTTTGGATAACCAAGGTTTCAGGTAATTAAGGTAATTTTTAATGTAATTTATAGATAATGAGAAGCATGAATAACAGGGAGTTTTGGAAAACTGAATTTGGATAATTCAGGCTATCTTACATGAAGCATATTCCTCAAAGAATATTGTCATGTACGCTGGGCTTTTCAAAGTTTTTAAATGGACTAAACCACCTGATTCCCATTAATTTCTCAGGACTCGTTTTCTACCTGGTTCTGTTAGGGCATTCAGAAAACTGTTCCAATGAAAGTCAATGCAGAGTTCTGTCTGTCTTAAACTGGAAGTGCTCATGGCATATTTTGCACAGTTAGTTACTGAAATTGCTTCTAAAGCAACAGGATAGGCTATGCTGTTCCAGGGAACTATTCCATGAGAGTAGGATGAGCCTAAATTACTGCACCCCTTGCAGGAATGGCTTAGTCCTCTGTAAAAGCATCAGCATCTTTAGGAACAGTCGAAAAAACCAGAGAATCTTCTGTCTCCCTTGTGAAAAAGCCGTTCAGCCCGCTGGCATGACAGAGAGGCAAACTGTAATATCTCTGCCCTGCAATATCACATCTTTGATGTGATAAATGTCCCAGTGTATTTTCATCAGTTCCTTTGAGTGTTTAAAATTGCAAAGCCCATGAAAATGGATGTATCTCTACTGCACTGACCGATGCACTGCCGAAGTGAATGTAGTAGAGAGATGACTCTGCAAGTCTGAGAGTTGATTACTGGTTTTGTAAATGCAAATTTCTTTGCTGTTTAGCAGGACTACTGAAAGCAGCCCTGCTAACATCCCGGGGAGTTCTGCAGCACTCAGCAGTGAAGGCCAGGGGCACACACACCCCTCTGTGTCAGGAGACAGGCTGTGACCCTTACAAACATTAACAGCCGGGTGACAAGGACACTGAAAGGGTAAAGGAGGGAAAGGGAAGGGATGGGGCTGACAGAGGTGTTTCAAAAGGAAAAGGGATAGAGCAATAGCCTCTTCTGCAGTCTACATCTCTGGGGATTAAAACAACGAGCGCTGCTAAGCAGGGAATCAGCCCTCAGCCGCAGTAGAGAGAAAGGTGGGGTGGAAATATCAAAGACCCTGCATAGCATTTAAGCAGAGACTAAGAGGGAGTTCAACATGAAAAGAAATTATTTTAAACCACTGTTCTTGAGCTACTTAATTTTGACAACTTGTTTCATACCTGCTTTAACACAAAAAGCTTGGTGTCGATGAGAAGGTTCACAGAGAGTGCGTGTGTCAGGACAAAATGCTCCCAAAGGTGCATTTTTCCTCACCTGCCAGGGGAGTCAGTTTTGAGAAAGTCATACTTAAGGGCTGAAAAAATGTAAAACAGATGTAGAGTACATCTTTGACATGAAACTATCTGTACAAAGCACTCCTTCTAACACAAAATAAAACTCAAGCAGAGATGGTAAAACACAGCTTACAAAGCACCCAAGACAATGAAAGCTATAAAGGAGAAGGGAATCAGAAAGTAGGTCTCCTGCCTGTTTTTCACTTGCATAATAAGCTCTCTTGGATAAGGACAACAGGGCCCTGTGTCATGACTGCTTCTGTAGATGCTGTTCTAATACCATTATTGTCATTAATGCACATTGTTCCCAGCTCTGCTGAATCGCTACGCGATGCACGGTACATAAATTCATACCCTCATCCAGGACTCCTGCAATATTCAAGAACATGGGAATGAAGAAGACAAACTAGCAGCTTAACTCTGAATAACCTTATTTTGTGTGAGTGTCATCTGAAACCATTACTTTAATGTGATTATCTGTTTTTATTATTTCCTTTCTGTGGACTTGGAATAAAGACACAACTGAGACTCTCTTAGACACGGTCATTGGCATCATTACAGTCTTTCTACTGTCAGCAGCAGAGATCTGATCTGTAAATCAAGTTAGACTGTAAGGGCTACTGAAAAGCAAGTGCTCTTTATCATCCTATTACATTCCCAAGCTACTGCTTCCTCTGGCTCACTGAGAAAAACAGACTGTTTTAGTTCCTTTACATAACCAGAGGAGTTCTTAATGCACAGATTATTGACTTAGTGGAGTTTTATCATGTCCCAGTGTACCAGGGGATTTTTAATCCAGGACTTCTTTACATGATCTATTTTCATGGGTCTTTTTATTGTCACAGTCTGTCATTATAATGATTTGCAAATCCAGAACCAGCGTATACTTAGCTCCTTAACAGGTGCTCAAGGAGGAGAGGGGGGAGAAGGCATCTCCCCCCTCTCCTCTGCCCTCTCCCACTCCGTAAGGGCCAAACCCCATCGAATGCAGCCCCACAGAATCCCTGCAGGGCTGCGTGCAGCAGGGGCTGGGCTGGCTTTCTGCCCACAGGGGCATTTCCACATCAGCCTGTCACCTCCACGAGAGCAGCTGGATGCAGATCCTCCTGTGCCAGTCTCGGTCAGCTTTTGTGGAGAGGCACAGAAATGCACACATTCTTGAGGAGCTAAGTCTAAAAATGGTCTCCTGCACAACATCAGTTGCTTGTAAAAGCCACTGATATTTTCATCCTCTGTTGATACTATTGTGTAGTTGCAGTGTTTTAGGATTTTCCTTTCTCTCTCATGGAGAATATAGATAAACTGTACTTTCTTAATCTCTGTGTTTTGTGTTAGAGGTGTACAAGCCATAACCAATAGATCTTTGGGGGTGGATTGTCTTTGGCCAATAGACACTTGTTTATTACTGTGTATAAAAAGAACTTCTTGTAAATAAAATCTTCTTCTTCGCCATCTTGAAGCCTGTCTGCCTGACCTCTCTACCTGCTTCCACAAATCCCACGAACAACAGAAAAGCAAACCATACTATTGGAAACAGCCAAGGATGTTCATACCTAGCACGGGGTCACTTCTGGGAAAAACAAATGCTCCAAAGCAAATGGGTGATGTCACATAACCAGCAAAGGGAGACCCTGAATGTCTTGTAACTGTGAGATCAACAAAAAATCAGCTGTACAAGGGGTATGGAAGGATGCTTGCAGAGGTAAAATCTGTGTTTCCAGCCGTGGCTTCTGCTCAGTAGAGACTTAAACCTGCTCTCCTCCCTTCCACTCCCTTCTCCAGTTTATTGCATAGGTCCAGATGGAAACATCCATACGAACCTCCATACCTGTGTGTAGCTCCCTGTAAGTGCTGTACAGTGTGAGGGCTGCATTTGAGGTTTTCAGATACTTTAGGCTGAGATCCACTAAGGCAAGCATCTGCTTTTATGGCCTTTCAACCCTTCCATCCTACCTCACCCTCAATAGCAGGTATTTCCCTTTCCACTGCTGGAACCAGTGGGCAAATCTGCAAGATCCCTGTGCACTCCAAATTAATCTCAGGCCTAAAAGTCTCACTGGAGCGGGATCTGAGTAGCTGTTAGAACTTCACAGCATGACTACATATCCACAAACATTTGGGCTGTGATCTTTGGTTTGGAACTCTCTGTGTTACCATAATACAAGCTGATAACAATATGTCACTGCACTTATTGCCAGTAGACAGTTCCCTGGAGGAAAGAAAAAAATTGTTTAAATCTGACATGCTATCAGTGTTAAAAGAGAAAGTAAATAGATGCCAAAAAAACAACAACAAAAAAAATCCAACAAAGAAAGATGACAGTATTCCAAATGCATCCTGGATGTGAGGGAGAAAATTGATGTTGAATTTGGTATCTGCAAATGAATTTACAGATCTCTGTGTTTCTTCCTTAAATTACAAGCACACAGCATATCTTGGGGGTTTATGACCACTATCAAAGCCATCTTGCTGAGAAATGTGAATTTCCTTCTCTTTCTGAAGGTCACAAAGTAGATATCCCATATCTGGTGGCTGAAAGAGCAGCAACATTTGGTATTCCTCCAAATGAACACATCTCCACTGTCATTGGTTCAGCTTCCTCTTGCTAAGCTGCTGGATGTGAATCACTCAGCAACCTCCCAACATGTCAGCGATGGCTGTGTGCAGTTGGAGAGCTCAGACTTGTTGCTCTGCAAATTAAACATGTTCTCTACAGAGTCCCCTTGAATGTACCTGTCTGCATTTCTCATGCAGCCCCATTCTGATCCTTACCACTGGTGTGAAAAACTTGAGAATCATTTTTCCCTGGGCTTTGCATTACTATCTTAGGATTCTTATCAGGCCACTCAGAAACTGGTGGCACAGTCATTCCTGGCTGCATGTCACTGATACAGAATGGCAGGCACAAGAGATGCCTAAGCATGAACAAGCAAACAGAAGCATAACTAAAAAAGGCAGAAAACACTGGGTTTTTTGGTTATTTATAGGAACTTCAAAGTTCTCCTCAGTTATAAATCATTCTGAGCTACCATTCTGCCTAAGGATGGCTGTGCTTTTGAAGGTGAAAGCTTGAAGATCAGACCTTGGGTGATAAAAAGAATGTTGGTTCCACTACAGACAAATTCGATTGCAGAGGAGATAAAATGGTGTCCAAGACTAGGATAGATTAGGCTGAGATGTTTTTGCCATGCAACCAGTCATCAAGAGATAAAAGTGCTTCTACAGCGTAGATTTTCAGTATGAGAGAATTAAACTCTCTTAAACCATATTTCCCATCAGAAAGAGTAAATAATATTTCCATTTGACTGCCACTTTCTTAGGACTGTTGATTACAATGGAAAGGCAATGAATAAAACCCCCAACCTTTTAAACCACTTGAAAAAAAAAAAAGTTAAACCAATAGTGAACAATTTAAAAAATCCCTTGCAGCCATGATGCCAGATCCAATTATATTTGTACTACTAATTTCTATGTGCAAGATAAGCAAAGTTATGAATGGAGATGAGAAGTCAAAGAATTATAAGAGGCAAGGGAAATTGTTCTATAGCAAAACATGCTTAGGCTGTCCTCAAAAGAGGAAGCAACAAGCAATTTAGTGTTGTTTCAGTATCTTCTGTTCCAGAAGGAGCTCATCAGGCTGTGTATGAAAAAAAAAAGAGGACTGGCTCATAAAACTTTCAGACAAACTATGTTTAGAAAGCATTAAAAAAACAACAACAACAAAAAAATCAGCTTTTTCCTGGAAGAAAGTGATTTGTATGCAAATATACCCCAACATTTGTCACCAAAACTAAAGGATTTTGAAGTGAGAGGAGATTTTTTTGAATATAGTTTATCACTGCTTTGATGAAATGAGATGCCAGCTGCGAGGTTGCTGCTGTCTCCTTTAATAGCAATTAGGAGGCTTGAAAATGGAGCTGTAGCTTGTGCTCACAGGCAGAGCTGACACCATGTATGTAGCACAAGTCTGACACCTAAACCTCCAGTGGCAGCAGCCAAGACATCAAGAGGCCCCAACTTGGAAGTAAAACACAGCACTTAGTGGCAACCTCTATGACCTGAGGTACTACAAAATGCATGAAACACTCAGTATTACTTATAATAATTTAATGTTTTCCAGTGGGAGGAGGATTGGGAAACCAATGTTTGAATAAAGCTAAAAGCAAACTCTGCTGCTGAGAAAGAATGGTCTGACTCGTTTTGTTTTACACGCTTTAATTTTCTTTCCGTTTGTTCAGAACAGTGTGTTTGCCCTTGGGCATCTTGGACAGTTTCACCCGGCCCTTCCAGCCGGCAGGGAGTGAGCAGAAAAGAAGCATCATGAATTACATTTGGTAGCCAGGCTCCCTCCTCAAGCCCCAGGGAAAGGACGAGCTGGCCAGCACACTTGGAAGGTCAACAGGAGCAGACAGAGCTCACAGCCACGGGGGCCACTCAGAGAACGCCTTGAGAGCAACTCCGTCTTACAGATCCTGTTTGGAAACATTTGGTGACAAATGACACCTCTGCATGTTTACCTGCACTTGCAGGAATTCTAAAATAATGAAATCCTGCAAGGAGGAGCTTCCTCCTCCCCCATAATTTTGCCCTCAAAAAGTACTGGAACATTCAAACGCCTTGCTCAGACATCGGAAACTCTGCCCACTTCCAGATGCTATCGCCATTGCTCTGCAATAGTCAATTGCTGATTGATTTCCTTTAAACTTGTGTAAGCTATAGATATATAGATGTGTACGTGCATGGAAGCTCAAAGTATGTTTTCTTGTTCAGAACTCCAATATCAAAATATCTCCAATCTCCCCAAGTGTTCTTTAGGACAACCTACAGGACAAAAGGAAATCAGTTTTAACAAAGCAGGAGAGATTGCTAGAGTAAAGAACGTCTTAAAATAGAATTTTAAAAAAATGTTTTCTTGCCTTAACTCAGATGGCCACACAATTATGTTTTAGAGGATGACATTTCTGAGACCGCCACTGATCTATCAAAAAAACCCCCAAATTTACCAACAATTAAAACACTCTTGGAGGTTTAGCTTATGTGCTTATGTGCCTGCACATACACACCTGCTTCCTCTGTTTGCATGCTATAAAGATTTTCCAGAAATAAAAGTCCTAATAGGTAAAGGCTAGAGTCATTAAACATAATTTTGAATACATCAGAGAACAAAATGTTCCCACACTGGCAAGTGCAATGCAATAGAATACATCTGCACATAATGGCAAGCAAAACATTGTGGAAGCAGATGTCAAGAAAATTATTTACCTTGATTCAGATTCCTCAAGGAGAAGGATTTCAAGATGTTTTTCTGCAACATGGCTTAACAGTGATGGACCAGAGGCTGGGCTGAACTGCTGAGACATTTGCAGCCCTCTCCTGTAACACCTGTGAAGGTGGAAACGCATCGGGATCGCTCCCCCTGCCTGGGGCACCCCAAGGAAAACCCCGGGCGTGACTGGAGGCGCTGCTGACACACGGGGAGCAGAGCCAGGGGCAGGAGGATGCAGCAGGGTGGGACACAGCTCTCACCTTGGGCATCCTCCCGGGGCTCAGGGAGCTCCCAGCACAAATCCTGCCCTCAGCAGAACACACCTGAAGTATCTAACATTCTACTTTTTGTAGCTTTCACTGCAAAAATACCTGCATGCAGAGCACAGGCCCCTCCAGAGCTGTCAAACAAGATTCAAAACCCAGTTCCTCTGTCATGGAATGCACAAATCTTCTGCAAAAGCTATAGGAGATCTTGATTGACAGCAGGAGCAGCACGCTAATATTGTTTGTTGTGCACTCCAAAATCACACAAAGTAGAAACAGTTTGGGCACTTCAGCTTTACAAAATAGTTTTACTGTTCAGTAATGCTAGCCCTTGAGACAACAACAAAAAAAAAGAAAAGAAAAAAGTTTTCCAAGGTAACAACTTTTTTAGCTACAAGAATGCTTTAAAGCCCCCCAAAAAAGTAAAGAAAGGAGCCTGGGATCCATACATCCTGCTGCACATAATCCCCAAACAGGCTATGTGCAATAAGAAATATATTATTACTTAATATTTTTGCCTTACATAATTCAGTACAGCAATGGATGTTGCTAAACCTTTTAACCACTGCATTTTTTTACCACTCTCAATTTCCACAAAAACTGGTGACTTTTCTCTAAGGAAGTAAGATATACAAGTTAATAAATCGAGTAGCATTTCATCCTCACATGATAAAAACTGATTAAAAATTCTTTAAAAAACAAACCAGGATAAATCCCAAACAGAAGAAAATCAGTAGCACTAGAGCTTCCACAGAGGGCAACAGAAATAGCCTCACTTGGAGCACAGCCCTTCACTCGAAAGAAAAATCAAGTATACGTATTGCAAATGCACCTTGGAAGCCACAAAAAAAAAAAAGTAATTGTAACACCATGTCAGGCAATGTAAATATGCAGGTAGGTGTCCAATTACTTCAGCTTTAAAGATCAGTGTAGTCTCTCTCTTTCTAAGCAGACAGGGTGCACACAAGTTTTGATACACACTCTTGATGTATTTACCTTTGAAATCTGGCACTGCTGGGGACTGTTGTTCAACCAAAGGGTATGTATGCAAAAGCTGGATCGTTTTCATCGCGCTGTGTGGTGTATAGCTGTGTTTTTCAGACTAAACATCTATAATGCTGAAGAAAATGCCCTTTTTCTTTTGAAGTAGCAGAGAACAAACCTCAAAGGTTCATTTCTTTGCAAAGACTAAGGCCCTAATGAGCATAAGCAACACACGATTACAGCAGCTCCAGAGTTACATGGAATATATCCCAGGCAGATCTTTGTCAGTACAGCTCCCAGCACATTGCAGAGAATAAAGTTGGTATAAACTGTTCATTCGTATGTTACCTCATATTGAAAGATATATTGGTGACCTTCTCCAGCGTGACTGTTATAATAGTAATAAAACTGAATCCTGGAAGATTGCACTTGTGGTCAAAGTAGTAAAATATGACCTTACGCTATTCAACATTGACATTTATTATATTAATTCAAACACAAAAAACTGCATTAAAATGATGTTAAGTGTCTGGCTTTCAAGCACAACAGCAAAGAAATTTGATCTGCAAGACTTCTTCACCAGCTCACCATTACACTTGTCACCATTTCAGCACATAAGGCACACCATTTACCAAATCTGGTAGTTTAGGCTCTTTAAATAAAAATTTGCTTGTATCTCAGCCACATGGATCATGGCAGAGGTGGCACCACAGAGTGAATCTACAGTGTTCATACAAGGCAGCCTCCATATAAAAACAAAAGTAAAATAAATCCCCAGAATCAGGAGTTCCTTGCTCTTCAAGTGGAAACACAAAGGGCTAAATGCAAAACACCGACCACCTGACTGCAACAAGAATGGAATTTTTCACAGTCATTTTTAATATCACAGCAGCACGTCCATTTCAAACACAGAAAGAAAATCTAGTCTCAGGTCAGCAAGGAAGATCGAGGATTCTGCAGTTCCACATACTCTGAACTCCTACTGGTTTCACTAAAAATACAGGACAGAGAGCAGCATATCAGAGCAGAGATGTGCACTGCAGATCTCAGAACAGAATGAGGTCTAGAGCTATTTTGGGATACAGTAAAAGCTGAAGAGTAGAGCTATCTGGCATTCTTTTTTATTTTCCTGCTGCAGTGAGTGTTGGTTCACAAATAAATATTTTTCAGGGTTACAAGACAATTATTAATTAAAAATAAAATAAAAGAAAAATGAAAAGATTCCAGACTCTAAGTGATCTCAGATCAGTCAACAATATGGGCATTTGAGCATTTATTTGGAGCCTGGTAATTCTGCAGGGAGATCTGTCTCCTGTTATGAGTATCCTGACTGTTCTGTGCTGTGTTACACACTCACATTGATTTTTAATGAGAAATTCAACAGCCATTTCAGCAACAACAGATAGAAGCACATCAACCATTTTTTCTCAGAACAGAACTCTTACTTTTGGCCAGTCTAAATTTGCTTAATTCTGAGAATTAAATGAGAACACTACTGCCTCCCACCATGTTGGCAAGTTGCAAATTTTCAGACAGAAAGAGAAAAATGTTGGATTTTTATAATCCAAGTTGCATAATCTGTCAAGAAAAATGATTTGTGTCTGGCAAATGCTGATACGCATTTTCAGTAGAGCTAAGCAACATCAGCTCAGAGAAGAGAGCAAAATCCCCCTGCCTGTGGGCCAGGCACTGCAAAATGAAGTTTAAAAAAAAAAAAAAAAAGAGAAAAGAAAGAAAGGAAAAGTGGGTTTGTCATTGAGGTGGCAGACAACAACTATTTCACTTCACCTACCTAGAATACAGACTTTGCTTTTCAGGCTATGACTGACAGAGCTGGAGCTGCCCTGTAGTGAGGGTGAAATCTCATTTCAACAGCAGCTTCACCCCAGACATCCTCTGGTAGGCACGCCAGGCACAGTCTCTTCGCAGAACCTCCAGCTTTGCAGGAGCATCTCAACGGCACATTTGTGCAGATCTCCTGCTCTGCCTCGGCAGAAGCTGTTCCCGTGGTGCTCAGTGTCTACACAGACCCCTTTATTTGGTTCCCTTCCTCTCTCAGGGGTGCAACTGGGTCAGGCTTTTTCTTTTTTTAAAACCCCTTTTGGACACATTTCAGCAGGCTTCTCCTCATCCACCCATATTCCTGCCTCCTCTTCATACAACGTGCTCTTTTCACAAAGCGTGGTGCACAGCAGGCCCTCACACCTGGAGAGAAAAGCCTTCTTTCTTTGCTCTTTACCTCTTTTCCTACATTATTTGCATCCAACTACGATTCATTTCCTCTTATTTAAGAGGACAGAAATGTGACTACTAAGGCATGTTATGAACTAGAGTATTTCAGAAAAAAATCTGCCAAGCCCTCCATGGCCAAACTAATTATAACTGTACTCTCTGAGGCTTGATGAAGCTAAATGGAGATCTACAAAGTGCCTTTGTAAATAGAAAAACATGCGAGTGAAAAACGTTCATTTGAAGAAATATGCATCCAACATCGAGCCTTCAGGAGCAGCAGTTTATAGACCCAGTTACTACTACATGCATTTTAAATTTGAATGCCTCCTCAGTATTCATGAAGTGTACCACAGTTCAATAGTTGTTTTCATGAGTTGTGCCTTCATTAGGTGAACAACATTAAACACCTGGGATACTGTTCAAACTAGTCCTAAGGGGCAAATTTTCATGACAAATGAGCTGAGATAAATTTTACAACTGAAAAAAAAAAAAATCTCAATTTTGCAGTGGTAAATTTACTACTTGTTTCAAAGAAATAAAATAAAGCAACAAAGACACAAAGTTAATATTAATATTACTTCTACAAAACCCCACAGAAAAGATTTGTTTGCTGTGCAAATAAGAACACTTTCAAATACCAGAAGGAGAGTAAATATTTATTGACACATGCTTTTGTTTCCCCTTTCAAGTTAATGGGGTTAATTCCCCACTATCTTTGCAACCTTCTGGATGTTCGTTATCAGCATGACTTCTTATGCCTTTATGGCTGGCAGTATCTCACAGATTTTGTTCAAATTGGTTTCTTTCTTTCTTAAGGCCTGTAGCATGTTTGTTCCTATCCTCACTTGGATAATGCAGCACTGGAGATGCTGTCAAACACACATTTGTGTGTGCCCTCTCCATCACTGGGAGCCTCGCTCGGTCAGAGCTGAGCAAGAAGTGCCTCCGTGTGCGCGGTGCTCTGCCTCTCCCACCCACAGGATTTGGGAATGCACACCGAGAGCTAATTGCCAGAAGCCCCCTTGCCCTGCAGGCCTGCCATGACTGCCCAGAGCTCTGCCATCCCCACTGCTCTCGTGGGAATGCTTCATTCCCCTCTGGATACTGCTCTCAGGACTGAGAAACAGTGTGTACGTGGGCTTTGCTTCTCTCTGCTCGCAGCTGTCCCTGTCCAACCGGGTGTTACCCTTGACAGCTTACTGAACTGGAAAAGACTTAAAATAACTCAGACTGGAGGTCTGACACTTCAGGGCTTGATATCAGTCTGATATCAATGTCATACGGTCTGGCTGAGGCGGGGAACCGGCCAGCTTGGCTGGGTGCCTGCACGCCAGGCTCTTCGGGCAGCACGGCACCCTCGGTGCCACGCCGTGCAGAGAAACACCAGCATTGTCACCTGCACCCCCAGCTGGCACTTGGGCCAGGGGCAAAAAGGACATGGGGATGCATTTACACCCTCATTTTGTTGAGACACCAAGGTCATAGAGAAGACATGATGGAAAGGAAGAAAGGACAGGGAGAGCCTTCTACAGCTGCCACCATCCTATACAGGAAGATTCAGCCTGTGGTCCCTGCATTTTGTGGCTTCTCCCAAGCACTACAAGAGCTGCAAACAGGGGAAAGCAGCTACATTTTCAGATAACTCTAACAACAATTATTATTTCCATAAACCTTTATTCTAGCTTCTTAAGTAAGTCAGTTTCCTCCCCATCAATGACACCATCACAGTAAGGTAACTGTCCACTTGAGTAATTTGTATAGATGCAAAAACACCCCTAGCACAATTGAAGCTCTCAGAACATTTTCTTCTCTGCCTCTTTTTAGGATCTGTCTGGTTTATTTTGCCCTAAACAATCCCTCCCTCAGGAGACCTTCCAGCTATCTTCCAAGCAGCCACTGAGCCTTTCATACTTTAATAAAACATAAAAATTAAAGCAATGAATATTAGAAATATCCATCTTACTCAATTAGATCCTCCACAGTGGACTGTAAACCTTTGAATGTGGTTGGCTAATCCCATTAGCTGGTCAAGCAATTTTCTCTACTGCTTCTAGGAGTACAGAGCTCACTAGAAAATACATTTAGAACCATGCTCACCCTTTAGATTAGATTAAGCTGCCTATAGAAGTCCAAAGTGTTTCCCTAAGGTTTAAGACCCATATAGTAATCCCTGTATATTTCACAATTCAGTGGGTATGCACTGCTCCTAAAAATTACTACAGGCTTGGTTTCACTTAAAGGTTAGACCCTACTCCAAAGTACCAGTTATTGTGGAATTACAGGCCAAAGAACAAGGACTTTCTTTAAAGATTACTAAAATGATATTTGTCCTCATAGTGAGAAAGAATTCCTCCAAATCTGGATTATTAGCAAATTCAAGGAAGGCTTAAACAGGAGCAGTCTGGCTCTGGGTTGCACTTCAAAGACTCCTGGTCCTTGCTGTGCAGGAGGTTGCAGACTGTGACTCGAGTCTCCTCTGCTGGGTCCCATTTATAATGACTGATGGTTTACTGCTGTCAGTTCCTGCTTCCAGCCCTCCCTGAGAGAACAAGGGAGATGAGACAGGATGCTCCAACTCTGCCTCCTGCACCCAAACATCTCACGGGGTCACCATGAAACTGCTGAACCCATCTCCCTTCCCTTCTGAAGGCCACTTCCCTGTCCAGGCTGTCAATGGGTTCAAACTCCAGGGGATGCTTGGATCTGAATCCAGTTTTTCTTTTGGTTTGAAGGCAGACAAGGCAGATGGTTTGTTATCAACATCAGTTTGTTGGGTTGTTTTTTTTATCTACACTATAAAACACCAATCCCTTCAGGCCCAAAAAGCTAAATTTGAGGCAAGGTGTGAGGTCCTGCACAGATGAAGCAAAGCACAGTGCCTGCTCAGGAACCATGCAGGAGAGACTGGGGACAGGAACACGGAAGGAGGAGAAATAAGGAACATGTTCAAAACAGAGAGATGCAGCACAAGCATATCAATGTCATTTCCTAAAGAAATTGCTAAAAATCTTTCATAATCTAACTCAGCAGAGCACAGCTGCAGATCACTAAAGAGCCTAGAGGTGTTTGCAATGTGAACCCTCCTGTCCATGTGCACTCATTTTAAGAGAGCAAAAAAGAAAATCAGTACCAAAGTTTAGCTATTTACATCAGATAAAAATGCCAAAAAAATGTTATGTCACTTCATATTTTACACCTAAACAAAGGATGCTAGATGAGCAGAAGGAAGAGATTTGAAATCAGTAACTAGAAAGGCAAATTATTTTAATTTTAAAACAGTGACATCTTGAAGAGTGTTTGAATGAAGGTTCATAAATTGGCTGGAATTAAAGTGGAGTTCAGCTCAGAATATTCTTCATAGTTGAATTATTCAAACAACATGCGGCTACTGAGAAAACATTGTCAGAGCTAAACCCTAATTATAACAGCGAAAAACAAACCACTTTGCTAATAGAACACATCTTTCAGGGAAGTCTGTTCTGAAAAATGCTACTTTTAGTAATTTGTGTGAATTCTCTAAATTTTTCAGGAAGCAGTAGACTAATAGTAAATATTTGGTTGGCACAGCTTCAGCACACAGATCACATGCCCGAGATTTGAGAGCTCTCAGACAAGAAAATGCTTCAGTGAACACTTAAGTTTGAATAGTTACATATCAGCTGCCTTTGCCCACAGTTGCTCCCCACGAGCCCCTGCATGGCACACAACCTAGCAGGCTCTACTCCAGCTAAATAAAAAGCAGGCAGTGCTGGAAATCATGAATATCTGCAATGTCTGCTCTAAACTGGGATGTAAAGGTCTTTATAAATGAAACATTCTCATAACTGATACACAAGTGAGGACTTGAGCAGAAAAAGGAGGGACTGCAGAAAATATGCCACATCATAGGTATGCAGGAATATCAACTGCACCATTTGCCCAAGAAAGGAGATACACATGGGTAAATTCTTAATAATCCCCATGGTGTTTTTTAGCAGGAAATGCAGTTAGGAGCATCTTTGTCTGCTTTGAATAAGAAGGGCCATGTTCTTATGAAGTCAGGCATGGCAAGAAGAGCACAGAGGAGAGCACACAGCCGCAGGTCACAGGCACTCACACTGCCTGGCTGAGCCCGGCCATGGCTGGGTGGGAGCTGCAGCTCCATCCCAGCCCAGGCAGTGCCAGGGAAGCTCGGAGCTGCCAGAGCAGGGCGGCTCTGTCTCCAAAGGCAGCTGCTGAGCACGGGCCATGCTGTGCCATCGCCTCACCATCCCCACATCCAGACAGCACCGCAGCCTGGAGTCGTGCTCTCCTCAGCCTTGGTCACCTCTGTCCCTCAAAGAGTCCAGCTGAGCTCTGGCACCACTGAGGGTGCAGATTACGATGGATCAGTTTGAGAGATGCAGGACACAGAAAGAACAGAGTCCATAAGCCGGGAGGAACAAGTAGATTCCTCTCGTGGCAGACACACCTTTTATCTACTTAGCAGTGTTTGACATGTTAAGGGAGCCAGCACACGTAGAAGAGAGAATGCATTTCAGTTGGTGACATTTTCACTACAATACTCCGAGTTAAAAATGCATTAGCAGTAACTTTCCATCTATCAAAACCATGAGGCAGGAAGCAACACTTGCCTGGCAAAGTCTAAGAATGCTATTAAATGTGCCGGAGGCCATGCGCTGTCCTTTTTTATGATCCATTTGCATAAGTAGGACATTTTCACATAAGTCTACATGGCTTTAGGGCAGCATAACTTGCCACCTCTCTACCTGACTGCTTGCCTGACTACCAAGCATCAAGGACTGACTGAACGTGGTTTTAAAAAATGTTTAAATCCTGACCCATATAGTGTTTGTTCATTATCTGAGTTCTTATAACATATAAACAGCAAATAATTAAAAACTGCCAGGGACACAAAGCTACCACACATCAGCTGAATCACACTAGCCATACAAACACATTCTAGCAGCTCTCAGTGAATACAAGGGACTTAGCTTGTGCTCAAGGAAGGACTATTCCTGTTTAGCAATGAGATCTAGGAAGCCCCCACATGTTGATCTGTGTTCACCTTGCCACAGACCTGCCGTTGTTTTGCAAATCCATGAACCACCCCGTCCCCCTTGCTCTTCTCCTGTTGTACAGATGTGCAGACCACTTGCTGTGCCACAACAGCAGCACCCCACCAGAGCAAGAAATGCTGCTCACATGAAACCAACGGAGAGCTGAGGATGAAGGGGAACAAAACACCACTCCAAAGTGCCCTCTTGTATGGCTCTAAACTGCCCTGTGCAGAGAGGCTGTGCAGTTTGTCATAAAATGCGTACAATCAAAAGTACCCCAAACTTGCACTGTCAAACACGGCCCAGTGCTGCCCATAAGAGTGGCCAGGGCTTTTCTGGTTTGGCTGCCAGTGCTCCACATAAATCAGGTACTACTTCCCAGGGGCTTCTGTGTTTATTGAATAAACACCAAAGTCCAGTATCCTGTGGTACAGAGTGCATTCAGTTAACTTCTATCTGCATATTTTGCTCTCCACAGAAGACTTGTGTAAGAGACTTTCAAAGAATCTTCTTTGAAGAGGTGTAAGGTAGGAGCCAGCCACAGGCACTTTGCTCCTGTTCTCTGTGGGAGGAAAGGAGGAGGACAGGCAAATACCCTCGGTGTCACTCTCTCTGCCTTTCTAATGAACGCTGCTCACAGCCGCCTTTCTGATGGAAAGCCTGCAGTTTCTTTACATAATGACTTCAGAATAAATTGCATGGGGATCAGAACAGAGGGAAAATTATAACTTGCGAGTACAGTTCCCCGTCAAAGGCTTCTTAGCTACTCCCTTATTTGGATCATTCTTCCCGTGTTCCCGATGATACACAAACGTGTGCAGTGCCTTTTCCACAACGGAGAGTTACTCTGGAGTAAAGCCACATGTGCGTGGGCAGCATTTCAAGTAGCCAGGTGCCTAACAGTGAACAGAATAAAACCAGGTTTCCTTGCCATTCCTTCAGGGTCCCAACAGTTAATCCTGAAGCCTGTTACCTGACACTGAATTTTAGACGCTACTTGAAAGCAACTCACAACTTCAGGAGTAGGTAAACTATCTTTTATTTCTTATTTAGGTGTCCCAGCTGAGTGATATTCTCTTGGAATTGTTATGGGCATCTAAGGATCTGGGCGATGTAGGTTCTTCTCGGGTAATGTTGTTCTTGCAGTCAGTGAGACAGTCAAGAGCTGCTGCAAGTGCTGCCCAGTAGCACTTGGAATGACAAAGCTATTTCTGTTAGCGAGGGCAGGGGAAGGATCTGAGAGCAGAGGTTTAGAAATGTTTCTAGCCCAGGCAGCTTCCTGCAAACAAAAGTTCTCAAGATGCTATGAAAGAAAAATTTCTTCAGTTCTTGAATCCAACAGATTCTTCAGTTCTTGAATCCAATAGATGCTGTGGGGTGAACCAAGGGAAAATTTTCTCTGGGTCTTAAATATGGAAATACGAGAGGCCTAAACTCCCCCACTCATTTCATACTACACCTTTTTCTCACTTCACCTAACTTTAGCCATCTAAATATTAGGATGGTTTAAATGTGCATAAATCTAGTTTATTGCCAGCCCTCAGGGGGAAAAACAAGACTTCTCTAGAATGCAATTTTCCTGTCCTGTGGCAGCTGTCTCAGGTAAGCAGGATAAATGGCCTCTTGGAATCATCTGATTCTTTCCAGCCTAGATGGCTGCCAGAGACCAGGGCTGACCCCTGTGAAGGAAAGGGATGAGTGACTGTGAGGTGTGTGAGGGGATGGGGTGCCTGGCAAACAAGGATGGAGGTTTCAGCTTGCCCCAGGAGAGCAAGGTTTGAGGGAACTCTGCCAGGTTCCTGGCTTTGTCCCTAGGACTGCTTTCTGTTCAAGGAAGGAAAGGCTGCCCCTGGCTTCTAAAGACCCACAGACCCAGACCTGACAGACTCCAGGAATTGGGAAAGTCATTGATTCCTGTCTCTCGCAAACTTTAGTGGAGCAACAGCTGACAACAGAAAGCAGAACTGGTGGTAGTGTCAGGAACTTGTGCTGAATTACAGTCCAGGGTATGAGGACAGCAGCCAGGCGGGCAGTGTGGGCTACAGGGGCACCAAAAAATCTGGGAATAGGACCTAATTCCTAACACTAACACCAGGTACAGCGTTAGCAAATCATTCTCTTGTTTATTTGTCTCCCTGGTCTGTATAATCTGCAAAGATGAATAGTGAGAGTCAGGCCAGTGCTTCGTCCCCACTACTGACAGAAACTCCAGAAGTGGCAAGTGATACCAAGTTGAAGGATACATAGGAAGCTGTATTATCAGCTTTATCAGCACAACCTGAAATCAAATTTAAGTCTGCCCAACCAGTCCCATAAGAACCATTTGCTCCAAATGCGCAGTGATAAACATCATCTTGTTATTTCATCAGCATTATTAATTTAAACTGAAATCAATCTCTCTGGTATTTTGTCATAAAAGTCAAGATAACAACTTCTAAACAGTGCCACAACATTAGATTTGCTCTACTCTTCTGGAAAACAAAGCCTTCAGAGTCTTATTAGCAGTCAACATTAATGCTCAATTTTTTTAAAGTTTAAGAATATAAGCTACATTTTAAAGACAACAATTGAAAACAAACAAACAAGGAAAATAATGCCTGACGTTTTCCTGAGTACTAAATTATTTTGCAATATTTCAAGTTCCTAGCTTGCAATTCCTGTTCAATCATTATCAGGTAGAAGTGGGAGAATAACACTACCAGGAAAATCTGTCCTTATCCTTCCTGCATCACATTTCTACCAGTCTGAGTTCTGATTTACAACAAAATACTGAGCATTTAAAGTCCCATGAAACTTTGAACCAGGTTGTGATTTTTCCTAATTATTTTGTCACAGATCATGATTTAAATTTTAGAAAATAATTAAAGCTTCCCCCCACAGTAAAGTTACAAAACTGCCATAGACACCTAGCTATGTTTTTAATCACTGGGATATAAAGTTTCAGGGAGAATGAGAAAGCAAAAGCAAGGAAGCAGAATGGCAGATATATTTGCAGGAAGCACACAGACATGTCTACATTGATAAATATATCTGTCTGCATAGGCATTTATCTAACAAAAAGAAACAGAGATAAAATGTGCAAAGAGAAACAGTAATTGTAAATAACAGTCTCTCTTGCTCTCATTTCTTTCTAAAATTAGTCAATTTGATTTCTGAGGTCTTGATCTACATTTCCTATTGCAGGCGATTTATTCCGAACACAAGAAGTCAAAGCATCTACAAAACTTCAGTCTATTAACCTTGGGACTGGCAGCTTATTAAAAGTCATAGGTTGAGTATTCCAATTATCAGCCAAGGAGATAGAAAGAAACAAATTAAACATTGTGGCAAACAACAAGGGTCTCGTGGCCCACTGCAAGCAGTAAGATCTTGTTTTGTCTAGTGCCTGTTATTTTGGAATGGAGTTCTCAAAGGGCTGGAGATTGAGAATATTATGCTCTTATTCAGAGATTCTTGTATGTTTGTCTCTGTTATGTAAATCCCAGCACTCATCAGGGATGAAAGCTATTAATAGAGATCACAAGGACTGAGAAAATTGCATATTTCTCTTCCTGTACTACTTTAGACTTTGATTTTCTAAACACTAATGCACATTAAAAAACAACCAACAAACACAAACTTGCAGTACCTTAAATTTCCAGACGTCCATGCCAAAATACAGGCTGTGCTTCCTACCTTATGTCTCACCTGCTTACAAAATTAGTTTCTAATTTCTAACTTCAGACTTTTGTACTACAGCATAGAATTTCTTGCTCTTGAAACCTGTTGGTTCCACAGCCCACAGGTCAGATCATACCCTGTTTCATTAGCTCAATAAATTGTAAATATTGGCTATTTAATGCCACACAGAGATCACAGTTGGTATATTATATGCTGTTGTGGGACAAAAAACAAGCGTGCTTGCATATGTAAGAGAAAACCTCCAGGAGCTCTGTGTTTTACAGCATCTTGACTGCCTTTTTTATTACTTCTAATTCTTACAGTCTACACAATTTTGTACCCACAATCATGCATTTATGCATTATTTGCTTTGCTTGTATCCAAACAGTGACTGGTGGGGCCACAACTGAAGCTGCTGAAAAGCAAAGTGGCATCAGGAGGCTGGAGCTCCTGCTTCCTCCCGTGCCAGCCTTTGCCCAGTCCCAAGCCCTGCGGCCTCTGGCCCTCCACAGTGAATTTGTTAAGCTGATGCACTGTGGAGAGAGGGGCATTTTCCTTTCCAGCAAAGGGAATCGTGTCTAAGACTACATATTTTTTATTCACCAGAGCTGCTCAGAATTGCAGTGTGGTGTTGTTTTCTACCCAGCATTAAATAGGGAGTTTGTTGGAAATAGCGCTACTCCAATGCTGATATCAAGCACTACAGAGAAAAATCTGGGTTTCCCTTAAGACCTGAACAGAAAATCTAAATCAGTCACCCACCTATTATCTATATTTTGTACTGATTTGCAGTGCCCTATATTTCAGAAGTATTTATCCAGATTTCTACCAAGGTATACAGCGGGTAATCACTGTGTCAAATTGAGAAGAAACAAATAACATTAAGATGAAATGGAAAATAGAATTTTCTGTAGAAAAAAAGCTATCCTTACTAATTGTAAGCCACAGTTGATATCTTACAAGTGTACAGAGGCAGTTCCTGTTCCCCGCTTGGAACACAAGCCCCACAAAGTTAGGGAGAATTATTACACTGCATACAAATGAGCTGTGGAAAACATTTGTATTACTCCTGAAGTGACACAATTAAAATGCAGAATGGTGGTACAACATACGAAGAGTGTTATAAATGCATAGCACATCAGCACTTTGAAGAATTTTTTTTCTTTATACATCTCTTACTATTATTTCTGATCTTCAATTCTGGTATTAATTTCTTGTATCCAATCACATTGCTTAGTGTCTCAGGAAGAAATAATGCATAGTTCTTAAAATAGTCAAAAACCCAAGAAAGCGCAAGTTTTCTTGCCTTACCACACCCTAAAAATACAAATAAACGCTGAAAAAGGATTGTTCTGCAAAGCAAATGGAGGAGAAGCCCCCTAATGTGGAACAGCTGCATAGCACAACAGTAACAAAAGGAGTAATAAGATCTGAATGTCATCTCATAATATGATTCTCTACAGAAACAAAATACTTTATGAATAATAGAACATTCCCATTCAGAATTACAGTCTCATTCTTTTGTATTTTTAACCTCTCTTCTTATGTGATAAGGAAGGTACCCTTGACTGCTTTGTACTTCTATCCTCTTGAAGCTGAAATGCACTGGCACATCCTCTATGAGGCACAGAAGAGGCTTCATTAGCAATTCCAGATCCCCAATGCTATGAACTGACATCTCTAGTGTGCATCTCCTTGTCACTTTACCCTTCCTCAGCACAAAAAGAAAAAAAATTCCTGTCAAACACTCTTCTAGACACATGAGTCTCTAGATAGACAGGAGTGTTTTAAAATGGAATCCTCTACCCAGAAAAGGCAATGAGAAACATGGCAATGCACAGTTATCATATTCCACACTGATTATGAATCCTCAAGCCCAGTGGCATTACTCTGAAGGTTTCCTTTCTTCCATACAAATACTCAGAGCAGCTGTTTAAGTACAAAGAAATCTACGTACAGAGTAACTAGAATATTTAGGAACAAATAAAACTTTGTGAAAGTCCTCAAGAGCAGAATTGGTGATGTAAGTAACACCCAGGAAATCCATCCCGATGGCCATCAAATAGGCTGCCCATTCCCTAATTCCTACTGTACAAAAATAAGCAGTTATTTGTTTATTGAATATCCTTCATTCTGGTACAAAGACAACTTATGTTGCCCAATCAATTCTTTTGGCTTTAAAATATATTAGGGCCAGAACATAAACAAGAACCCGCTTCCAGCACCAGCTGGGCTTATTTCCACACTGAGCAATGTTGAGAGTGGCCCACCTTGGCTCTTGGAAAACAATCCCTACAGACCTTCTCTGTCTACGTGTACAGACAGCTGCCAGTCATGGGAAGACAGGACAGTTCTGGCATGACAATTATTTAAATATTTTAAAGAACTGGAAAGTGAAATTTTCTTTTAAGGGAAAATTCTGCAAGTTCACCATTTGTTTTCACCTTGAATAGACCAAAACGAAAGTTCCCTGCCTCCCCCCTCCCCAGATATTGAGAGTTTGACATTGAGGGGGATAGTTTCCACATTTTAAGATAAAAATACAAACCTGATGGAAAGACTGAAAAATGTAATCAAGCCAGATGTTATATGATCCGAAATTCTTTTTTAAACACAAATGATTTGCAGCATAACATGGTTAAAAGACGTGCTTTTTAAATACTGTGGTCTGAAGACAAATCTGTACACAGTCAAGTTCACGTTTTTTGAATTAAAATGTTTAGATAAGGGCTAATACTAAATTTGTAACAGAATCCTCACTCTTCAGGTTTATATATTGCTCCTAAGAGTTTCAGCTCGAAGATAGATGGCACTTCGCATTCACAAAATACCATGCAAAGCATTAATCACATAATCTTCACTGTCTGCTCTGTAATACATATCAGAAAAAAAAAATTCATAAAGAGAGAAACTGAGCAGCCAGACAGGTCGACCACAAGGAAAGCTGCCATTTATGCTTAAGACTTTCTAATTCCACTCTTGACCCAGCTTTATGCCCCCTCTGCACTGCCTGTGCTCTGCACAGCCTTCTCAGAAACATGTCTGCAACTTCTCAGCATTTACAGGCTCATTTCTAGGTAGTTTTGTTTATTCCAGAATAAAATACTTGAGAACAGAAACTCAGCTAACCAGAGCTGCCAGAAAGGTGCTGTGCCCAGCTCAGGAGCAGCGCAGCACCCACCTGGCCAGCCAGCTGAACGACCCAGGTATTTCTGCCAAAAACACAGCCTAAGGGCAGGTTTCAAACACCTGTAGCCCAAGGACTAGCTTGGAGCTGCACTGCTGGGTGACCTTGGTCCAGCTTTACTGAGAAAGCCGCTGCTTGAGCTGGGATAGAGAACGTGAGCTAAAGCCCTGCAAGATAAGAAGAATAAAAATATCAAAGTGTAATTGTTGAGTTTATGATCATTAGCTACACAGACAAAAGCATTGACTTGAAAATGCACAAAACGATAAGAAATAAAATTAAAAAAGCAAAAGATTGAACTCAGCAAGACTGAGGATCATCCTCTTTGAAGAGAGAACAGAGGTCAACACTTCCCCTTCCCTCCTGCCCAGCCACCAGAAACTCTGGCATCTCCTTGGTGGTGGTGAGCATCCTAATTCTAAATACAGAATGCTGTACTTATTCATATGTCCATATAAATACATCTGTAGCTTCATGAAATGTTGGAGGATGTTTGGCTCAAGGTGGGAGACCAAAGCAAGATATTTCAGTAATGGATTTGAGCAGGTACAAAGACTTTGCAAAGAATTGTACTTGGTAAGGCAGTAAGACTGCCAGAGCAATAGAGGTCTGCAGCACAACATCTAAAACCAGTGTGGTCTCCATCTCTCCAAATCCAGGTGTGATTTAAAATTAAATTTATTTCACTACTGTTCTCCTTGGCACAGTAGTGAATATTTTTTGTGCCAAGACTTCAGATCCAGGACTAAAGTAAATGGGATGCTCTTCCAGTCAAGAAGAAGCAACAACACATTTTCTCTCACACTCAAGATGTGGGTTTCTCAGTACAACACACAAATTATCTAAACATTTTTTAAAATTCTCTTTTCAAAATCCAATTTGGTGAAAACCAGTTGAATCAACAGAATGCAAACTGATAACACATGACACAGTTCTGAACTCAAAGCCTAAGATGATGAATTTCTAGAACCAATCTCAATGAAATTTAATTTCCCTTCATATTTTGGGCCTCTCTTTCAGCAATAATAATCCAGCGTTTACTGTACTTCCCTGGTAGGAATATTGGGTCTCAAGGCTGACTTCATAGAGCTCAGGAATGGCTACACAAAAATGGGAAGAGGGCCAAAAAGCAATTAATTTTTGTTCTACCATTTCATTATATTTACACATACATGGCAACACACAGCCAAATATCATTCCAAGGTTCTCTTTAATCAGGCTAAACAAGCAATGCTCAGCAGCTGTCTGGTGGGCAGCAGTCAATGAAAAGTCATGTTTTGGACTGTGGCCTTCCTGACTGCCCCAGATCATTTGATTTCTCTCACCACACTTGTATTCCCAGCAGTGGAATTCCTGCACACCTACACAGGCACAGGTGTCTCAACTACTGATGGATTCCGATAGCCTAGACTGAGCTGTCTAATTAGTGTTGATTATGGGTTTGGGGTTTGTTTTTGCAAAATTGGGTATTTTCCACCATTCTTACAATTTTCTGAGAGTTCTCCAAAGTCACTGGAAGGGTTCTCAGTGAATTGCCTGAGTTTCAGGCCAGGTCCTATGGAGCTTTTTGGACTAAAGCATAGCACAGCTCCAAGCAGCAGATAAAGAACAGACAGTGATATATTTCCTCTAGGGAATTGTACCTCCTGATTTTAGGGGCAGGGAAGAGAATATATTAAATAGTTCCTGAAATCGTGTGACTTTAGATGATCAAGCAGATAATGTGTCACAAAATGGGAGTATAAATAATATGCATATAACAAACAACAACTCAGCTGTTCATAATATCTCCCTGAAGTGAGACAGTGAAATCTGAATAACAAAGTTGTGCATATCATGTAAAATATAAATGAGACAAACTATTTTTAAAAAGTACATTTCATATTTCAAAGGTATATCTAAGTAACCTATTTCCTCCTATGTACCTAACACTTCACTAACTGTAATAGCAGCAGCATAAACAAGACTGATTACATTTACAGGCTAGATGTTTCCAAGAAAAATTCCAGCCAGTTTGGGTGCCAGTAGCTGACCATTTCAATTGACTAAACAAGCAAAATTAAATCTTTGTCTAAATACTACAGAGGCCGAATTTTATATAGCTTCAAACTGGTACATTTCTGTAGGGAGGAACTTTGTATTAAATACAGTTACAGAATATAATATTTAATTTTTTTACATTTTTTTAATTTTTTTTTTTTACTGCCACTTCTAAGGACTGAAAGCAAATGAGTGATTCATTCAACTGTACTCACCATTAATTTCTGGTATCTGGTAATTCCCTGTTAGGAATTAAAACTATTGCCTTCAGCAAACTTGACTATGGCAGCATTGTGAGTCAAACTTATACCATGAAAGCTATTTTGAGAAACACTTATGTAACTTATGGGGCTCATTTCAAGACATGTCAGACTCTTACATTTTGTAAAGTGCTGTTCCTGAGTTTTCTGGAAATCAGGGTCCAAACTTTCTTCTTCCAGGTTCGCCCAAATTTAATCAGTTTTGGTTTAATCTGAGACACTATTTTTTCCATTATAAAAACCATTTTGATTATTCCACCTCTTGGGATCCTATGCTTCAGTGGTTTTAAACTGTTTCATTCTTACTTAATTGCTTTCAGGCAGACTCTAGAAGGAACTCAGGATCTAACAATCTCTCACAGATGGAAAACTGCTGCTCTGTTAAAAGGCCACAAAAAATTGCAGCCTTCTCCTTTGGCACCCAACTAATCAACACACAGAAATGGTGTTTAAGGAATTCACATTCTTAGGAACATCCTTTTTGAAGTTAGCTTCCCACTGGCATCTCCTGAGTGATAATTCATAGCTCAAGATATACTTCACAATGCTGTCCTAAACAGTGTTAAATTGGTATTCTCTGCTCCACTGGACAATCTATCTAGATGTGTAAAGAAAAATCAAGACAGTCACAATTATTTATGGTTGACAGACACTGGCAACAAGAAATTGCACAATAACTCTTGGAAAGCTCTATACCTTGTTTGAACAATAAAAAGATGAAGTTTCATAGCAAATTGGTTATTATGATTAGAAGGAAATAATAACCACCCCAAGCCAAACAGGTACCTCAGCAATCAAATGTCACTGAAATTGCTTGAATCATTTGACATATCTTTAATGTGTAATACATATTAATATAACAAATGGGGAGTACCACTGAGATTTTAGAGGACAGTACTACAGTACAGCTGGAGAAAAATCAACTTAAAATGAATTTAGATCACGGAATCGATATCTAGGGATTAACTAAGGATCACTGAATCCTTCATTATTGATCCACAAAAATACCATCCTTTTACTATGCAGCACACAATTACTTGTTATTTTTACAAATTCACACAATAAGAATCAACAAACTGTGCACTGATTAAAATTCAGTACTGAATATATTACATAAGGAATTAAAGTCATCTCAAAAATGAGAGCATGTTACAAAATTCATAGGCTTCATGCTCTTAACTGGAGATATGAAATGCATGCTTGCTTCCTTGTCATTTCAGTCTTTCTGGGAGCTTGATGCTAATTGGACCTCTACATCTTCTCCTAACATAGAAGGAGACTTTAAAATGAAAATTACTCAAATAAACTCTGTGCAAAAAATTTCATTATATTTTTCTACTTTATAGAGACAACTGGCTTGATGTTTTTGGCTAAAACCCCCTAAACAGACTACATTGTATTTGTGTAGTTTAATCTCTTATTTTATCAGTGACTCACTGCATTACATACAAAGAACACTGCCACTCAAATTGTATTGCTAATAAATTATATCATGCTAGAATATGTTTTCCTCTCTCAGTTTTGCACCTCACCCGCAGAGAATATTAAATGGGGTACAACAGGTATGCGAGAAGGTTTTCCTGGGGTTTTTTTTGACAACAGCATTAAACAAATGTTGTCCACCATGAGCACACAACTTTTCAGTGCCAAAGGAAGTTCTGGTCTTGCATTCAATTCTCCAATGTCCTGCCTGAAAAATCCAGGGCACAGATGACTTAAATTCACCTAAAACCTTTCAAACCATGGAGGCTTCATTAATTAGCCACACTTTGAGAAAAATACAGTAAAAGATATTAATCTAAAAATCTACCACACATACAGGAAAAACAAGTGCCTTACAAAGATATAACCAACTGGTTTTGAACAGGAATGTCTCAGAATGCTAAACTGTTTATCTATATCCAAAATAATAATTATTGCTATTTTATTCCTATCAGAATCCCACAGGGATGTTTTAAACTCCTACTTTTGCATCAGTGAGACCGGTGGAAGTCAAGACCATACCACAGTTATGGTTAACACAATAGTCTCAACCAGAAATAGAGAACACTTTTTACATTTATATTATATTTGTCTGTTTTCAAAAAGACTGACAGAAATCTGTTGATATTCAACAAATTTCAGACAAAATTGCACTGAGACCCATTAGCTGTGAAGTTTGTGCAAACAAAAATATTTGCACCAGAAGTACCTAATAAAAAAAACCCCAAACAACACAGGAATGTTTATCCCATAAATATTCTTAGCACAGTCATATATATAGGTTTTAGGTTTATAAACAGATGTAATTCCAGAGCACGCAGTCAGTCAAACAACAGAATGTGCTGGAAAAAAAGAGAAAAAAAGGGAAACAAAAAAACCCCCAGCAAACAACAATAACAAAGAAGTTGTGGGTTTTTTTTTTTTTAAAAAAAAAAGAGTGAAAACAAAGTCCAAGAAGTCACAATAATTTTTGCATAAAGGAATTTTCTAACACTTTATTTGTCAGAATCAAAAGAATTAGGAATGTTCCAAGTGTGAAGAATAATATCATCCCACAACATGGAAATCATACAAAATATAAAATGAAAGTGCTTTATAGCTAATTATAAAAAATGGTAAATTAAATTAGGCAGTTAGGAGAGGCAAATACTCCCACTATCCTGCTAAATTATCATGCCTTATATCCAGAAATCAGCCTCCAAAGCTTCTCAAATCTCACCTTGCGAGGCTCAGTTCCCAAAGGATGCCTATAAATACAGTCCTGCTTGACAAGCTTTCTACTCAAATAAAAAAGCTGTTGCATTGCAAGTAAATTTAATTTCTAAAATCTCATTCCCTAGCACAAACCTTCTCTCTTTTAAACTTTGAAAGAAAGACAAAGAAAAAAGAAATCATTTTGTGGAGGCAGTAAAACAATATAGTTTATAATTTTCCTTTTCCTGACCTTTGGATGCGTGCAGTTCTCTCTGAACTTACTCCAGCGAGCTGTGCAGTGGTTGCCATTTTTCAATTTGAAGCAGTAATGAAGGAGTGTAACTATGACTAATGTGCCGTGCTCGCTTTGCTCTGTTCTGTCATTTCCTTCCCTCCTGGACGGGAGGATCTACCCTGCATTGAGCAGAGCACACCGAGGCCTCTCAGCACACCCCTGTACCATGTGCCACTGACTCCAGCCCTGCTGTCAACAACCTGCCATCATATTCTCCAAGGAAAACGGGCTGTGCCGCACTCCTGGGAAAGCCACGGCCACCGAGAGAGGAGAGAGCGCGGGCACGTCGCAGAGACGGCCACCAGAGGTGTTAACTTCACCTATTTTCCTTTTGTATTGCTTTTCCGTTTTTATCCGTAATGCATCTTTAATGTATCACAAAAGGTATAACATTTTCCAAGTCAATTTTCTGGGGAGGTGAAGGGCTGAATCCTTAACAGAGTGAAAATGCAGAAACTTGGAAACCTGCGCCAGTGTATTCCAACAGAAGGTCCTCTTCAATATCTGAATTATCCCTGTAATCTATATTTCTTTACTACAGAAGGCGAGTGTAGCAAATCACAGCACATAAGTTATTTCTGTTGGGTTCCTTCTGGAGATTTCTCCATATTGCTGCCAGCAGGGTACACTGGGAAAAATTTATAAATTTAATCATACATTATCATGCCAAATGAGCCCTCTTCATAAAGGGTTGGCTAAAGGAAGTGAAATTACCGCAATACTTGAGTTTCTCTTACCACAGAAAGAAGAGCCCCTTAACTAAGGACATTTTTTTCCCCACACAGTTGGAAAGCAATCCCTTGTTCAGGACTACTTTGTAAGTTAGCTCCATCTTTTCACTGAAATCAACTGAGAATGTATCCTACTAAATAAACATTTCTTAAATTCAAGGGTATTAAATATACTCTGTTTCAAGGCAAACCAAAAATACTTTCATAATGATCTGGCCATTGAAATGTTTACTTTCCAAGCACCCACCTTAAATGCTGTCAAACTCCAAAAGAACAAAATCCAAGATTTTTCTCTATATTATTACAAAGCTGAATTCCCTTTATATTATTCACAACATGAAGAAATATGATTAAATAGTTAATGCTCTTAACATGCTGTGAATATGTTTTAAGGAAGAATTGAATTCCAAAGGAAAAATTCTCACTGTCTCCTCCACCTTGGGTAGTGTGACATTTACCACTTCCAACAAAATAAACTGGGAAAACTCTTAACAGATGTCTAGAAATCATGCACTGCTTACTAATAACTGAAACTTTTTTTTCCCTGAAAAAGTTTTGTAGAAGAGTTGAACACTGCCTATTAGTCTTACAAGGCTCTCAAGAGAAACTCTCTCTCAAGAAATGAATGAAATCTTGCATCTCATTAGAATTGCATCTTTTTCTCAAAGTATTTGGTCCATTTCTTTTGCCTGATAGTAAGGAAAAAGAACAAGGTCTTTCCCTTAGACTGCAAGTCTTATCTGAATTTTTTATGTGATCTAACTGCTAAGTGTGTGCTCTGGAGGAGCCGTAGTCTCCTGATCTCCTCAGAGGAAGAAGCCCAGGCAATAAACCTGCTCTCTGTCCCTTGCTCCGGGCACCAGCATCTCTTCCCTGCTTTTCTCATCCCCAAATGTCCTGACCTTGAGCAGGGGGGTCTGATACACCTCAGCAAGGAACAGTCTCAACATAAAAATTCATAGATATTTCATGGAAATTGGCAGGAGGAGAGGAGAGTGCTGGGGATAACATCACACCGAGAGAAAGGCTGGGGACATTCAGCAGCTGCAGCCTCCGAGAGCTGCTGGGGCTGCTGGGCACATTTGGAATGTCAAAGACACAGCACAGGATGTGTGCACCATGTATTATTCCATTTATGATCAGACAGCTGCTCTGAGAATTATGCAATTTAGGGTTCAGACTGCAAACAGGAGAAGGGGGAGATAAAAAATGTGGATCAGAGAAGGATCTTTCCAAACTCCCCCATCACACAAGCTGTAGTTTTGGGAGAAGACAAACAAGTGCCTAGAGGGCTGTGACTAACCTGGAAAGTCTGAAGAACTGCAGACAAATACCCAACATCCCTGGAGAATGGGAACATTCAGATTTTCTGAGTAAACAGGTGTGTGAGTAGGCAAAGTGCTGCCATAGTCCTCTTCTGAGAAAGGGATACATCTTCCCCCAAGCACTCAAAGCTACAGTAGCTCCCTAATTAGGACTGTTAGAAAAGGAACAGAAACTCTCGTTCCCTCTGCTTTTCCCTTGAAATGTCACATAACTGAAAGAAATTTCTAAAACTGAGACCATTGCCCCATTTGCCAGGGCCCTGCAGTGTGCAGCGAACTGCTGCCTGTTTGCTCACTGGTGCCGGCTCGTTTTGAAGGCTGCTTTACAAAGGTGACAATATTTGCATGGCTCTTGAAACCTTGTTTTATCATGGCTGGATTCCACACAGCACTGTGCCTCCTACCTTCCTGCACACTGCCAAAAGAGAGCACCCTGCATTTTGCAGCAGTATTGAATAAATACCTGTGAGCAGAGCAGACACTCTCTGGCCTCTCTGGTCAGAGCAGCTCTCCCAGCCACGTCAGCTCTTCAACCCACAGCGGCTGGGAACAGGAAAACTGTTTTATTTCAGCAGGGAGGATATTACAGTTTCTAATACTATTACCCAAAAGAGGTTTACTAGTGGGAATCAACCTCTTGTATTTGCAGAGGCTTTTCTCATCCCCTATCTCATTTCCCTCTGGGCTCCCATTAAATTAATAAATTAACCCAACGTTGTGTCAGTGGTATTGGAAATAACCTGTGAGTACAACCTATTAATGTTACAGTCATTGCAGGGAACCTTGCTGAGAGTGATGGCCAGAAGAGCTGCCCTTCATTTGGGACAGCTGGGGGGGTCACTGAGCTCACTGACAGACTCAGGAGGAAAAAACTGCAACAGATTCCAGCCCTGGGACACAGCAATGCCTTCACAGAAATAAAAACAAATTTTCTGAATATCATTTGAGTTAAGTGTGTGGTCACACATTTGAAAGCGAGAGAGGTCAGAAATGGATTAAACAAAAAGCACAACCGAACTCAGCTTCAGTGATCCTGGGACAACAACTTTGGGGTAATGGTGGCATGAGCAGCAAATTTATTTATGGTTGATTTCTTCAGTGCAGGATTGGCTTTTTTTTTTTTTTTTTTCTCCTCTGAGTATTCTGCAATGGATCAAAGGATCCAGTGGATCAGGCACCAAACTTAGGTAACCCCTGGAGATCCTAAATTGTGAAAAAAAGTTTGTCTCAAGGCTACAAAACTGCTTTACTTATACAATACATTTATACAGCAACTCCAGAGTACTGCATTTATTGGCAGAATTGTGCTATTGGCAGGAGTAACTGGCAATAAAAACTTTAAATTTTGCTTTGGATGTTTCAGATTCTGTATTTCTAAGTTCTAGAGTCTCCAATAACATTTTTAATTGCTTTTAATCTATAGGAAGTCCAGATGCTTCCATGTTATTACCTTCTCAAAACACATGTTAAAAAAATCTTGTCAATAATTATCCAACCTTAGTAATAGAGCAGCATGGGACAGGCAGAGGGAAGAGAGAATGTGTCTTGGCTAAAGCAGCGAGCAGAGAGTGGAGACGAGCACTAGAGAGCACTTCAGAGCATCTCCTCATCCTGGAGCCTCCCTTGGCTCTGTGGGCAATTCCCAGCTCCACAGGGATGGTGAACAGGACCTCCAAAATAACGGGAGCCTGGAGATACTGCCCTGGTTCAGACAATGGGCTTCCTCTCCATTTCAGCCACGACTGTAGATCGTCCCTCAAGGCCCACACAGCACCTTAGTATCCATAATTTTACGATACATCTCCTTTGAGTGTCTGCCTAACAGGCAGAAGAATACAGTTTACCACACTTTTTGAGCAGCACAGCGTGCTGCCTGTGCTCAGACTAAAATCCTTTATTATAATTTTTCCAACATTCTGAGTAGCCTGCCAGGAGATATTTAGAATAATAAATCTTACTGGTGCCAGGGATGTGGGAGAAGGGCTCAGGACTAATGCAAAGATCTGTTTTATGAGTGTCATCTGTTCCTGTTCTGCCAAAGGAAGAGTGGCATATTGAAATTACCCTGCTGAAGGCAAAAACAGCAAGGACAGCACATTATCCTCTGCTGGCACCCAGGGAGGAGAAAAAAAACAAAACCCAAAAAAATCCAAACCATGAAAAACACAGTGATGCCAGTATTGGGAAATACAGCAGATAATGTTGTGTAAGTTAAAAATATTAAGGTGCTCAGTTACTGAAGCAGCAAAAATTCCAGGGAGTTGCATACAGTAGCCTGCTGTTCCTGACTTCTGTTTTTTTAGCAAAGATTTTCAGTGGCATTACAGCAAATAAGCATGATATCCTGTAAGCAGGAGGGTAGAAGACACACACTAATGAAAGCAAAATGGCTCTCAACTCAATGTCTGCTAATGCAGGCAAAGGATCCTGGCACAGCGGAAGCAACCAACACATATCAACTGTCCACAGGAGGACATAATGAGCTTGGAGAGAATTTATTGCAAAATTAAAGAGATCTTGCACATCTTGGCAAAGAAATCACAAAGAAGGCAGCTATTTCTTTCATGCTATATGAAAGAACATCTAGAAGATGTGAGCATTAAACCTGTAATGGGAAGGATAGAATAAAATTGAGAATAGAGGAATTTTACTTTTTCTGTGTATTAGGTTTTGGTCAGCAGGTACAACACCTATACTGATGATGCTCATTTACAATGAGCAGTCACACATCAGTGACCACTGAGCTCTTTGAAATTTCTTCTGCGTAGGGAGGGTGCTGAAGGCTTTAGATAAAAATCTTAAATGACCTCACTGGTAATGGGCTACAGGAACCTAAAGAAGGAAATATGTGAACATAACAATCTTGAGATATATATAGATCTGTGGCAAAGAGGAAACACTGTTCTTGGTGTGTCTGGCCCCAAAACATAATGAACTTAAACTGCGGCACAAAGGGACCACTACAGAAAAGAAAGTATTTCTTTTGAGGGATGCCAAAGAGGGCTCAAGGGCAGATGTCTTCCAAGAGACTGTGGGATCTTGCACTGGTGATAAAGGTGTAGGAGACATGTCTGGGACAGAGAGGAGATTAAACACTACCTGAAACTCTCTTTGGAATGTTTTTATGCTATTCTGGCACACGTTCCAGTCATCATGATGGGGAAGCTGTAAGACTTGATAAAGCTCTAGAAAATGGCTCCTATAGCAAGCTGGGGAGTGCATGAGTTCTAGATAACAGCAGATGCTAAGGAGAAGCAGAACTCAAGGAAAGATGTTCCATTTTCCATTGAACATTAGAACAATTTAGAGTCACTGGCTATAAAACAGACATTGGTGGCAACAAAGTCCAACTGGTCTCATCGTTGGGCATGTTGTGCACACAGAGCTGCCAAGAGAGCCAAAAATATTACGCCAAGTACACTGGATAAACTACGGACTGGCACTCCTGAGACTTCCCCATGATTTTATCTAGGATTTTGGTCTTCTATTCTTTTTTCCCCACAGAGACCCAGAAAGGCTTAAAGTAACAGCCTGTTTTCTTCCAACTGCAAGATTTAGTACACATATTGACATGTTTTTCCAACTTCAAAAAGGTATCATTTCAGTCTGTAGAACGGGGTTGGCTGGTTCTTAGGATAACCACATCAACTGACCCATCAACAGCAGAAACTCCTTTTCAAAGACATAGCTTTCAGCATGGCTTTCATCTCCCGAGGAGGAGAAGAAAGAGTTGTCTCTATTTAAAGATCCTAAACCCAGTGCCAATTACTTCTAAGAATCATCCAGAAAGAATCTCTTCAAACAGAAGCGTGGACACACAACAAGTAATATTTTAAGTGAAAATGTCTCCTGTTTTTCTCAAGAAACCCTGAAAACTGGACATCTTAACAAACTCCGTATGTTAATATATTCCAGGGTGTGAAACCCCCCAGATTCACAGGCCACTCTTCCCCACTCCAAGGCTCCACATTCAGCACTATCCAGATGCTTTTTTGTGCACCACAGAACTAGCACTGCAAGTGCTCCTCATCGAAGCTCATTCGGGGGAAAAAAAATTAAAAATCAAGGTTTACATGCAACAAAGTAAGAAAAGGAAACAGCAAAGCATAGACAGGTGTCAGAAAGTGCAGTCTTAAAACAAAAAAACTCTATTTTCTAGACTGACAAGTAAGCAATGCTTTCACAGACCGAAATGGGATCAAATCCTCAGGCAATTCACTGTAGAAAAGCAGGCACCCTCACTGAACCATTCTCATTAAAACACCCTCCCTCTGCCAATGTTAACAATTAGGGGTTTTTAAAGGCGGAAAAAAATCAGCTTTCATTTTCAAGTGACCGTTTTTAAAAAATCCTTCCTAAAAAATATTAAAAGCATTGTTAAATACAACCACTCCAATTTCTGTGCTGATGAAACCATGGGCTGATTACAAACCCTTGTGTTTCTTCCTGTGTTAAGATAGCATTGTGCCATCCTTGCAGACCTGGCATGGAAAGAAACAAAACAAAAACACACAAGCATAAACCCATGGCTGTGATTATCCACGCAGGCTCACCAGGCAGAAGCTGGGCTATTAGCTGGAATTGGGCAAGGATGAGAGAGGAAGGAACCGTGATAGATGAAAAGATAATATCACACAATGTCACCCAGCAAATGGTGAGCACTGTGCAGCCCAACAGCCACGCCGGTCTCCAGCAGCAACATAATTATATTTCAAATTAGTTTTCTGCAATGCAAAAGGGGAAATAAGAAAGACCATCTGATGTGATCATGATTCAGAAAGAGACCTGAGTAATATATTTAGGTTTCTGGTCCATTATTATACACAGAAAATGAGGCTGTACAATTCCAGTTCATTTCTGAAGGTTCAGGGTCATCTTATTAGGAACAATGTATTCACTGTGAACCTGAAGGAACACTATTGATTTGAATGTAAGTGTTTATGCTTGGGTTTAGGATCCCTCTTTTCCTGGGCTGTCCTAATGAGCCATGAAAGGAACCTCAGCTAAATCAGAAATGCCCAACCATGGCTGAAACAGGCCTTCTCATTGTGCTATTCTTTTGACACCAGTAACACGGAAGGAACAAATTCCCAGCTCTATCGTTTTCAGGAAGTACTGGAAACCAGCACAAGAATATGGGAACACCAGGATTGATTGGCTGTAGCGAAATGCTCAACAGAGGCACAACCCAAGCCTGATACTTCCATGTAATTACAGAAACATCCAGTTTTTGTGCTTTGTCTCATCTCCTTCTGCATTGTCCAAAAATGTATAAAAGGTGGCAGCATAGGTGTTGCCAAACCTGGAGTTTTGGGCCAGTTCACAGGTGCATCAAGGAAAAGCAGGGTATAGGTGAGCAGATCTGAACCAACACAGATGTGTATCCCAATCCATGCTAAGGGGACATAGACAGGATTGTCAGTGACAGAAATAACTACAACCAAACAGTGTATCCTTGCAATCCTTCTGGTTTTTCCTGAATTTATTACAAAAGTAGAGCCATTTGGAGGATTTTTTGAAGCAAGCCACTTTGAACTTAGCATTTTTATATTCCTTTTTATTTTAATGGATTTCCTTCTTCTTGTTTGGTGTTTTGGTAGAAAGAAAATGCCTGCCCTACAAAAGAAACTTAGGAACGGAGTGAACAAGCCACTATTATGGGTGAGATCCGAAGCAAAGGCACTTGGTAGCTCCATTTCACGTGGACTAAATGTAGGAAGCAGTTATAAAGCAGAATAATTGAAGCAGTACTGATTCATCCACCCAAACATAAACCTTGGGGAAAGCTAGGAATCAGCCTATATGGACAGGAATGTTTTGCTAGATATTACTGTCAAGACATGTATGCATGTAGAAAGCAGAAAGAACAGAAACACCTTAAACCTTTTAAGTGCCAACAGAGAGAAAGATCCCAAAAGTTATGCATTAAGAACAGAACAGGAAAATTTGCCCTGTGAGACCAGAAACAGAGCCTTTGACTAAAGCCCTAACCAGAAAAGCTTGACTTCACAGAAAAGTAGTCTTGTTATCTGCTGTCTAATGCGTCTGGAGAAATGGGTCACGGGGTGTTTTCTTTGTGAATAAACTTGATGGCTGCAAAGAAATCCAGTCTGGCTCATCAGCTTCTCCTCCCTGAGGAAACAGTCTGCTAGACTCCAGATGCTGGCTACCTTCTCAGCAATTCCACTGATTTATGCCTCTAGTTAATTTTAAACCCAGGCATTGTGTTTAAGTACCTCACTGCATAATGACAACTGCATGAGATAAACGAGAAAACTATATTTTTACAAGTAATTTCCTTCTGGTTTTGTAGCAGGTTGTTATTGCTGCTAGTGCAGAACATCACCTTTGTGCACAAATGCAAGCTACAAGGTGATGGTGGCTTTTAAAATGCAGGGGTTTTATCTACCAGGACCGGGCAAGCTCTGGCCCTACTGAGCTCATTGGCAAATCTGCTGTTCCTGTAGGCCCTGGGTCAGACCTGTGCTTGCGAATCCCATCACACAAACAAGCTTTGTGAAATAGCAACACAAGGCTGGCAGCTCAGGGGCACCAGGAGGCTGATGGGGGCAGAAGGCTCCCGTTTCATTTCATTTCTGAAGACATCATCCTGTGTCCTTCTTGCTGCTTCCTTTTATCTGCCCAGAACCTTTCTGTCCATTCATTCTGCATTCTCCCCCATCTATTTCTCTGCTCTCATCTGCCAATATTTTCTTGTCCCACCCTCAAATGTTGCTCTCTCTTCTTTTAGAGAAGCATTAATTCAAGGGTGAAAAGACAAGAACAAAAAAAGGAAAAGACATGGAAAAAAGCTGAAGATTGCTGCTACTGCAGTTTATAACCAATTTTATGGTTTCCCCTGAGTCCTACAACATTTTCTCGCCACCAAGGAGTCACAGTAAAATAGAACCCCTGATTATGGGGTGAGAAAAGCAAGAGGCACAGAAAACTTGTTAATTCTCATCTAAAGGCTGCAACTACCTATTGGCAGCAGGACTGCAGTGACAGAGTCTGTGATTTAGGGTCCTTACCAGAACCTATGCTGGTGTTAAACCAACCAATAAAGAGTTGCAAGAGAGATGCACTAATTATATTTTTCCACTTCAGTGTGTACTGAACATGGTAAACTATCATTTAGTGTCATTATTTTAATGATATATTATGTTGATAACACAATCTGGGTTAATTCCCAAAAGCAAAATCTAGGGAGAAAATGCTACTCTGATTTTTTTAAACACAACTTCTCATTAACCCTAAACCAGAAACTACTACAGTCCCAGCTCCAGGAAAAATATTCATTTACCAGCAAAGGTAGCAACTATAATTATTATGGAAACCGTTGTTACAAGCCAATTGTCATTTCTGTTACATCAGTAGGGGGAAAAAACCCCAAAAGATAAAACCAGAATATTGTATAGTAAGACCCAGAATTAAGTGCTTTCTTTTAACGCATGTCTCAGCTTTTGCTGAGAGAAAGCAAACAGTCAGCAGTGTATTCAGCACTGCCACAGAAGGAGAAAATAGATGTATGTCTGTCTCAAAGCTATGAGGATATCAAAGTGTAACAAAACGAAAGCAAAATACATAATTCCAATCAGTCATGTTCCCCATCATTTAAGCAGTATAAGTAACTCCATACTTTACACTGCATTTTCCCCCTCTAGCCTATTAGCCTGCAATTAGCAATAATTTTTAGCTCTGACATTCCACCTGAATCAAGAGATAGATATTTTCTTATATATTTAGGCAATGACTCCAACCCAACCTGTGAAGGAGAGCTCACACAGGTACTGGTTTACTACTTTACACCTCATTATCAGGTGTCCCTGGACAACTGCAGAAGCAAGGAGCCATCTGTGCCCTCCGGCCACCAAGTATTTCACCAATTGTCCAAGGACAAGATGAAGTGTTTATTAGCCTGACTATTGGAATCACATTTTCTGCAGCAAGTAGTTTTACCTGCATTGGCCTTATGTATTCCTGGTTAATATCCACGTATCTCTCTAAAAGAAGTTTAAAGATTGTATGTAAGATTTAAGCTTTTAACATGCTTGAAAGTCACTACCAAAAAAAAAAAAAAAAAAAAAAAAAAAAAAAAACAAAAACAANAAGAAAAAGAAAGAAAAAAAAGAAAAACTAACAAAACTTGTTAAAAGGCTAGGTGTTTGAATGATCCTCTAAACATATGTAAAATGCCAGGAGTCTGACTTTTTCTTCTGTTACAGTCATGACATCAGGAAAGACCACCCTGAGTAACAGAGGGGTCTGCCAGTACAGGATTTGCCAATAAGAGAAACAAATGACGTCTGAGATCTTCAGCATCTTCCTCTGCTTCCTGCAGAGGCAGCTGTGGGAGCACTGCTCTGCTGCAGATTGGCAGAACAATCTCTGCTGAACCCCACACACCTTCAGTGCCAACTCCTTGTTAACAGAGCCCAAACAGATTCATTCAGTGTTTATCAAACCATGGGAAAACAATGGTTGTCCCCAGAGAGAGGCAGAAGATTTCAAAAGGATCACAAAGCACTGACATTAACCACTGCTGGCAGAGCTCTCAGGGACAGAGAATGAGCTTTGCTGCTGCAGCCACTAATCACTGGGTGCAGGTTCTTGTCCCCAGCCCTGGAGGAACAGCTGCTCCCAGCAGTTACAGGCAGCCAAAACAGTTTGAAAAACAATGGGTTGTAGAAATTCAGTACACTGGAGAGTGATTAAGGCATTTCACCATTGCATCAAAGGCAGAGTTTGATTCTCACTTCTGACTGCCATGAGCTGACCAAAGCAAAACCAGAGGCTCATCAAGGAGAGAAGCAATCCAAATCCCTTCAATGTATCCTGTGCTGTCCTATTTTTACCCAGAATCTACCCCAGCACAGGGAAGATGTGAGAACTCGCAGATGACACAACCCTGTGTTTTCACAGCGTGGCTGGGTGCTGCGATGGCTATAATTGTGATACTCTGAGAACGTTTGCAACCTTCTGCAGATCTCACACTCACACTTCTGCCCAACTGGTGTGATGTGCTTGCGTTATAACAGTTCAACATGTTGTAACCAAAAGCTGTCAAGAATGCTGGTTCAAATGATTTCTCTCCAAACGCTGTCCTTTGTTTAGGTCTTTACATCTAGCAGCGAGTAGGGCATGGACACTTGGTGCTATTCACAGCCTGATTCCTTATTGTGACCCTGGGAAACCATCTCATCTGTGTCTCAGCATCCTTAGGTGTCAGTCTGATACACAGTGCCCTGCTCACAAGGGCGAGGGATCATAAGGTTTTGGAAATGAAGGGCCAGGTGGATGGCACCCCTTTACAGATAAATTAATTATGTAAATCAGGTAGAGGTTTATGACAGATTAGGTATTCCAGGAAACCTAATGATCTTCATGATCCTGGTCATGCCACAGAACAGTCAGCTGTATTTTCCATCAACTTACCAATGCCTTGAGGCATGAACAAAAAGAAAATGTTTCCCAGCAGCTGCACTCAGACAGAACAGCAAACGTTCTTTGCAAAAGCTCCTGACTGTAATGTCCAAACCACGCTCAGTCTGGAGAGGAACTAACAACAAATGAAATCTCTCAAAGGGAGCCGTTCCTTTTCCATCTCAGAACACTGCTGGACTCACATGTGTTGCCTGGGGGATGAAGCAGGGGGATTTATTTGAAGTTCTCTTGATTTGTCTGAATTTTTTCTCCCCTCAGACTCTGACCCCTTGGGAAGCTTCTGCTCTGTCAGGTACATAATCAAGCCCAAGGGGAAATCAAATAGGCTCGCTTACACTGTCATTAATGGGCCCTACAAAGCTCAAGGGGCTCATGCTTTCTGAGGTTTGTAAGATAAATTGGGAAAGGATTGTAAAATAAAGGAAACAGAGACTGGAGAAAAGTTGGAAGATTTGATTGAAAAGGTCTACTGGAGGCACCCCACTTTTTGCAGCAAACCCAGCAGTCTCTGCTGAGATTTGTTGTAAGAAAAGAGCCATCAGATGTGAACCTTTGGTCCTTTGCGAAGTTTTTCCAATCTGCACCACATGCATCACCTCAATGTTCCAGCTGCAGACAACTCGGCGTCATTTTCTCAACAAACAGTTTCTCTGCAAAGTGCCAGGAGAACAGGCACAACCTAATAGGAAGGGCTGACAATAAATCCCTTATCTTTATTAAGATTCAAATCTTGCTCCACCCCACACTTATCAAATCTATTGATTTCAAAGTAAACAAAACCCTCTGTATAGATTGGCTGTACGCGAATCTTGAATTTAATCTAAGTGTGCAGGTACCATGATTTAAGCAATAGAAAATTGAACCATCATAACAGGCAAGGAAATCAAATAGAAAAATTTGTATCCAATCAAAATGTATGCTTTTTATGTTATTTGCTATATTGTGTCCTTATATTATTTCTTTAAGTTAATTTTAACCCCACATGAGTCACACAACTAAAGCACTGTGAAGCATTTGTACATGAAAATCTAAGAAAAATACTGATGAGTTGATTTGCAATTTGTTTTGGGAAAAAATTGTTATCCACTTCAAGCCATCATTGGAGAAATTGCTTTTCAAATCTATTACATCTCAGGCATACTAAATACACTCTAATGAGTTCAAAAATGTGTAATGACACTGTTAATTCTATGGCTAGCTTGGAATCAAGACTTTTTCTTTTCTTCAAAGGAAAATAGGATTATCAAGTGCACTAGGAGAATTTCCTTAACATGATTGATAGGAAGAAAGAGTAATCACCTTTGAAGTGCCACTACATATAATACCTCTCTAGTGTTCTCTTTCTCCTCCTGACATCCATGAGTAATTGAAAGTAAAGAAGCTGCTTAGTGTGATCAGTGAAGCCCAGATGACAGCCCGTTCCACAGCACCTACCAGCACTGCTGGGTGACAACAACGTCATCTTTGATACTTCAGGGTTGACACAGGGCAGCACATTTTTGAAGTGCCAGACTCCCGTTCGGCAGGAATCACACTGCCAGGATCACTAATGACTCGGATTGGGGGCTCCTCCGTCAGCACCGAAGGGTCGCGCTTTGTGGGGAATCAACCTGGGCTGGAAATTGGGCCGGACACTGGCTGGGTGTGGGCTCAAAAAAGCAGGATTCTGCTGCAGGGAAGCCTCAGGACCCCAGTTTGCGGCTGTTGGGTGCTCCCATGTGCAGCACATCAGGGACATCACCCGTGACACCGCACAGGGAGCAGCTCTGGCAGCGCCACGACGGGGGCACAGCACGGCCCCCAGCGTGACAGAAACACAACAAGATGCATTTTTCTGTTAGTCACGAATTCTGGGAATTGGAAAATTAAACAAAATTGTAGTGCCCAAGTAGAGTGGAACTGACTCACTGCAGGTTTCTGAGGGAATAAATTAGCTAAAAAAATACCTGTTTGGATTGCTTCACATTTATCCATGTAACACTGTTTTGGTATTAACAGCTTGGATTTTTATAATAAATTTAATTACCATAATATAAGGAAGTAGCAAAACAAATGTCTCTGTTTTACTGAATTCTTTGAAAGATATCAGGATGGTCCGAGCTGACTTCTCTGAGAAAAATTCCCATAAAAGATAATCTAAAAATCAAGAAAACGTGTAAAAATTTGGCTTCTATCCTGAGCACCCGGATAAAAAAAATCTGCTACATACAGAGCATCTCCTAAAAATATAAAATTAAATGTAATTTTATTGAAGTTTCAACTGCTCAGATGAGTTCTATTGTTTCACAGTACTAGGCACTGAAACCGGAGGTGGTGCATCAAGGTTAAATCACAGTAGCGACAGTTTCTTGTGTCAGACACCTGTCAAAATGTAATAAGAAACCTGTGAAAAGAAATAAGATGCCAAAAGCACATCACAACAGGTTTTTTTCATTTTCATACATCATGATTCATAAGTCACAGAAACCGTACACCTATGAAAAGAAGGTGGCAGCTACATGCCAACACTTCTTGTTTGGCAGAAAATTAGATGGGGTCAAACCCTAAAGTCCTGCCCAGCCATGCTTAAGAAATGCTGTGTAAACCCACCCATGGGAATAATTTACACAGGGCAGTGGGAAGTGGCCAGTTTGTGTTTCATTTGGCAGAGCTGGCAGAGGAGCAGAGGTGGCTGGAGCTCGGCCGAATCAACACCCCAAATCTGCCGTACCTGCAGATTCTCCATGGGGTCTCCAGCACACCTGTCTTCCATGGGCACACACAAGAAACCCAAGCTCCCTTTCCTTTACAAAAGGAAACACCAAAAATGACACCAAAATGAATGACACTGACACCAAAAATGAAATAATTTCAGAAAAATCAAAGCCATCAAAACTGAGCCACACCAACATGCTCAAAAAACATCTTTAGCTAATGCATTTATATGAGACCTATCAAAGGCACCGAGGAAAATGGAACAATCACAAAAAGATGGACAGTTTCAAATCTGCAGATGGGCCCACGAGCACAGGAAGGAAACACGTGCAGGTGTGTAGCACTGGCTCCTTTTTGTAAAAAGGGATTTTTTCAGTATGTGTTCTTGGTAATTAAAGTGAAGATTTCCATGCAGATGGGCTGTCTGAATGTTATTTGAGTTATCAAATGATGCAGTCACAGAATAACTTAGGGGCCATGCACACCTCTGAGCCTTCAAGCCTGCTTTAACAAGTTCAAGTTTTATAGCAATGAACAGCCTTCAGTAAATCCCCTCTTCCCTCTTACATTACCTACATTTATATGAGAAAACTAATGAAAACAGTGGCCAAAACTGTGCATACATTAAGGAGAGGCAATATGCATCTCCATGCAAAGACGTCTTTCCTTTCAGAGCCCGGGCAGCTTTTCCTGGTTTATTTTTAAATAGCCCTACTGTGCAATATAGGACAGTGCTGCATTTGCCTGAAAGTCTGCTTCTTGAAGCTGATTTCTTAAAAACTGTGAATGATACGGTCTGTTCTGAGCTACCTATGCAGAGCTTTGGCAATAACACTCCTACTGGCAGGAAGGGGAGTTTATAGCTGCAGCTTAGCAAGAAACAAATAACATTTTCCTGTGACTATTGATTGCCATCTATTTTTATGACACATCTGTGACTTTCAGTGACTTACACAAGTGTTCTGCATTAATAATATATCTGCTCCAGTTATTTATATATTTACTTGATAAATTAAAAAAATACATACTAATAAAACAAGTGTAAGGTTCTCCAGAGAGGAAAATATTAAATGACTACTTTTATATGAAAGGCCACAGAGCAACACCCAACAAGAGAGCAATTTATTACTTGTACGTACACATGCAGGCACATCACATATATCAATGTATACACATGTCTCCTGCCTTTTCCTCCCTCCCCTTTAGCTAGTTCAGTGACCTGCTACTGCCTCCTTTGCCAGAAGGACCAGCAGCTGGGCTCAGCACCACCTCCTCCTTCAGGGGGCCCAGAAGATGAGATTCTGAGCCTTAGGCCTGACCTTTACCACAAGCAATTTGAAAGGGACAAAGTTAGCAACAGTGGTCATTTCCCTGAAGCTCTTCACGTCTGTGATATTTGCAGGACTAGAGAGACCGGCCACAAAATAAATATTGCTATTTACTTTTTATTTTCCTCACAATTTCTGAACAGCTGAAAAATTAAATTAAAAAAAAAAAGTCTCACTCTGCTGGATGTGCACAGACATAAAGTCTGTGACACTCCAAAGCCATGCCCTGCTGCTTGTCTAATGGGAGCTGTGACACACAGAAATATCCTTTAATCAGAGCTATCTTAAAAATCATCTTCCCGTGCTCTGCACTTTATAACATGCTAGCCAGAAGGAAATGTTAGATTAGCTAGCATCCACAACATGTCTTTGAGCAGAGATTTATAGAGAAAAAGTCAATTTAAACTGAAAGATTTTCCAATCCATTCTCAAAAATCCTGCAGAACATGAGCAGAAGGGTAAAGACAACAGCCAGAGCTGTTCATATAGGCTGCTAATGTCAAAGATGATGAAAATACAAAGTTGTGTATTCCAGTTCTAGAGGAAGAAAGATTCTACCTCAGCTTCCCAGCTAACCTTAAACACAAATTCCTCCATCTGCACCTCCCTCATCTGCCATTCCTCATCTCCCCCTTTCTGCTCATGTGGATTTCATTTTTTTAAAAGTACTTTAAAATCGCCTGAGCATTTTGAGCCTGTCTTTGTGAGGCTGGGGATCCACACGATGGGCTGCAATCCGCCAGGAAAGTCCCTTGATCCAGGTCACCACGCTGTGCCACCACAGCACAGCGGGCGGCACGGAGCGGAGAGCAGGAACCAGGGCAACATCAAGGACAGAAACCATTCAGCTGTGACTAAATGTGAAACCACAGCCCAGCTGAAATAAATGGGGCAGATTTTCTGTGAAACCACGAAGCAAAAGAGTTCAGCAGCCAGGCTGCCAAGAGGAAAGAGCAGGAGTCAAAGGCACTGTAGCATTATATGTGTATCTGAGTTGGTTTATATGCTTGTAAAACTGTCCACTTCTTTTCAGCTCTAAAATCAGTCTTAAGAAAAGTCTCCTCATACTGGATGACCTCAGTAGTCTATTAGGAAATGCTTTCATCTTGTGGAAGTGCCTTTTTAGCCCACTGGCCATGGCAAAAGCATTCTGGACTGAGGTGCCTTGAGTCCATGCCCGCTGCCAAGCCAGATGAACCTTGAGCCTAAAGATCCTCTTCCATATTCAGAGAGATGTTTCTGGTGATGCTTCAGAAACCAGTGCTTTCCTCTGCAGAGACTCAAAGCTGCATTAAATATGTTCTTTTACCATCTTTTCTTCTTTCAGTGTTAGGACCATTAGGAAAATGGATGCTGACGGGCTTTGCTCTTGACCTTAGTTCAAGCTCCCTGTGTTTTTCTATTAATCCCAAGCAAAGAGGTAAATGCTTTGGGTGGCTTACAAAACACTAAGGTCTGGGGAAAGAGTGAGGAAAAATGCTTGTATTTTCACACTGCTACTCCATAAACAGTTAAAGCAAGGGACTAGGTTAGATGCTGCACTTAGCATGTTATAAATCTGGACGTTTCAGTGTTAAATCCCAAGGCAAATGCTGTTGAGCCAACCCTTCTCTTTCCAGCCTTTAACAACTGCACCTCATCCTTAGTCCTTGATGACACACAGCTACGCAAAACCAGAAGGTGCTGCCACTCAATCACTGAGTCCTGGCTCAAAACCCAGGTATTTAATGCAGGACACTTCAAAGATGTGTGACACCAAAAGGAGCAGGGGTCATTACTCCTGAGGTCCTTCCATTTTAGCTCCTGGTTTTGAAATACATCTGTCTCTCTAATTGGATAATGGATCTGCTGCTATTTTCGTAATTGTTTGACATAAATCTATTTACTTCAAACAGATAAAGATGAGGAAATGGGTCACATACCTACAACTTCTGAATAGACAGTGCCTACCTGAGTATTATTTGCATGCGTGCCATGCTGCATTGAAATCAAATGCATGTTCCATGGCTTGTAAACTAAATCACTACAACAGCAGAAAAAAAAGGAGCTAATTAAAACACAAAGGTGAAAGACAAAATAAACAGAACAAGCAATGAGCCAGATGACAGCATTCTTTAGGTCATTACAAGGAGGCTGTTCGCCACTGCGCTTGGTAGACGCACCCATCTCTGACAGAGAGATTTCTCTTGTGTGCTGTAAAAGCTTCTGCTTTTATTGGCAGTAATCTCACTTTTCAAATGGACAATGCGTGTGTCAAATCCATTTTGGAGCACTCATACAGCTTGTCTCAGTGAACGTTATGGGTAGAAAATCTAGAACGGTCTCATGCTTCATCTTCCAGGAGTGCAGCTCTCTGTTGCAACAGCTGGATTTTCCCTTTGGTTGCTGGGATAAATCGCTTTCAGGAATACTCCTGCCTTTACTGAAAACACAAATCTTTTTCTTTCCTTTTTTTTTTTTTTTTTTTAAATCTTCCTGATTGATAAGAAAAGCCTGCAAATGTATCTCAATGCACGCAAAATGTCCAGAAACTAAACCACAAAACAATAGTAAGTCCAAGATTAGTCCTTCTCTTTCCTCTCAATCTCTTTAAGTCAATTTGACAGTTTTCAAAGGCAAACCCATGCTTCCTAGAACCTGAAGGTGGTCATTTCCACTACTAAGCCCATTTCATAATGGCTTTTGGAAGCTCCCTTTTTGTGAAGAAATCTATGTGTTCCGAGCTAAGGAATTTTTGTGACCAACAAAGGACATTTCTCTACTTAAGTTGAGCCCCAAAGAGCTCCAATGTACTGCACATGTCCTCTCTTATCTCTAGGGCTCCACTCTGGAATTACAAACTGGCTGTGCAGGAGTTCCCTAGAGAAGCTGGTACCTGTCTGTTTTTTCCACAGGGTCACTGCAGCAGCCCCTTCCCAGCCCACAGCTGGGTCTGGCTCTGGGGTCTGGGGTCTGTAGGGTGGGCAGGGAGCTCAGCCAGCCCCCACCGGCTCCCTTCCACATGGCTGAGGGAAGCTCAGGCTTTCTGCCCGTGTAGGTGACTCACAGCCAACTCTGCACAACAAAACCTCAGAGTCAGAAACACTGGAGTTCATCTTCCCCTGTGTTACCCACACGCCTGCAGCCAAGCAGAGAGACTAAAGATACAGTTTGTCTCTTAGCTCTTAAATATTTAATCCACACCTTCTACATGATATTCTAGCTTCTAGATACAATCCTGTAAATCACTGAATGTCTGTAAGAAGTTACACTATTCTGGATTTTTTATATTTCCTTCTGTGGCACATCCACATATGATGTGAAGGCTGATTAAGTTGTGCCTTTACATATTCTGACAAGGTCTTCCAACAGTGCTCAGGAATATTTCAGGCAAGAGAGAAACAGTACTGAAACACAGAAACCTGCCAGTTCTCATCCTGGCAGATAATCTACCTCAAGTCCATCCTAAATGTTAAATCCTTCAGAAAAACAGATGCAGGATGTAACAGTGCAAGAGATATAGATAAGAAGAAAGGAAAAAAAAATGTGAGATTTTTTATCCCAAACAAAAATTTTTGCTTCATTATAAATACATAACTGAAATTAAACGTCTTTCCCAAAAGAAAAGCACATTTTGCTGTATAAATTAAGTAAATTGCTAAAAGACCTTACCCTGAGAAACCTGAGTCATCACTGGTGACGGCTTCTACCAGGACATCGCTGCGTCAGTTTGTAAATGACACTTTGTTGTCACTGCATTTCACCACAGCTGAATAATAATGGATTTATGAATTGTGGGCAGGATTTTAAGCAGGATTTGCCGGCAGGATTTTAAGTATCAGCAGAATTGTCAGCAGGATTTTAAGTATCACAGGTGCAATTTGCATTGAGACACCCAGAGAATGAAGGACAAATGTCCATTTTCCCTTTGATGCATTTAAAGTAGAATGTGGTTCTTTGATAATGCAAAAATAGGACTGTGTCCTGAGCCGAGCTCTTGCCTATAAAAGATGTGAAGAGACAGGATGATGCTGTGCTTGAGGATAAGGCAGGGCTGAGTGCTTGACTGCTCAGAGACACACGGTCATTTCTAGAATAGCTCTCTCAGGAAGGGAGTTGCCCACCATTTTCTATTGTGAAACAAATAATTAGATGCCTTTACCATTGTTGATCACTAGAAATGAAGTTGCCTCGTTCCTCAGGATGAAACACTACCCACGTGGAGAATTTTACTTTTTGTTTATACACTTTTATCTTTCTGTTTAACATAAAATGCCCCAATTGCTTAATGAAACTAGAACTACATGATCTTTAAGGTTCCTTCCAGCCCAAGACTTTCTATGATTTTATCAATATGCAACTAAGCTCCACAAGCAAGGTTGAAGAGACTTTTACTAACGTTAGTAGTCAGGACTGTTTTCGCACCTTTATGGCATCCTGTAACAGGTTTTCAGGATAAGTCTGTTTATTAATTGAATGTGTCATACCAGGAATACAAAGAGCATTCAGATTAGGCCAGGCTGGATGGCGCTCTGAGTGACGTGGTCTAGAGGAAGGTGCCCCTGCCCATGGCAGAGGATTGTAACCACAGGGTCTTTAAGGCCCCTTCCAATCCAAACTATTCCATGATTCCGTGATTCTATTTTAAAAAAGGAGAGAAAAGCCAATGTCACCTGCTGGCTAGGGAAAGCAGAACAGAGCAATCGCCATTTGCACATTCTCCGTATCCATTTGAACTCTTCAGATCACACAAGTCTGCTGTCACAGGTTAAACCAACTGCTCAGAAGTAACGGTACTAGAGACCCAGTGTGTAAGAGGATGGGTTCTAAGGTAGGATTAGGAATTCCAGGTATAGGTTACTTTTCACTTATTTCAGCTCTCCTAGAGGGGATCTACTGACTCCAAGTCCTAAAATTAAAAAGTCAGCAGAAGGATGTGCTGAATCCCAGATGTTAATTGCACAGACTCACTGGATTAGAACTGCAGATAATTAATTGCCAAATTTTAATACATACTGAACTAAATGGATGATAAGATTTCCAGTAGGTAGTTCTGCAGTCCAGAAGGGAAAGATTATTTCTTAAAATGTGAGAGCCCTAGAGGACCAAGTCATCTAAAATGTCTGATTTCAGGAAGTTAGAGAGGCTTGGGAGACCAGGGGAAGGGCAAAGTGAGGAGCTGCGACACTGGAGTGCAGCAGCTCCAGGGAACTTCTGTGCTGCTAAATTCCTTTTGGTAAGGAAGCAACTTTTCAGCTTTTAAACTGGGAGTAATTGTCAGCTATGTTTTCTACATGGTCAGTTATACACAAAATGCTCTGTTAGATTTTACTTTTAAAAAAAAATTTAAAAAAACCAAAAAAATGTACCATTTGGTGTTAGGATACCATAATTTCATCACCTCAGTTCTCAGGAATTCAGTTGGTCAGTTAAAACTTAGAGGAAAACGACAGTAGAACTAAGGTTTTAGTTGTTTTTAAAGGGAACAATGCCTACCTTTAGAGGACATTTTTATCTGGAAAGTTCATGAAGTTAAAACAATAACACAGAGAGGAATTATTTTATCATTTGTACAATAGAATATCTGAAAGACCTCAGCTCTGATAAAAGCTACACCGTCTTTAGTGTTGCTGGCTCATTAAAATCTGAATTGAAAAGGAACAGCAAGAGTAAATAGTGGCACAGGCTTTAAGACACACACAGTCTGTAACAGAACAGGGAATTGATCCCCAGCCTCAAGCCCCTGCCTGGTTTATTATTTATTATTATTAACCTCCCCACTCCTTTCTAAGTCCACTAGAGCACTGCCCCGTTCCAAGCTGCCTTCCTGCAGTTTTCACTGACAGAGGCAGAATAAGATTTTTATTTTTTCCTTTCCCGGAAATGTGCTATGGAGACTCTCAGACCGAAATTCACAGGTGTCTGCCATGTGCTCCTAGGGTTTTATCAGGAACTATGACTGAGAGGTATAATTTGAAACCATTGTTATACTGATAAGGCCAGGTTTATTTTCCTGCAACAGGTGACCCAAGGACAGTAATTTCCTGTTTGATGAGACACCTAAATGACATTTAGCTGTGGGTATCAGAAAAACATGCCCTGCAATTAGATTTGAAAAATGTTGAGCATATTTTGGCTGGTGCCTGATGCCTTTTGAATTTCACTTCATCCTTTGCAGCTCCTTTTCAAGGAAGTTTTAGAGAGTCTGGTTTGAAGGTTCATGACCTGGAGGTCATCTTTGATATCAGCCCATCTTTTGATTATCAGTTTAGCTACATAACAAAAACTTTTACATCTGCAGAGGATAGTGAGTAAAGCTACAACCAAGGCTGTCTCAGGAGGGTGCTGGGCTGTCATTCATGCTTTCATTACATCTCAGCTGGATTATCGAAACACATTGTTCACATGCCTTCCGGACCAGGCACTTCACAAACTGCAACACAGCAAAAATATCGGAGCTGGAGGGATAAGTAGCTGTCAGTGAGCACAACCCACTGCACCCATGCTGAGAGCTTAACAAGAACCTCAGGCAAGGCAGCAAACTGCAGTTCTTGTCTCCCAACCCCACCTCTAATAATAGTTCTCCCCACCCGCACCAGCAGCGAGCCCAAGAAATAGATTTGGCCCCTGTGGGTGTTATTTGGTTATTAATGACAGGGCAGAGAGAGGTTCAGGACTTGTTGAGCACTGTGTGATGTTCTGCACATCAGAACATTGATTTCCCCTGCCCCAGGAAAAAGCAGATTTGCCTTCACACCCTCCCAGAGCCCAGGGATTCTCCTGTCAAATTCAGCCGGCGGACCCACTCTTCATTTGCTCAAACCTATTTATTTCGCCAAAAGCAAAATATTCCAGACCACCCAGGCTTTCTCAATTCTCCTAGACATCACCCAATTCACCCATGTACATCCCAACTCTAGTTTTGAACACAATTTTTTTTTTTTAAATTAAGATGTTACCACTTTGACATTAAACAGAGCAGTTTTTCAATCTAAGTGAGAAATTTTGCTAACAAGATGCTTAACACATTACTCAGTTGTGGGGGTAAAGTACAGAGCAGATCATCTGCTGTATTAGCAGAGGGCTGCAGTGATTCCTCCCTCCACAACTAAATGATACCAAAGAGTCTTGGAGAACAAAAATTAAGACAGCCCAACTATGACTACAACCAGGACTTGTGTGTTAACAGAATCATGAGAGCTAAATCAGCCAGAATGCATCTTTAACAGAGATTTTACATGGAAGCGAGTTGAGTCATAACTCACTGAACATTACACTACAACCTCGGGATACTTTGAAACATGGACTAAATATATTATTCTCCTGCACGTATTCACAATGGTGTCTCAATATCTCTTCCCTTTAAGTACTACCTCAGCTTTCATTGTGTAGTTTGTTAATTCTGTGATTCTCCTACATGTGAAGGGCATTCAGAAGTTTTCTGTATTTTGTAATGTATTGGTATAATTACAAAATCTCATTAAGGAGGACTTTATTATTGATTTACTGGTTTTCTATTCATTAAATTTCACTGTAAAAAGGATTATTACTTTTAAAGTCAGCATGCTTAAACACAAATGGAATTATCGTAAGAGAAACAACATAAAATGGGGCTATTAATATTAAAACAGCTATACTTTGAAGATTATTCATTTAATAAATCTTTGTGATATTAGCAAGATTGATGAGCAGTAGTACAAATGAGGGGAACATGGGAGAGATGATCATTTATTATCATTACAGAGATATAAAGTATGATTCAGTGTTTCATAATGGATGTTAAATTTGATTTAACATATGGCTGACTCATTCTCTGAAAACTATTCTTAAAGACATAAACTCATTGAAAAGTCAAATCCATTGTCTTAATAATACTCATGAATTATCTTTTGATAAGAAAATAACTACCGTGTCCTCAGACAAATCAGGCAGGTTGTGGCAGAGCTCCATGCCAGCAGTACAGAAAACACACACCTGTAGACACAAACAACAGCTCGAGTGTGCCCTGGCAGTGAGAACTGAAAATGAGCAGAAAATGTCTCCCCTTCTGCAAACTCACAGACCCACAGACCATTTGTGCTGTGTATGCGGCCAAATATTGCTTTTACCTGGGCAACAGACCAAGGCAACAGCACATCTGACTGTGGACAGGAGCAAGGCTTTCAAGTGAAGTAACAAACCCCCAAGATTCCCTAAAAACGTGTCTAAACTCTATTCAAGAGTTATCTTTAAGTACGTGGTATGTACTGAGCAGAAGCTCTGAGATAGGACTGATTGTCTCTAAGTTAGAACATCTGCACAATTCAAATATTACAAACTCCTTGCCAATGCTGAGCAACAGAACTTTGTTACCTTGTTAACACTATTTATTTACATAAAATCAAATAAACTGGGCAATTAATTGCCTGATCATGTAAGAAATACTACTGCTTCAAATACCCTATCAAATTAAAATACACATTTAAGAAACAAGACAGCTTAAATGAGGGAATGGTAATTCTGTCAAATCAAGCCCTGATAGGTGCTCAGAAAATATCTCTCTGAAAGAATATTATCCAAATTAAACGTGGGGTCACAAAGTTCTGTGTCATGGTGATGTTTCTGCTTAGCAATCCTGACCACAAAGACTTCTGAAAATTCCTTCTGTAGATCCATCATTATTTTGCAGTGAATCAAGAGCAATCTAAGTGTCTCCTCCCCTACCCTGCCCCCAAATGAACAAGGCACAGATGAGACTGAATGAATGCCGTGTCCTTGGTACCTCTAACATCTGCATCATGTACATTTTCCACAGAGGGCACTTCTGCTGCCTCTTTCTTTGCCTTTAGTTATCTGCAATATTTTTTGTTTAATTAGGAAAATAATTGAATCAATACCTCACCCCCTCACTGTTTCTCTCCCCTGAGATGCAGCACTAACAGGATATATTCATATATTTATTCATTCATCACCCTATTGTGATAGTCCAGAACACTGAATATTCCAGAAAACCATACTGGGATTTGTGCTGCTGCTAGGCAGCAAGGATTAGACTGTCAGGTTCCTGCTTCAAAATCATCCTCATAAACAGACTTCAATAAAGGTCTGATGCTTTAATTTCCCACCTCTTCAGACTTTTACTTGTTTCTACACTCCGTCATGTGCTACAGCTAATCCAGACCTGTAATTAACGGAAAAGGATTTATGAGCTGCTCCATCACCCCTTCCATGAAAAAACACTTTATATGTCCAAAGGAAAGGCTTTGTCCTGCTCTAACCAACCACAAGCCCCACCCTGGAGCCTGTTGCAGGATCTGGCTTTTAACAACTGACTTATTTCCTATGCATAAATCTTCCCAAGTACCATCTCATTTAAGTGATGTGTAACAGACTTGAATGTACAGAACAGTAACGGAGTAATAGAATCTTTATTCTTTGAATATTATAATAATGTAATCATCTGCTAAAATGCCCTATTCACTATCTCTACACAACCATTTGTTTATTTAGGTAGGAATTGACTCTGCACATCAACTCAGATACATCTCAGACTTGTCATGCTTTGCCTGCCTCACCTTTTCTCCATCCCTTGTGAGAATTTACTTTCACTCATGTAGCACTACCCAGGCAAACTTCCCAGCTGCTAAATGCACTAAAGTAGCATGAGAAGAAAATTGTGACAGGATGAAAAGGTTTCAGAACAGTTGACAATGGATGGATATGCAGATAGTCTACTGAGGCAGAAATGATTTGTAATAAGAAAATTCTAGTCTCTACATAGGTTTTAACTCACTCTTCTTTCTAATTTTACAGACTGACAATGGATTCAAAAGCTCCCAGGAGAAAGTGAGCATGCTGAAATGTAGGAGGTCTGGTACAAAAATGAGCAATGGTTGTTAAGTGAAATCTTTTGACTATATGTTTCTTTTTTTTTTTGCTGCAGTGACTTTCTCTACTGCCGGTAATTGACTTCTGCTTGTTTACAATTAAAGGATAACATTTATGTTAGAATATACAAATGAAAAAGTGCTTTCTGCAGGTGGTTAAATATCACAGAAAGATAAGGATGAAAGTTAGCTGTGAAAGCTGTTAATTGCAAGTGTACTCCAGGATTAGCAGCACTGTCCCTCTTTCACTCTCCTTAGCAAATCACTCCAGAGAAAGGACATTTGCATGCCCTTCCCATGCCCTTTGCATGTCCACATGGAGGCGTGGACATGTTTTGCTAATTCTTTGCTGGACTACCCACTGATTCTCACTCAGTTTCTCACAGGTGAATAAACTGTCCAAAGGTAAATCTCTGAATATTCAGTGGAGTGCTGAGGAGACAGAATTAAGAAAAAAAAATCTTTAATTGCTTTTGCTTAGTTTGCAATTAATCAAAATTATGTCTCTTTTCATAGTAACTTAGCAGGTATTTGGAAAAATATCACATTTTAATCAGATACATATCCATGTTGGGGTAGATTAACCAGTGGTAAAATGGCAGATCAGCCAGATCTAAATAGCAATATTTCCCTAAGTGTACAAAAGCAGTAAACATAACCACAAGATTTGCATTAAATGGCAAGTTGTTGCTTATATAAAGCTCAAAAATATAGTAATTATGCAAACTGTGCTTCAAGCACACTTTGTCCCAGCATCATTCCTTCCAGTACTGGACCAAGCCCAGGTTATTACATCTGCACCAGCATCTCTTTGTTAAAGCAAGCCTGTTCTGCAAGGCTTGCAGTGTTTCACTGGACACACCCACCCTGTCAAATACAGCTTCACCTTCTGATTATTTTCCTTAATTTTCTTCAGTTTTGTTACTGCCTTAGTAAAGTTGATTTAATATATTTGTCTTCTTTTTTTCCTTTCTTTATATGAAGAGAATATCTAATCCCAGAATTTTATCCTTTCACCTTCCATCTTATTCCATCTCTTTAAGCATCTCTAAATGGAACAGGTGTCATGTGAATATTTCAAGTGAAAAAGACTGGTTGATTATAATGTTTGGAAATTCAAATAATGTTAATCTATCTCTGCTGCTCATCTTCTTTGGCAAAGTCATCATATACTTCTAAATTAGAATTCTGCTCTTTCACATCCACTGTAACTTTTTCCTACTTCTTGGTGTGGCATATATCTTTATTTATTTAATCTATAGATAGATAGATATTTGTATTAATTTCAAAATTACAACATTCATAACTTACTTCATCTCCATTGTTTTTACGAGTTTTTGAGAATGAGAACAACTCAAACCAGTTAGTGGCTGGAACACTTCAAATACCAAATATATAATTTTGACAGCTGCTTTCTCCTATTGTCTCTTCAGTGGGTACCTTCACCTCCTGGCACACCCAGTCCTGAGCAGACACAAGCACCCTTGATTTATCACAGTAGGACCTATCTAAGGATACTCAGGGCTGTCGTTTTGGGTGAAGCTGAGCACATTTACACCACTGTAAAGTACTACCACACTATGAAAATTATCACAGCCCCAAGAACATGAAGCACTGAGGTCCGAAAACACTAGACATACATATTGTTAATTATGTCTATTCCTTCTCATAGCCCTAGCTTCTAAAATGTCCCTCCAAACAGGAGGTGAGGATGTAAATGAGAGAAAGCCTTTTTTGTGCAGCACCATGTTTTATCTGGGTCTTTTCATTCTCCCCCAGCCAAGCTTAAATGCCATGTAGATGACTTTCACAATATATGGCTTGTCTATTCTTTTTTCTTCTTGGGCTCCGAACACCGATGCTATTGTTGAGCACTCAAAGGCTCTTTGTAGCCCAAAATAGCTGTACCAAAGACTTTGCCGTATTCAGTCCTTTTACCCAGAACCTGATTCTTATTCTGTGGAGTGGTGATGAGTCTTTTAAACCCTGCATGCTTTTGCAGGCATTTAAGGTTCAAAAGTCCCTGATGTCTAGCTAATCAATACTTTAGGAAGATCGTGTATAATGCTCATTAAAGTCTAATGCACTGTATTTCTTCAGCTCCTCTGTGCTCCATGCCCAGAACACCCTGCAGCTTCTCTCCAGTTAAATGGCCTTTGAGTTCCTCACACAGCTTGCTGAGGTGTTTTCCTGCCCATTTTTCAGTGATACGGCTGAATATCTCAAATAAATCTTTTTGTCCTAAATCCTCCCTCTCCTATAGACAATTCTTCAAGGAGCGGTGAGGAGAACCAACTTCTCAAGTGTTAATTCCTGGAGCTGCTGCTGCGCTTTTTGCTCTACAGTGAAAAACCTGCAGGCTGCTGAGCACACAGCAGGACATCCTCACACTGCCCCAGCCCACAGAGATAAATGGCCAGATGTCTTTGAACGAGTTATTTTCTCCATCTTGCTCTTTGAACTCTCCTGTGGGCAAAGCTGATGGTGGCTACATTGCCTGCTCTTCTGTCTGCTGCCTCCAACACCAGACAAAGATTCCAGGTGATGCCAGTCCAAACAACATTATTTAACCTCTAATCAAACCTTATCTCTTTGGGAGGGCTAGAACAAAGCTTATACATTGCTTATTTACTATTTCTGGCCTATTGAAAGTGTTGAAGCTGTCCACACACGCAGATACCCTCCATCTGTTCAGGCAAATACCTGTTAGATCCCTGCTCAGGACTACAGCTCAGCCCAGACTGACCCTGTACCCTGAACCAGCAGCCTGAGCTGCCCACAGCTGGACCAGGCTTGGACCCCCACCAGGCTGCTTGGCAAACCTTTCCTTCAGCAGTGATGAGCCACACAGACCTGCCAGCAGCAGCCACGCTGGGGAGAAGAGGAGGCTGCCCCAGAAAAGCATTACAGTACATGAGCGCTGCTTGGGCATCGTTTGGCAACTCACTGACTCCTGACCAGACTACACAGCAACCCTGCACCCTACCTGAGAGAAAGCTGAAACAGCACGGCAAATAAATTCCCTATTCACTGCTCGTGGCTGTAAACCCAGCCAATCTTTCATTTCACCATCTTGGGGTGACCTTCAAATGAACACGCTGTTTACATTTTCCCCTTCCTGCCCTTCTCCATATCTACATTTCTATTGATCAAATGAGATCATCTTAGTGAAAGAAAATGACACCAGACAGAAAACAAAGAATTTTTGAAGATAAATTTATAGTCTGCTAATTGAGAAGAAAGGCTTATATAAAGACCAAACCAGTGGCTAATAACGATTTAGACAAGTTGAGACAGGATCCTAGTCTTTATACACCAAGATGGGCTGCTCTTTCTGAGTCAGAAAGCCAGGGCAGTGTTTAACGTCAGCCTATCTGCTTGTTTAGAATAATCTGGGATGTACCAAGTAACCTCAACTACAAGCTGCTGTCACTCTCATTTGTAGCTGTGATGTTCAAAATAGCAGTTCAGAAGATATAATTCTCTTTTACCACCTTATCTGGAAAGCACTGTAAAATGACCACCCATCAATCTTGAATCAGAGCTCATGACAAGTGAAAATCATGTCTGTATTACCGGCATAATTTTACATTCGATTGATTTTTTTAGAAGTCGGTTTTACAGAAATCAAACAGGAATATAATCAGGCAGGTAACAGCTTCACAGCGTAAGCCTGGATGCTTCTTGGTGTGTAAAGACACTTAATTAAAAGACTAGATGAGAACTACAGTTCAGAACCAAATACGTCTATTTTCAGATAGAGAGTTCACATGCCTGCCCCACCAGCCTGGAAGAACCTCCATTTGATAAGGCAGTCTTGGATTTGGGAACGTGAAATACATAAATGCAATCTATACTCCCACACACATCCAAAGCATTTCCCCAAAGACAGCAGAATTACCTCCATTCCACGTAATATGTCTTTGCATTCTTTTCTTCTGAAAGATATTAATAACCTGACATGACAAATTATCAGAGGGGGGAGACACAAAACAAAACTCTCTTTGCTAAAGATGTCTTACTGCCCTAAAATGCTCTGATTAAGCAAGGCCCAAACCAATGCTGAAAGGAAGCATCCCCCCAAAAAAGACAATTAAAATGACAGAGCAACATTGCTGGCCTTGGCACAGGACAGAGTTTTCTAATGGTAGCAGTTACTGCAAGGAGATGCTGCCTTTAGACATTGTCAGACCCAGGCTAGTCAGAACTAGCCATTCCACCAAATTAAAACACAGTTCTGCTCTGGACTGACTGGCATTTCCAGAGCAAATTTGCTCATCTTTCTGCAAGCTCGACCTCAGGCCCATGGAAGTCAAGCTGTGCTCTCTCTGGCTCCTGCTGCAGAGGCAGCAGCAGCAGCAAGACTGTCCTGACCAAATCCTGCTCCCAATTACACCTGGGCCATCCCAGCACGGGGAGTGTAACTGGAACACAAAGCAAGTACAAACGTGAGGAAGGCAGCACACGTGGCTCAGCACGTACACAAGACTGGTTTGCTGGCAAAGACATTCTTAGGTGATTTTTCTGATCTACCCTAACTTTAAAGCAATCCTGTAACCAGCCATTTGTAGCAAGCAGAGGAAAAAACTGCTGCAATTCGAAAAGAGAGTTTAAGTAAGGATTTTTAGATGAAGTCCATTCCAAGCTCCCAGACACTCCTCTGGGAACACATTTGAACACATTTACTCATGCCTATGAACACTCTATCAGTTTTTCCAGTGCCCAGCACTAGGGAGCTGAGCATGCCCTAAAGAATGCACAGCGCTGATCTCCCTGTTCAGGGGCACAGGAATGAATGGGGTGCTTTAATTCCCCTTCAGGCATTATTTCCCTTCCAGAACATCTTAGTCTTAAGAATCCCAGCGTTCATGGGAGCAACAGATGCCAATTGTTCAATTTATTTCCTCCTAAATTAGGTCTATCCATCCTACTGCAACCCCCTGGCAGGTGGAATGGGTACACCAAATCTGCGACCTATATAGCAAGTTCCCAGCCATTTTTTGTTTCAGTTTGGGAGAATAATGATGATTTCCTAAGCTAATGCTTAGGAAAGAAATCCTTAGACCTGATTTTGTGTTCTTCTAGGGAATGAAACGCAATAAAACCTACTAATTTCGGAGTGCTTCGGAAATAATTGCTCTTTTATTTAGATGATGCTTCTTGCTCTCAGTCGCAGGGAGGTAAATCCAAAGCAACTACTTGAAATCAGTGGAATTACCTCTTCAACTTGACCCTTTGTTTTCATAAGCTCATACAAAAATACTTGTCTAGCAAAAGCTACAAATTATAAATAACAATAAACTACAGTTTTAGTTTGACTGAGAGGAAAAATTACCCTAATTTGACCTTAAAGAATAAAAAATTAATCTTCTCCAAATAATGCCAAAAGTTAATGGAACTGTGCAGCAACAGTTGCAGTAGGAGCAGCAAAACAAGTGCGGCCTTAGTCCTGGGCACAATCACGAGCCTTTTAGAAAAGTCAATTCACCAGCATCCCACACAGCTCTGCAGGATGCACACTGCTCCCCAAATAACTGAGAGCTTCCTAACACCTTATAGAGCAAAGAATCCTCTTTTCCATGACAGGAGCAGTATCCTGTTAGTAGCCAGGTGGAATAATCCCAGGCTGTCCTTTCAATAGGATCATACCCATATCCATTTGTTTATTGTAATGCTGAGCTTTTCCCTCACCTATTTCCATGACCTTCACATTTCCATGAGACAAGACTAAGCACTATCATCCTACCCAATTTCAATTATTAATCTGATATTTTGTTGCTCTAAGCTGTCAAATTCTGTGTGATTCCACTCTCACAGAAAGTAGTAAGAATGTGATTATCACTGGGAAGAAAGTTTTAAACCATCTGCAAAAAATAGCAATAATAATGAAACAAGCTTTCCCAAAGATGCCATATATCACCTTTGTTTAATATTTTTGTCAGTTCCACTTAAAAAAATTAATGCCTTGGGAAAAAATAATTGAAAGTGTCTTTCTGGAGTACTGTAAGCACCCCCTTGGGGTCTTTATTATTCTAACAATTTCCTATTTTAAAATACACAGGTACTAACAACCAACAAATTATTACATTTCCTTTAAATGATCTGAAACAACAAAGATAATTAACTAAGAACATAAGCCTGCTTTCCATATGGTAATACACATCCCAAGGGCAAAGCACTTCTCTTTTAAGAGATTCCCCACAGAATTCTTATCCACCTTGTAAGGGTAATTAACAACTGAAAAACACAACTGAACTTGCTTAATGTCACAATATTCTGCAATGCATTACTTTTTCATGGAAAATGAATATGATCTGTAAAAGAGAGCACAGGACCTTGGAACAACAGGGTTTTATTTTCTGCCATGGAGAATGCTGATGTAACTGGCAGTATGATTTAACTCTGAAAAGGTGGTTAGAGCAACGTTTACATTGAGGGTTATGCCAAAAAGAAAGCTAAAATGGGAAGCATGGTTTCCAGCTTAGCTAAGTGACAGTTTATGGTATTTCCTGTGAACAACAATTTCATGGGGGAAAAAAAAGGAACACATTGGTTAATAGGTATCTAATGTGTTAAAAATCAGGTTAGATAAGGCAAACTATAGTTTTATCATAATTTTATTAGTTGAAGCAAACAGGACACAGAATACTAATGCTTTCTTAGCATGCACAGTGCATATTAAAATTCAAAAGCATCTTGCCTACACTACAATTTTAAGCTTGGAAGGTGTACTAGGCAACAAGCTTATTGTTACTGGGAACAATACAAGGAAGTATGGGGTAAGTGGAATGAAATTAAAACACAAAAGCTAAAACCGGGGTAAGCACAAGGGAGCAGGGAAGGTAAAGAGATGTCTTTGGATTGTCCAGATGTGGGGTTCCCAGCACAAGAACGACATGGACCTGCTGGAATGAGTCCAGAGAAGAACCACTAAGCTGAGCACAGGGCTGGAGCACTCGTGCTGCGGAGACAGGCTGAGAGTTGGGGCTGCTCTGCCTGGAGAAGAGAAGGCTTTGGGGAAACCTTGAGGTTCCTTCTAGTACCTAAAGGGGCTCCAGAAGACCTGCAGAGGGACTTTCCACAAAGGCATGTAGTGATAGACAAGGGGATATTGCCTGAAACTGAAGAAGGGTAGATTTACATCCGATACTGGGAAGAAACTCTTTCCTGTAAGGATGGTGAGGCACAGGCTGCAGGCAGACCATGCAGTGATGAATAACGTAACTCTGGTTTGTGTTTAGGTTTTCATATTTTATTACATGGCCCTTACTGTTGGTGCAGTGTGGACTAGTTTAAATACAAGAAGATTTTATAAGGGAGAAATCACTGAGCTGGAAGAAAGTGAATGATTGGCACAGGGCAGAAGCACTTTTTGCTTCAAGGCTCTGGCCTGTCGTTTGCTGGAAAATCTGTTTTATTAAATGCCATTCACACTTCCCAGATAAGTCACTGAGGGATATGCCAGATTCTTTCCCAAATACTACTGGATACTCAGTGCTGATCACTGATGCGAACACAACATCTCTTTTGATGTTCCTAAACACTGACACGTATACATCTCCCAACACACCAAATGTTTATAAGGCTAAAAGAGAGAAAGATATCAACCCTTTGGACAGAGAAAGGGCAGGTGAAACTGTGGTTTTATTTAAATAAACATATCAGACACTTAGAGCTCAGGAAAACCCAAACTAGGTGCCACTTACCCTGTGATTGTTTTCACTGTTACAGCAAGTTTTACTCAAGTAAGATTTCAGTCAATCAAGTAAAGATTACCAGGAGACAGGATGCAAGAGAGCAATAATCTGTACAGTGTACCAGTGATGTCCCAAATGTCCTCACGGTGGCTCCTGCTCCACCCCCCTGAAATCCCCCTCTCCAACCTGCCCATGCAGAGCAGGGTGCAGGGCTATGGCCCAAGCTTGCAGGGGACTCCAAAGGCTAAAGGAGCAAAGAGAAGCTGACCTGGACACACATTTGGCCACAGACACATTTCATTGAACTAAGGCCCCTCATTTGACTCAGCTGGTGTTTGTCAGATGTGACAGCTAAACACTGATATTGTCCACATCAGGGGCTGCTTTCCACTTCTGCTGTACATGTCAAAGAAAATAAACGCATTCCAGTGGCACCCCAGCAATCAGGCAGATTATCAGCATGAAATTCTACTGTATTCAGGGACTATACAGAATGTTTTTCTGCTTAGCCCCCTCAATCATACAAAACATATTAAATCATTTCTTGAAAAAGCTTGTGGGCTCAGATCACCCTTAAAGAATAGCAAAGTGCTCTTACGTTGGAGTCCCCTAACACTGATCATTTAACATACATAGTACCTACAGCAATAGATGAAGTAGATTTACCATTATAGCTGTGAAAATCAAGGATGTTTCCACTGCAAGCCTATCCATCACCAGCACTTATTTCAAACAGCTTTTTCTGCAGCTTAGGCTTGTATAAAAATTTCTCCAATCACACACAGCACAGATTCCAGAATGATATGTAATAGCACAGTTCTAACACCAATCATACTTTACAGCCCTGTTTAAAAAAATAATGTGAAAATACCACCAGCTAAGCCTTGTTGAGTATTTTTGTCTATATCATCTGCATTACTGTTTTAATCTCCCTTTTTTTTCCTTTGTACCAAAACCAATGACAAACTGCACGCCCACATACACATTATCGAGAAGAGTCACTACTAACCCTAATACATTATACTAATTATTTTCTACAAGGGAGTACATTATACTTAATAATAACCAGCAGCAGATCATTATAAATTATATTTACAAACAGTCGAGGCAAGAAATAAACATTAACAGCATAAGCAAAGATGACTTTACCTGAAGCATAGCTCGGATGAAATGAAAGACCACCGATGTTTTCAGGCTCAGTAAGCGTTGTGCAGACGTGGTCACACAGAATGCTAGCTATCAGTGAATATCCAAGGGTAAATAACACAACACCTGTGTCCAGCTGAAGGTTCTGGTTCCTGAGCTGCTCCATGGCTGTGCCCAGCCTGCGGCAGCAGCTCACAGGGCACCATGTCCAGGGGAGCCCGCGGCCGCGCTCACGGGGTCCGCTCAGCCCTCACGCTGGGCTCCTTTGGCAGATGTTCCTCCTGGCCTGGAATTTCCCATCCTGCACAACGGGATCACCTGGCTCAGGTACCAACACGTGCTACAGCCCCCAAAATCTCTGTAGGAGCACAGCCACGGGCAGAGACACTCAGCTATCAGAGAGTGTCCAAAGGAGAGCCATGAGGATGGCTCCTGTTCCTTCGGGTGTCCATCGCTCCTGCACCCACCGGAGCTCTGAGCAGGGCTGGCATCTCCCCACAGCCACCTCCTCCCCAGGGCTGCTCCAGCTCCTCCACACCCGCAATCTCCGGGGAAGCTGAGCCTCCAGGGACACAGTGAGGGCCAACGAGCCCAGCCAGGCGTCAGGGCAGCCCTACAACACTGAGATCCTGCAGTCATCCAGACAAAGCTTTGTATTCACCTCGGGCTGGTGATTAAAGGTAAAACAACTTGGTCTTGAGGCAAGGTTTACTACAAGAGCTGACAAATTCCAGCAGGTTCAAAATTTTAACTGAGGCCTCACCTGCTCATCTCTATTGCTTTTTCCTTCATAAACCCAGACCTTATCAAATGTGTTAGCAGTGTGATAGCTCTGTATATCATAAAATATGTAAGAGGTGCAGGATAGCAAAGCAAATGGCTCCAGAAGCAACGAGACCCTTGGTATTTCCTGACTTTGGGGTACTTCTTATTCCTAGTGTTGCATTCGTGTTTTTTTCCAAGTGTTTGATGCAGTATTAACTAGCATCATGTTTTGAGGAATAGAGTTGTACAACACTGCCCAAAGGGAAGGGAAAATACCTTGAAATGAAATGTGTGATCATTTACAATGCCGAAAGCTTTTTAGCTACGGGCATTATTTCACAGCCAAGGTAAGCACTCTCTCCTAGGGGTACAACTACACAGCTGCTGTTTAGAAAGGAAACCGGGCTTCTGTTTCCAGTCTATCTCCCCTTCTTAAACTCACATTAACGAGAATTGATCTTCCAGCCCTGGAGGTAACAGGGCTGCCCCCAAACCAGACCAGGAGCAGCCACAAAGGAGTTTTCCTCCAGGCAGCCCCTCCAGCTTCCTGCAGCACATTCCCTGCAGACAGAAGTGAGCACAGCTGTAGGGAAACCCGTGGAGCTGATGGACACACCCGACCCAGGGAGCAGAGAGGGATGTGAAATTCAGAGCTGCTGCAATGCTGCTTTAAGGCAGCAAGGTGCCACAGGCAAGTCTCTGGAGCGAGGCCAGTATGACCAGCAGGGAGAACAAAGATGCTTCTTCCAGAGTCCATCAACCGTGCCAGAAACAGCAAACCATAAACCAGGATCCACCCGGGGCTGGAGCCACGCACAAGCACAGCACACCTCAGGCAGGAAGCTGAGGGGTGTGGGAGGAGGTCCCAGGACAATAAGGCACACTCCGATCCCTGGAGATGGGCTGCACATGAGTGCAGGGGCCTTGGCGGGCACGTCTGTACCCTCAACTCAGAAAAAAAGAGGAGGTGGCAATTTTGAAACCCCTCTGTTTAAATATATCATCAATTGTGGAGGTAAAACAAAAGGCTTCTGTAAGCCCTTCCTTTGGGCTCTCCAAAGCCACCTCGGTTTGTAGAAAGCACAGCACAAGTGAGTACATTCAACCCCCTCTGCCAGCTGGAGCACACAGTGAAAAAATGAGTTAACATTTGAATTAGAGTAATTAAATGCATGTAGCATTCTCAGACTGAGAGTTTATTTAATTTCCCATGTTCCTTATCCCTGAAAAAGAAATTAAGTTTCATCTCATGAAGACTTGAAAGCTGGACAATCTCTGGAAAATATCTGCCTTTCAAGAACGCCAGAAATTGGAAAAATATATTCTATGCAGCATAAATAAACCTTTGCCTACAAAGAGGCTGCCTTCAGCTATACATATATGAATGTGCAAACATATAATTGATGCATACATTTACTAATGCAAGCTCAGAAGCTTTACACCTTGTAGTCAAGTTGACATATGATCTTTTTATTTTATTTTCCAATAGGAGAAAAAAGTAGTGCAGAACTGATAAAACCGTTTGAGATTAAATTGGATTTTCCACTACAGAAAGCTGTTTGGAGACAGGTATTCCAGCAGCGAGAGACAGTACAAAAAAGTCTCTCCGAGCCTTAATGAGAGTGACAAGGGGGAAAAAAAGTGTCTCTGCTCTTCTAGAATGTTACGCCAAATGCTGCTGTTGTCATAAAATACTTCTGCTTCTTTGCAGAAACTATTTTCTTGTTGTCATTATTTTGCAGTATTTAGCAGAAAGGCTGGAACAAGAAAGCTGCATTATGTCAAAATGTCTTATGTGCTATTCAAGCAAAATACGACACCAGTTTTGGGTGCAACAAGCAATAAACTCATTATGCACCGATTCAAACATCCACATTCAATATAATGAATATGAAATATTAGGGTTCCCCTCAGAGTACTGAGGGGCTGGCTTTGTTAGTAGAGTTATCATAAGGAATATGGGATAGCAGTGGGTCTGGCTCCACAGACCAAGCTCTCTGCAGAAGTCCAGAGCTTCCTCCACGCTTCCATGCCTTGCTCCACACTGATCTCCTGGCTGGTCAGGTCCTCCTTCCCCACCCCATCGGAGCTGCCTGAAGCCCAAAACCTTCTTCCATGGCTGGGGAACAGCTTGTCCCTCCTCTCCTTCCCAGGACAGAGACAGATCACTGTGTCCCAAACATCCTCACATCCCTTCTCCTTTTTATCTGTTCTCCTCCTTCATATCCTTCCTTTTCACCTTCATATTTCTCTCTGCCACCAGCAAGGGTTTCTTATTCTCTCCCCTGTGCCCAAGCCAGCGTTAATTCCTCAATGCACATCACCTTCCAGCCCATCCCAGGATCTCCCAGCCCTTCACTCTGCCACATCTCTGGGTACACATGTCCTCTCTCCTTCAGGAAGCTTGTTATCTCCTATTCCTGTGTGGTGTCACACATCTTTTATTCCATTTATCTTTTATACTCACAGTTCTTGGATGAAGACAAAAGGAAAACCACAAATCCCCAAACTGAGTCACGAACTGCAGGACAAATGAAAAACTTCCTTTGCTTTTACTCCTGGATCTCTGCAGTCTAGTAAGAGATTGAAGTTTAGTCAAATTGAAGATCCCATTGAAGTTGTGAAGTCCCTTACAATCTGAATTATTCTGTGATTCTATGTGAATTTGATCAGCACTGGAGCTGGCGAAAAGGTAAAGTTGTGGCTCACAGGCAGCTGTTGTTGAAAAAATGAGGTTAACTTTTTTTTTCTGCCATATCAGACAGTGCCAGCATTATTGCATATGCAGAAAAGTTTATTTCAGGTTTCAGCTGAAACACACTCAGCTGAATGAACCAGTATTTTCTGGCTAGGCTTTGTCATTTCACAACACAACTCTAAAGTCACACAGAGCAAGGAAAACTTCAGGTCAAAAAATTGCATGCAACTTAAGTGACTTTCCCGAAGTGCAGAAGGATAGCAGATTGTTGGTGGTACGAATAACGGAGCAGGTAAAGGGAATCTGTCTTTCCAGGGAAGAGCATTTGTAGGCTGAGTTATCAGTTAAATCCAAATACTTCAAGTCCAGTACCGAGGGCTCAGATAGTAAATACAGACTGTCTGTGCAAGCTCCTAGAGAAGGGATTTGCTGTGTTGTTCACCAAAGACCCACACTAGCAAGTTCTGACACACTCAAAGTAGTAAACACAGAAAATATTTATAAATATATATATATATATATATATATATATATACACACACACACACCCACATACAAACATAGCCCCCATTTGTATGTAATGGTTAGTCCCATAACAGACCCGTTTCTCCCAGCAGCACATTAAGAAACAAGATTAAGAGTGAAACTGTTGTCTGTTTTGTTCCCTGACACTCCTTCCAGTAGACTCTTCCTGGAGTTTCGTGGCTCAGTCCATTACAAACCCTGCACAAGGGACCTGCTTGTGTGGGACATCCCCTTCACAGGCTGGGAGGGGCCATGCAAGGTTTGCATCCAAATGGAATTAAAACCAGACACCCCACACCCTCCATTGGTTCTACTTTGGGATTGGATCCAAGCAGCAAAAGAAGCTTTTCCCAGTGAATTGCACATGCAATCTTAATTTCAGAATTTCCTAACTCCACTTTGGTATGCTCTTCTAAAATAATTTTATGCACTACGTAAGTTACGTAATTTTTTTAAAACCAAGTTCAGGCTTTTGATGTTTGACAAATTTTAATATTTCAGCAGTTCAGCTACACTCAGGCACAGGTGCTTACTGACAACCACCAACACTGCATTTACCCAAATTTAACAGCTACTGACCCAAATTGCCTCAACCACTTTTTAAAAAGGAATTACCATCAAAAATCAGAGAAAAATCTTCAATTAATTTTGACTTCCAAGAGAAAGACCCACTTTCTGAAAACAAAAGAATCAGCTGGCAATAACATATGGCAAAATTCCCCTTGACTCCTCATCAGCTTACAGTCAATAACCACCTTGCATAGAACTAACACATTATTCAGGGTTGTCTTAGGCTTGCTAATCTTCAGTATTTCATGACTCCTAAGTTGCTGTTATTACTGAAAGATAGATGAGAGTAATAACCAACTCTTTTGGAGGATGCATTTTAGGGATTTCATTTTCCCACTTTCAAATATCATTTATTTGTAGGTTTAAAGAGAAATATTGAAATTAAAACCCCTCTGTAAACTCAATCAGATTATTCTGTAGCATATAGATAGTGACCAGGAATTGATCTGATACGAGCTGAAGTCAAGGGAAGGCTGGTTGTTGGCTCTTTGGTCATGCTCTCTAGAGAGTGAAAGGATCCTTAACAAAATAATCATAAAATAACTACAGTGTGTCAACATCTCTGTATAGGTCTACAAGTGCGCATTTTGCGTATTTTAAGTATGTGAAGCCTTAAATCATTGGAGAAAACATAAAAGGGTTCCTTGAAGCATTTTTCTGCCCAGACTGCCCATTATCCATCATGCAGAAAGGAAGGAGCAGCAGCTGGAGGCAGGGAGCTGCCCCACACACCAGAGCATCATCTAAAAGGTTTAGGGCAATTGTATTGCAGAGAACAAGAAGCACTTCTTGGGATTGACTGAAAACTCAGAGGTTGTCCCAACACCTCAAATTAAATAAAGCAGGAGAGGAAAACAGTCATGGATGTGACTCAAAGAGAAACTGTGACTTCTGTGCACCTGAAACCTGATAGAAAAGCCTACTCAGAAAATTCAGCTCCAAAATCACTGAACAACTAAACCTCCTCTATTAGGGGAATGTCATTCTGTATAAAAAAGAAAAGTAGGCAAGGAGTGAACAACTTGTGATCACTGAGCAGAAAATATGAGTCAGCATTCAGGGCTATTATTTGGGTCAAAGAAGCAAGAGAAGAGGAACTGAACCATGATGGTTTGGACAGAAGTGGAATAAACTGTACCCAGTAAGGAAGAGAAATACTCAGAAACTTGTCAGGGAAATGTGAAAATAAGGGTCCTAGGACCCTTTCTAGATGGACCATCCTTTGATAAACTCAGAACACAGTCACACACTGCCAGCAAATATTTGAGTTTCACCTGCTCTGCCATACTCTCTAACAATTAAAACAGGCTACTTCTCTGAAGTATTTTCTGTATCATGAAAATCTATGAGATAGTAATGTATAAACAAAGAATAGAGCCAAAAACCTCTTACCTTTCATTTGTCCAGGTGGGTGAAACTCTAAACACAGTAAATCAATTTGAATTTTGCCTGTGATGTTATTAAATCAACCATTTATCATTTAACTTTATAGTTCTAGCTGGTCAATGAGATGCCTCAAAAGGGTGGAACAGATATAATTTTTCAGGGAATTAGAGTGTAAGAGAGTAGATGGCTTGGACGTAGTTCATAGTAAGTGTTCAGAACCTGAAATTTGGGATCAGTTTATATTAATTTGTCCCTAAATGGAGACCACCTGAAAATTTTCTTTCTTTAACTGAAACATGTACCTACTGTAATCCAGCACAAAGCATGAATGGTCACTGTTTGGAATATAAATTCCCCTCTCCGTAAGTATTGTGCCTTATCTGGTAAATATTTGTTTTTCCTACTGTTAGTCTGCCTAGTGCATGAATTTGTTCCAATAATCAGAGAGTAAACATGCAAACAGGTATTTCACTTGGCTACACATGGAAGAAAACAGCAGCAGAAATTTTCGAGCACAATATACCCAGCACCAAGGGCAGTACTGTTAAATCTGCAGTATTACCACAAAAATAATAAATAGAAAAAGGCTTTCACATGAAACTCCAGTAATTTTACTATTTTGTGGCAAAAACAATTAGTAATAAAGTTGAACAAATTTGTGTTACCAGGGATTGGTACAGATGTAGATTCTTTTTTTAAAGTCAATTTCAGAATATGAACTAAATGTCTCTTGGTCACAAGTGTGTGTCTCTCACATACAAAAAGAAGCCGCTATTTTCTTTTTTACAGTAAGCATGTGCAGGCCTAATATATTCTGTGTAATAAACAGAATTTGTAAGACAGAGATAGCATTTTTAATTGTTGCCTAGTAACAGTTGCAGTTTTGGAACTGACCTTCAGCTAAAAATGAAGAAAATATTACAAAAACCCCCCCCAAAAAAAAACCAAAAAAGAAGAAGTCAGTATTGCTTAATTAAAAATATAAAATGATTTTAAAATTATTGTGCTACCATTTCTAAAGGTTCATTTTAACTTCTTTCTATAAAATGCCTGGAAGAGTTAAATAATTCCCTTGTTAAGCCATTTCCCACTTCACCATCCAAGCTCAGAGTTTATGAAGTGTTGCTAAAATACGACACAGAGGATGAGCCTGTCACCTTGACAGCAAAAGTGTCAGCTGGGATAAAGTTAATTTTTTCCTGGTAGCTGGTACAGCGCTGTGGTTTGGATTTAAGCTGAGGACAATGCTGGTAGCTCAGGGATGTTTTTGTTACGCTGGGCAGTGCACACAGAGCCTTTGCTGCTCCTCAGCCCGTGCCAGCAGAGAGGAGCTGGAGGGGTCAGGGGACACAGCGGGGACAGAGTGGGGACAGCTGATCCCAGCTGATCCAAGGGACATTCCAGAGTGCACACTGGGCACTCGGAGCTGCTGCTCCAGAGCTCACCAGTGCACGGTGAGCAACTGAACTGTGCAGCACTTGTTTTGTAGAGTCTAATTGTTCTATCATCATCATTACTATTATTATCATCATCGTCATCATTTCCCTTTCCTGTCCTATTAAACTATCTTTATCTAAACCCACAGATTTTATGTTTTTCTTCCAGTTCTCTTCCCTATCTCATTGTCAGGGATACGGTGAGAGGGGGGCTGTGTGGATTTGAGCTGCCTGCCAGGTTGAACCCCAGCAAAATGCCAAATTGAAGTCTCAATTAAGTAAACTTTTGATGTCTGAGAAATTTAAAACAGCATTAAGAACTACCTACGTGTGCTGTATTTGCTAAATGCGTATTAAGTTTTGTTTTCACTGTAAATCAAATATGCATAAAATTTGCACTCACCAAAAGAAATGAGCAGGTTCTGGGGAAGTTCTTACTTGTCAGAATCATCTCTGACATGCAACTCTGGCTGGAAATCCTCTTTTGTGGGACCAAACAAAATGCAGTCACATTTTTTACAAGCATAAACAATGTTACATATGTTACAATCTGACATCTACAAAATCCTGGACTACAGCTCCTCTTAGTTCTATTCAGTTGTAAATATTCTACGTTGTTAAAACATACAGTTCTATACACACAGTTAAAGATTCTTTCCATGGCTGCTGAGTACTTCAGCACTGAAACAGATCCTTCTACATTCAGAGGTAACAAATCTGGGGAACATTTGCAGCAGTCATACATATTGAAGAACATATTTCTCCAAAAAAGGTATTTCCTAGGTTTAAAGGTTAACCAGACACACACCTAAAGGGCATTCCTTAAAGGGTTGTCTGTTTTCAGGTCAGTTCCCTTGCAGAGAAGGTTCAGATTTAATTGAAGCAGTAAGTTAGCTGATTTTACACATTTGGATGGAAGAGGAAAATGGCTTTTGTGATGAGCATCTGCTGTTTTGTTAAAAATGTGGTTAAAGACATTAACAAAAGTGACATTACCAGCTGTTCGAATGTCAAACAGCTTAGTAAAACTGTTTTTTGTCAAATGACAACATATGACACCAAAATCAATTCCAAACCAATAACACTCTCTTAGTTGCAAAACAGGCTGCAATCTAGAAAAAAAATGTTAATTAAAGTACAAATTATACTTTTTTTCCCCTGAAAGAACAGAACACCAGATTTGCTGACAAAACTCAACCTCTTTTCTAAATTCATAAAAGGCAGAATATAATTTACAATAAGTTCTCTGATGTATAAATAACACCTTATTCCCATAATACACCCGTAATAGCAATAGAACATGACAGGCTGTGCCTTGCAGGGTAATTAAATGTGCCTCTGGTGGTTCAAGTACGGTGGCCTTTGGACTTGCAGCTTACAAATCCCCCGCCCTTTTGTGCTGCAATCATCGGGCTGGCACTGCCTGGTGTGTGCTGCTGCTCCACTACCCCACGCTCCTGTTTGCATCATTTATAATTATCAGATTATTAGAAGGTGACACATTAGCAGCCTTGTCAGCCAGTGCTCGTCTAAGGGGAAGATTATAGTCTCTGTGTGTTTGGGCCAATGGCTTTCCTGCTCTCTAAAATATGGCTTGGAAGGAAAGAAGCCATAAAATAAATTCAACAATACAAGTGGCATCATTTTTACCTTAAAGTCAGGCTCCAATCAAAGGTGGACAAATTTGCCTTCAGTGTCTTAAGCAACCTCTCAAGATCAGATAATATAAAATCCTAAATGCTGGTTGGTGCAAATCTTATTTAAGGGTATATCCTGGATTTTTTTTTATGAGAAAGATGTTTGGGAAGTGTTTGGGAAAATGCCTTCCCAGAGCATACGGAGAATTACACGAGTAGAGAAACTCAAGGTAAGCTCAGTCCTCTGAGACAGCTCCGCTGCGAAAGGGATCGGTGGGAGAAGGAGGGAAACAGCTGTGCCTCCTTGTTAACTGAATAAAGGGCAAATGCTCTAAATCATGATCGATGTTTGCAAACTCGCAGCCCTTGAAAAACACGGAAACTGGAATAATGGCTTCCAGATGGAATTGCCAGTAGTGCTTAAGTGACCAAGGTACAGAAGTCTGGTGACTCCCTTGGACTCCAAGCTTTAGAGCATAAACCCAGCTTGTTCAGGACGCATTGTGCCAGTTTTCATTTCTATATTAAACTCAGACCACTAAAACACTGATTTTTATTAAAACATTTAAAAATTCATGTTATTTTCCATTTTGAACACCCAAACACGTTTCAATACATATTTTTTAGCCAGCTCCAGCAAAGAAACAGGATATGTAACATAAGTGTTTGTTGCTGTCCCCTCACACCACAGCATATGGTAGGTGAGTTACAGACACTTGTGTTACTGCTGCAGCCCTTGAAAACTAAATTGTTACATTAGAATCTTAGGCATATGCTATTTTCAAGCTGTAAAATACCTGCTTCCTTAAACACACAGATGCCAATAATCCCCATATGTCTTGAGAAGATTTTGAGGCACTTTTAATAATTGATTAGCTCTGTGAAATGCAAATTTAAAAATGTAATGAGAAGAAGAGGGAAGGAATTTCTCACATTTGTCAAAATTAACTGAAGTGTTGAATCCAGCCCCCTTTTCAGGCTGAATTCATGTCCAGCACGCTGGACCAGGTAATTTCAACCTTTGTCACACACTCAGAGTTGTGCTTCCCCTGCTGTGGGTACATGGTACCTATACAGGTTCAGGGCTAAGTTTAACACAGAAATGAAAACTGCCATGATGTGTCCTGCTGTTCCCTATGGCTGATTAAATCCTAATTTGGAAATGATGCATGCAGTAGAAGATGGGGTGGGCCTGGTCCTCTTTCCTTGGTACCCAGGAGAGGAGACACCTTCAGGCAAGTGGATCCTACCTGAGGAAACAAAGAAAGTGGAAACCCCTAAGTGGCAAGAGTGGGGGGAAAAACATGACAGGGAATAACAAGGATTATGTTTGAGGAAAGAAGGAGACAGACTAAAAAAAGAAATAAAAATAAATAAATATCCAGTGTCAGTGGATTGTGATGAGGGAAGGAATGCAACTCTTGCACCAACACAGGAAGCCCAGAAAACAGTGGTCTTGGACTCCCCTTCAAACAGTCACTGCTGATCTGGAAATTTCAGGAAAAGGGTGAGTTGCCTGGGAGAAACCACAGTTATCTGAATGCAGTGTCTCTGCAGACCTGTTTGCAAGGCCTCACTTACTTACAAGCAAATCATTATGTACAGTAAATATAAGGGACTGAACTCACCCAGCGCAGCCATTAATCTAATGCTCCCACTGCAGCCACCCAAGTAATAAGATGCTTTTCCTTCCAGCCATCTGCAGAGCTATGGATTCTCCTCCCACAACTTCTTGCCTTAGTTTGCTCTAAAACATCACACACACACACAGACAAATCAAGATATACATATTCCATAGCAATTCATTAGGATTTCCTAGCTGATATTATTATTGATTACTAATTGTTTGTCCCTGCTGCAAACAGAATTTATATTCTGCCTGTTAAAATGAGGCACTGCCCAGGAAACTACGAAAAATGATGCAAAAGGCTGACAATACAGATCAAACACTCAAATCCAAACACACAAAACCAGCAGCAAACCGATTTCTAAAGTGTAGGATTAATCTGTAAACTTAAAGCTTAACCACTTTGAATGGTTTTATCAGGACACAATCTAATAATAAAATACAACAGCAGGCTACAATGCTCCCGAGTCTGCCATTTCTCCCCAGCTGTGCAGCAGCATGTTACACTGGTGAAAATTAGAAAGCAATGTAACCTCAGCTGACAGGTTTATTAAGACACAGAAGACATTAGACAAGCCCCTTTGACATTATAATCACTAACTCAGTCAGGAGTAGAAACCTACTTGCTACCATTATTGGAAGTAATTGGTAAAAAGAAAAAAGCAGGAAAAAAGAGGAAAAGAGTAAGCAAAGGCTTGTAAATGTCACGTTAATTATTTAGGATACAGGCGCTTTCAGCCACATAGATTGCATCCCATCTGTACTCGGGTGGTTTTCAGTGATCAAAAGGAAAAACCCGGTGAAGGAGTCTGCTCTGACCTTGCTCCCTCAGTTCAACTGCTCTTGGCTACGATAAAGAAACTGCCTGTGCTCCTGTTGCACAGCTCAGGCTGCACCACTGCTACCAGTGCAAGTCCCAGTTTGCAAGGATTTATATTTAAATTATACAAAATTGCTCTACGCTGGGACTTGGTAGACACAGCCACCATGGGAGTCCTTTTTCTTTTTTCTCAGCCCAGTTTGAGTTTAATGGAGTTGTCTAATAGTGTTATTTGTGTTAGGGAAGGATAAAGATTTCATGGTTTTATGGCTTTCTGGGCTTACTTATATGGATTTCAACTCTTAGATCTGTCAGAAAACATCAATGTAAGACAGCCAAAATTTCTGGAAAACACTTAATTAGTTGTCAGTTCTTCACTTGTGGGACACCATCTAGTGCAGGTCAGAAGGAAATCTGTTGTATCCCACATTTAAATCCATGCTCATTGCCACTCTTCCTGGCCATCCCTCTGCTGAAACCACCATGTCAGGCACTGAATGACAGAAAAGCACAATTCCTGCTTTTAGAGTTTACAATCAACATACAAAGACCAGAAAGAACCAGGTCAACAGCAAGTACAAACTAAAATGGAGACATAAACTGTCTGCTGAGGAAAAATCTTGCCATCTTTTTATTGGTTGTGCAGCCCTCTTAGAGCTTGGGCTGTCTGAAGAGTGGGGTGGAAGAGTATTGAGCTTTTAACCTTTTCTTTCTCTACTCCATTGTTTAAGAGATTCAAACACTCTTCATCCAACTCTTCCCACAGCTCTAGAAAACACTTCAAAACAAGTCTAAGAGCTACATTTTCAGGAGTGCTCAGACAGTGCTTCTCTCGCTGTGATCTGTGTGTGAGCACACATGGAAATCTGCCCAGAATACCCTATTCTGAGGAGAACCAGTCATTTAAACACTTTCAGTCTCACCACATATTTGAACTTCTTCTTTTGCTAATTTTTGTTCTGCTTCTCTGGGCGGGACCTCTCCTGCTCCCTGTGTCCTCAGAGAGCCTGGAGCCTCAGGCTTGTCCTGTGTAGACCATTTGAAACTGCCTCTGGCTCCAATGATTGTTCCTCTCTGCCCTCAGGCACAACACAGGTATCTGGCACGAACTGTAAAGGACAAAAGCTTTGCTGTTAAGGGGCACAAAGTGAAGGTGTTCACAGTTGCAGTCTCCTCCATGGATTTTTCTAGGACCCAAACCCTGTTCTCTTACAACCCTAATCCAGTCCCACATGCCAGAGAAATCAGACATTAGTAAGTGAAAAAAAACGCTTTTGAGTTCATGAAACCAGAGCTCCTCTATTAACTTAAAAATGGGGGCCACCTTCAGGGAAACACCGTGTGTTACTGCAGGTACTCGGATGGCTGAAAGAAGATTTGAAAGTTCAGAGCAGTGCACTCAATTTATTTTTATCTGCAAACTTTTCTGAATAACAATAAATGCAAAGCTAAAAACATTTACTCTACTGGATTTCCCAGTTTCCACTAGACTGTACCAAAGGGTCCCTTTAATACAAAGGAATTACAAAAAGACTTGAATATACAGCCTTTAGATACTAAGCAGCCTCTGTAAGCACTAAATGTTCAATACATCTACAAATATCTTTCAAAGACGATTTAAACACATATGATGACATGACTCAGCTAGCTTTACTTTAAGAAGAAACCATATAAAGGCCTCAGATACTCCCATTTGATAGACACAATAATGTACACCAACCCTTGTGCCCCGGGGGGACTTAGCTGATGATTTAACAGGTATAGAAATGCTTGTGTTAGGAGAGTCCTAGAATTTATTTATTTTGCCTTTGGAGGCTTCTTCTGAAGAGTTCTCTGTGAAGATGTCTCAGGAAAGGTCATATTGCTTGGAATTTTACACCTTGTACAGAGAGTCCTCCAGAGAGCTACCTGCAGCCAGCAGTGAATAAACATTCTTTAGTGCTGTTTGCTCCCACCCTACCTCGGCAGCCCGCGAGGCAAGAGCAGAGCTCTGCTTTCCCTTGCAGGAGACATGCCTTTCATTTTAATGACTGTGAGCTGAGACAAGATCTGCTTTTGTTTCCTCCCATTTCCAGCTGCCTTTTTCCTTTGTCAGAACTGACAACTTAGAGGACAATCAAAACACCGAGTAAGAAACCCTGTTTGACCTTACTGCCAAGAGTCTTAAAAAATTAATGTTTACAGCTACTTATATGCATTGGGAAATCACTCTTTCCCCTTTGAGTTTACATGTTTCAAAATGTCTTTTTCAAGCTCTCTGGACATCACCAAACTTTGAGAACTTTTCACAAACCATGACCTTTGCTCTACAAAACATACAAGGACTGATGAGAAATTGATGTTTCTCAAATACCCAGTGAGAGACTGTCCAGTCACCATTCAAGGAGTTGATTCATTCCACACAATTCCAGGCATAAAAGCCATTTTCAAAGCACACAGCTTCCAAACTGACCTGTATTACAGTATATTTTCTGCTCCAAATCTATTCCAGTGCCAGTCATTAATCCAGCAATACTTTCTATCCAAAACACAGAGGCATCCTCTTGTCTGTCTTCTTAGGAATTACAGCTGATCACTGTGTTAACCATACCACTTGGAATGTTTTTACAGGCCCAGCTAATTTTCCCAATAAAATATTCTCTTTTAGTAGTAGTTGTAACTACTGACTATTCAGTTAAAAAAAAAAAAGCCAGACTAAAATAGAATAAAAAAGAAAAAAGCAAAATGATTGCACACATTATTCTATTCCCAATGAAAGAAGTATTTGTGTTCATCCTCTGTACATTTATACTCCTTAGCTTGTCAGTAGAATTGGACAAAAAGACATTTGAAGTTTAAAAGTCAGAGGGTGCTTGTTTAACAACTGATACTTTTCTCTAAGAAAACACTTGAGTTTGAACAGCTATGTTCTTTCATTCCTTTAAAAAATAAAAACTGAATTCTGTTGTAAAGCTTCTAAGGAAGAGCACCACAAGCCCTGAAGAAATCAAATTAGGAAGACCATCTTGACATGTTGGGAATCATCAAGCAAACTTTATCAGATGTCAAGCCCTCGGGTACTGCTTGAAACTGTGCCAGGACATTCTGTAACACCAGGTAAAAGCATATATGTGACCTAAACAGAGAAAAACTGCTTCATCCATTGACCATGCCAATGCTAGACATTACCTTTCGACAGAAAGGGAAGAGGAATGCACAGATTTAATAAGGAACAGATGTCATTTTCTCTCTAGTAGGAGACTGGCATCAGGGAAACGTTTGAAAAATTGTTAAATCAACTGTTGTGGCAGCTGAACATCCTTGAGTTTAGCCAATGTGATCTAAGCCTTCACAATGTGATTTGAAAATCCCACAAAGCAACCTGGACTGGAAATTGCAGTGAGGGTAAAAACATAGCTTCTAGGTCTTTAAGTACCAGGTAGAGATTGTTCTTTACAATTGCTTCCTGCAGAGGAGGAGTTGGAAATATGGGGATTGTGAAAGGAAGCCCTGTCAATCAAATTTTACAATTATTTTTTCAATGGTTTATTTTCACCCCAAAGCAATGCAATTCACCTCAGCAGAAAAAGTGCCTGAAAACCTTCAGAAATGTCAAAGACCACTTTGGTACACGAAAGGTAGGGAACATGTCTAGTGTGTGCCATTAAGCTGGGAGTCAGGGCAGCATCAATACGAGGTGGACAATGGCATGGATGCTGCTTTTGTATCCTTTTTTTTTTTTTTCCCCCAGGAGTAGAGCCCCAAAAGAGCATTTAGTGAGAAACATAAGTGGAGTAAAAACAGCCAGAATGGTACACTATCAATGGATTGAAAAATAAAATGGTATTGATTTTATAGACATGCTTAGCTTTCTGAGTAGAAAATTGCATCTTCATAATGCCTCTAATTTCAAGTGCTCTTCTGACAATGCACAGAAAATTCAGGATAGCCTCAGCTAAAGTGCAGCCAGTTCTCAGGTCACTGACAGTAACTCTTACAGAGCTTCCAAACCTCACTGAGCAGGGCTGCAGATCTTCAGTACAAGGACCAAAAAACCCACGGTGCGTAATCTTCATTGCGTATATTCTTGTGTGGGAAGCAAAGAAAAATATGGTAATTATGGTGCAGGAGGAGGAATATAGATAAAATAGAATGTAATCCTGAAACTTGCAATTTACCCAGGATATCAGATTTAATACATAATAATCAGTAGACTTAGGAAGAAGAGCAATGCAATTGTCAGGAATTAGTGGAACCCAGGAGATCCTCATTTACTCTGCAAGACTGAACATCCTGGACAAGCTTTGATTCCTCCCCATTCTGCAACAGTTGTCACACGTGAAACACTGAAAAGGCAATTTCTGAGAACACCAATTGTGGAGAGCCCTAGCGGTGTACAGAGCTGCATGTGGACCCCAAGGGTCATTTATTCCCTTTACATCCTGCTGTCTCTAATGATATCCATGCATTCCTCCCTGCATACACTGGCCTCCACTAGGCTGCTGCTGAAAAGGATCTCCAACGTTCATTTGAGCAGCAATATCACAGGATAATTGTTGTTCCATTGGATTTGGGTTAAATATTTGCCTGTACTTTGAAACCACACCCCGAGCAGGAGCGTTCACAGATGTATTAGTTCTCAGAAATTCTTTTAACTAGCAGGAATGTCAGTGTGTGACACAAGGATTAAGATTTCTCTTTCCGACCTCCCCTAATGGTTGGGAAAAATCTTCCTGGTTGTCTCCTTAGTTTTTCTGCTGCACTCTCTCCAAGCAGCATTTACACTTGTCAGAAAGCTGTGCTATTACCACACTCAAATTTTATCTTGCATAGCCAAAATGCTGTGTTAGGCCTATCTGCAAATTTCAGCCCAGTGCATTGCAGCATGTTCATAAAACAGAAGTTCATACACACAAAGCCAACATTAATATGCAGCAGTTGAAAATGGATAATCTCAGTACACTGAATGCCAATGCTGTAAAACTGCGAGATACACTAAACTTGGATATACTGTCCTATTAAATACAAAACTAATGTTACTTTAGTGGTGAAACGGAGCATCGGAATTACCAGAAGTGTGTTCCCAGTGTTACAGTGGGAATAATTACAGGGTATTGAATACGTTATAGAGGGAATTTGACAACGTGAAGCAATGATGTAACAAGGGAAGTGTTTCCATACAGTTTCTGCTCTTAATTCCTTTGGGTAACAGTGACAGAAAAAATAAAGAGGGTAAGAGACAGACAAAGAACACTAAACTCTTTCTAATCACCTTAAGTGTACATTAGAGAATCTGACTGCAACATTAGTGAAATTACACAGCATAGCTCAGATCAGGGGGCTGGATTTAATATACAGAAACCCTTTCACAGGCTGCACTGAGGATAATATGGTAAGGAACATTGGGCTGGAAATTTGCAGGATGAAAAAACACACACTGTACAGTTTCATTAAAAGTTTGAGAGCAGCTGATATTCTCCATAACAAATCTTCAGTAAGCTGCAGCAGCAAGACACAAACTAATACAGCCTTGAGGTGGTAGCAATTACACAACAGTTTAAAAACAATACATGACTGGCCAGGACAGTGATTACGATATTCATAGGCACTCTGGGCAGACTATCTTGAAGACATCAGGACTAGTTTGGGATATAAATTATTGGAGAACCCAAAGACAGCCTTTGACAAAACCAGCCTAGAAAGAACAGGGCCCTAGAAATGGCCCAAAGCACAATGACTGAATATAAAACAATGCTGACCTACACTGAAGCCCCAGGGCCCAGGCAGACAACCAGCAGCTGCATGTCAAAAAAGGAGAAACATCTGGGAAGGCAGATACCATACAGGAAAATGTGGGTTTGTGGGCAAGAGATGGGGACTGTGCAGTGGGGGGAAGGTGTGGATTTGTGACACAGACAAATGCTGTAACTTACATCCCCACAAAGATGGTGGCTGGGCAGAAATTCTGCTACCCAGACCAGGGTACCACGACAGAGCCTACACTAGGGAAGCAGGAGGTGTACGACAGGAATTGGAATTAACTAGGACAGTGCCAGAGCTATCAACCCTGGAAATGTCCATGTGACCAGCAAGAGGCTGATCAAGTCTGGCTAAGAGGATCCCCAAACTCACCATCGCTTCTCTCCATAACGTTATCCTCTTTCCACAATTATCAATAGGATAGAAGCACTGGATTTTTCCATGCACAGATGAGAGAAGAGACCACAAAAGGGTGCAGCACAAAGGTAAATATGTGGAGAGAGGTGCAGAATGATGGGCAACAGATAGGAGCAGAACATCAGTGGAAGGAGAGTTTTGTAGGGAAAAGGAGGAATTACAAAGGCAGGTGTTCAAAGGAGCTGGAGGCTGTCACACAAGTAGAAAGAGGAGAAACACACAAAGAGCTGAGGAGGCAGCATTCATCTGGAATAAAAGAGCAGCAATGAGGCATATAGCCGAGACACAAAGAGAAAAGAGGGGCTGGAAGAGGAAGAAGTGTTTGCACACTTTTTCTGGAGGGTGAAGAGGGATCATGAGCACACATGAAGGTCTGCAGCAAATGACTGAATGCTGAAGCCAACATCTCCCTGCAATCCCTTGGTCCACATCAATCGACTTCTAAGGCATGCTGTAAGGCTGTGCCGTATTTCAGGTGAAGGCTGTGGGATGAGGAGAGCTGCTCTCTAAGATGGAGCAGTATTTTACACTGTGTGGGTGGGTGTTGGTCTGCTGGGATGCACTGCGTGGTGTTTGCATTTACAGAGCGCCAACAGCATAGACAGATGCTTTATTAAACACACCGTGGACGTCTTAAAAGTCAAAGGTACATGAATGTGCCAACACAAGGCAAATCCTACTCGGGTTTTTTTCTAAGAGCAGAAAAAGCCCATTCACGCAGAACAAATGTGGTTAAGAAAAATAAAGCTTAGCTAGGCCAAGATTAAGATTGATACACTGACTATTTAAGCACTTGCAGAGGAAATGCTGAGCTTCATTCTCCAAGGGCGGTGCTCACACCCTGGGCACTCATCAGAACTGGAATCCTGTATTTTTTCCCCAGCTGAAAGAAGCCGTTGATACAATCCATCTCTGTAACTCTCAGCTGTCTCTCTGTATCTCACCCTTGGCTGAGACCACAGCCCATCCAGCACACAGGCAGAGAAGCGAATTTCTCTTTTTTTCTGTCAATAAAACCAGTGGTAAGGCTCACTCTGCCAGGGCTCTCAGAGCTCATATGGACATTCTCAGTCGTCCAAAGCAGGTTGTGGGTGACTGGCACGACCAAAGGTACAGCTGGCCAAAGAACAGCTTCTGAATAGTTAGGAACATTAAGGCCCAAAGGATGACTGTTTCAAAAAGGGCTGGCAAGTAACTCTTCTCAGAAAGGGTGAAAGATCCAGGAAGAATCCAGAGGGAGGTGCACATCCATCCTTTTGACTACAGAGGGTCTCTGCTGGGAGGACGAGGACTGCAGCCAGAGCTCGGTGTCTTTCCTCAGCTCTGCCTTAGGCTCCAGAACAGCTCATACACAACAGAGGCTCTCAAATGGGCACCACTGCCACTTGAGAAAGGAAATTGCTTCTGCCCACCATCCTCCAGAATCCCTTTCTGCACAGCCTGGGGAAGGGTCATGGGCCTGCACAGCCATCCACTCTCTCCCAGAGAACAAAAATGCCCTGAGCAGCTGAGGCTGGTGAGAGCACAGGGAGGCGGGGAATATCGCAGAGCGTGATCTCAAGAAGTACCAGCGAGGACAGACAATGCATCAACCTAAGCAGGTGTTGTCAGATCAAATCAGAAATGCTGCTGCTACCCAGCTGTGGGTTAATGTAGGTCAAGACACTTCATTCCTCTCTTCTATATACTTTCCCACACTTGCTATGTAGATAAATGCAAAACAAACAGCACTCTAAAAATAGGATGAAAAGCCAAAAAGTGTACTCGGATTATGCCGTAAGTATTCCAGCAGGAGAGCAACAGCACTCAAATTTGAGAGATGAGGTATATTCATATTGTTTAAGATTATTTGGTCTGTTTTCAGGGTACAATTTAATTGCTCTTAGTTGAGGGATTAGAGGGAAATGCCACAGTATGTACTGTATTAAAATAAACATAGATATATGACCAATGCTAAGCCTTTCAGTGGAATTTACAGAGGTGATAAAAACGGTCATACCAGAAATGCAGTGACCAAATCAAATTACAAGGCCTCTCTTGATAGACCATGCACTTAGGTACATATAAATTTACTCACGCTGTAAGAAGACTTTTTTAAAGCAAGCACAAGCCAAAAGCAGGAGGAGAAGCTTAGCTGCAGTTGTGTTACACTGTTAGCAGTTAAACAGCCTAAATAAAAAATATTAATTCTCATTTCTGATTAAAGACAGAAAATATTGTGACACCAGTTCAGGCCGAGTGAAGAAAACTGGTACATAAAAGAAAGATGCATGGGCAGCTTTTAATAAAGTAAATTAAAAAAAATACAACCTCCTGCCTCTCACCTTCAGTGCACCCATCATGAAATGACATCGGAGTTTTGGTTTGCCCAAGTTAGGGATGCATTCACTCCTTTCCTCATTTCCTCACCATTGTGTGACTTGAGCAAATGGAGCAGGAAGGACTGCCAAGTGAGAGCAGAGACTGACCAGGGCTGTAAGAGTTCTGCTACTTTGTAAACTGGCTTTGCAAGACCAGGTTATCCTGCTTATAACCACCTTAAGGCAGGAACTGTTCAATACTGCTGTTTGGTAAGTCACATCTTCAGCACTTCAGCGCTGCTGAACCTTCTTCCTCAACAGCCTTCTCTCTCCCCTGGGTCCCTGCAGCCTCCCCTCTTGGAGGAATAACCCTGCTCAGGCAGAGCTGGAAAAGCTGCAGCCCAGCCGTGAGTGCCCTCACCTGAAACTCAGTGACCTCACATGTGAAGCAACCAGTTCTAACTCAGAGCAAAGCAAAACACTTCTATTCAATCATCTTCAATTAGGTCAGGCCACCAGGCTGTGATTTCCACTGGAGGAGCCCAGCCATGCTCATGATTCCCTTTCTGAGGAGAGCACCAGTTCCCAGCAGTGGCTCTGGTCTGCCCCAATGTGTATTTTCACATGACTTCACTTTTTCAGAAAAGGATGCAAATCCTTTCTCAGCTGTAACACAGGAAGATTGGGACAAGTGGCTTCTCTTCAGGCAAGCTCAAGGGCAGGGTCTCAGCTGAAATGACTCCACCTGGACCCTGTTGTGATACCATGTGTTGTATGACACTAAGATCAGTGTGGCTGATGAGGGAGTGCAGGGATGTTCTAGCGTCACTAAATGTACAAAAATCTGTCAGTTTTTATTTCTGGCCAGTAATTTCACCAATATCTCAGGAAGTGCGGTGGGAAACAAACAGGTTTTCCTGACAAATGGATTGATAAAAGGGAAAAGAGCCCACCTGAGCTTAAAATAGTCAGACCAGAAGCAGAAGCATTTCAGTGGTGAAGAAGACAAAGGAAGTAATCTAACACTATATATGTAAAGAAGCTGTACAAGGCTTTAAAGAGAAAAATAAGGAGCCTCACAGCTGTCTTTTGCAAAGTACAAAATATTAATGTTAGCTTACAAAGCACAAAACAGAATTTAAATGATGCACATAGCATAAAAAGAAAAAATAAGTTCAGAAACCAGAGTCAGGCAGGGGGTTTGAAATACTCTGTAAACAGCAGGAATAACCCAAAGCGATTTAACTGAGCTATTACCACAAAAAACAACAACTTACATCTCCATCTTAGCATATTATTTTCCAGTTAAACCAATTACACACAAATTCATTTTTGATGGTTAACAGGAGATGGTAAAAATATTCTGTAATGGGATACAAAAGCTACATTCTGAAGTTTAAAAACCCACCCACACTACATAATTTTGTAATTTATTTCCAAGTAAATATCCCATGAATTTGAAATGCATAGCTTGGGCTGGAAGTTGACAGGTACCATCAAATGATGAGGCAGTAAAATTTTTAATTTTGATTTTTAATCAAATTTTCTACCCTAAACATCAAACAGATTTTATGTCTAAAATACCACGTAAAAACGACACTCTTCGCCGGGAGATTTATTACTTCAGAGCACAAACACAAAATCGGATCCTGCAAGCGCTCCCACACGAGAAACATCCCTGATACAGGCTGGGTCTCCAGTGCCTTCCTGGCATGGATCCAGCGAGCCCTGAGTCAAAGGTGGGGAGCCCTGGCACTGCCACAGCTCACACACCATGAGTCGGAGAGTTTATCTCGATTTCTGCAGAACGAGACCCACAGACATGGGTCCAGAGCAGAGCTATAATTCAGTGCTGAACAGGGATGGCAGCAGACAGCCCCCAGTGAGAAGCACAGCCCCACTGAAAAGCCTTCCCCACACACAGAGCCTTTCATCCCCTATATGAGTACAGCAACTCCTTAATGCAAAATGTGGCAAAATGAAGTAACTCCCCCCCAGTACAATATGACAGATATGACTAAGGGAGATATGTGAAATTACCCTGCAGCAGGAAATAAGAGGAAAGGACAAATCTTGCCCAACAGATTAATATTCTTTCAGTAGCATGATTTAAGAAAGGCTCATGAAAACAAGTCATCAGAAAACAGATTTAAACTGGAAGCAAGACATCAGAATTAGCAAAAATGGAATAACCCTTTTGAAGTCTAGAATAACATCTTTTAAATAATTTCAAACAGCATCATGAGAACAGGTTCATTAGGGATGTGGAGTGGGAAGCAGAGGGCAAAACCAGCCTCGGTTTCACTGATATTATTACAGCAATCCATCCCAAAGTGAAAAGATCTGGAATGTGCACCTCCTCACCACACTGGCCACTGACAGCCATGACCAATGGCCCTGCTGGAAGGCATTGGTTCACTTTGTCTCCACTCCTGAGTGTACAGACCTTGCAGCATTTCAGGGTATCACTGCTACAGGCGCCTCAGTTAAGAGAAATGACGGTTTTAGTGGAAGGAATTCTTTAAAGTGCAAGGCCAAGGAGCCTTGAGCTCCTGATTCCTGCTGTGCATTCCTCTGCTCCGGACACAGGGCTCTGCTCACCTGGCCTCCCATCACCGCTGCTTTCTCCCCATGTGTGCAGGAAACAATTCCACAGTGACCCTACTCACAAAACCTCCAAAATGGTGCTTCGGCTGTAAAAAAGATGCTTGTAAAGATTTGTTTCTTGGAATTTAGCAACCGATCCACCTGATGGAGCCCTTTGTGACGAACCTCAACAGGAAGAGACATCCCAGCCTCTGGCTCGCTCCCCGAGCAGCGCAGAGGGGCAGGTTTGAATGCCGTGTCTCTCCTTCAGCACAATTCCCAGCACCAGCACTGCCAGGCTCGACGCCGAGAAGCCACTAACGCTGCAGATGACAATCCAATTCCAATTTCAAGCCTCACAGGGTGCTATTGCAAACAGCAGGAAAAAATTACAGAAGGTACTTTGGCACCTTTAACTTTTAATATTCATTTTAATCAGATGATCTTGACATAATTTTCCTGCCGGTTTGGTAATCTTATTTGGAAAATGGAATGAACACAAGATCGTTTTGCAACATACAATAACATTTATTTTTTTCAGTACCTGTTTTTCTGAGCTTCTTTCCAGGGGAATCTTATCATAAATCAGTATACTCTGAATTGCTGGAATTTACCTGACTGCGTTGGCAGCTGGTGTTGATAGCTACAAATGTGAGTCACAGAACTGTAAATTAGAATATAGTGCATCAATGGATTTCTTTAGGCAGAGACTTTTTAATAGCATTAAAGGAGTGACTGCATTTATGGCTCAAGTGGCATCTTGAGCTCTTTACCAGCTTAACTTGTAAAGTCACTTTAGTGGCAATGAGACTTCAGCAATTTTTCCCCCTAAAATTTATGTTTACAAAAATAAGAAAAACAGACAAACAAACAAAGATGTCATTTCTTACTCATGCCTGTTTTTGGGGAAGGGAAAACTGAATAATCAAACCAAAGCCCTCTTAAAAACCCAGATCAGGGGTATGGCCACCCAGGCTAGGATTTTTATGAAGATTAACATGACATCTTTGAGTCTGTGTCCCTTAGCACTTCAGCATAAAGATGATGAAACTATAAATAAAACTTCTGTGTACAGCTTCACCAATAAAAATACTTAGAACAAGTAACAGAGCTTTAGATGAAGTTGCAGTGCAAAATCCCAAGGATGATTTGACATCCCACACATTTGTCTCTCCGCCTTCTGGAGATATTGATGGGCCAAATGGTATGTTTTATATTTACCAATATTTTTGCCATGACAGCAGGACCTCAGAACCAGGTTTCCATGGGGTTTGTGTTTTCAGAATCCCTAGAGAAATTTTTTTTCTAAATAAAGCTATTGAGAAAAACTTCATTACAATTAATATATTTTCCATGGATACCAAAATAAACTCTCATACATTGGAAGTCAGAGGGAAAATCAAGCCAGATATTTAGATCATAGAAAATTAGAAAAAAAAAAAACAACAAAACAAACAAACAAAAAACAAAGAACATGAAAATGAAAACCATTATTAAAACTGACTGATCAGAAATAGGGGGGAAAAGCTTTCTCTGTAACAAAATTTAAATGTTACATTTCAGTCTGAAACTTAAAAAATTAAGTAAAAAAGTGCTAAATTTTAAGGAGATGGTTTGAAAGAAATCTTATTCTGAAAAAGGAAAATATTTTATTTTAGAAACTGACATAACTAAATGTTTTAAATTATTTTGTTTTTACATGCCAAAAGTGAAACATTCACTAATTGCTGTTTGTGCCAAATGAAGCTCTGCTCCACTACATCTGTTTCAGGTAACCCAATTGTTTCTATATTCACATCAATCAAAACTGTGCTAAGAATCTGCGTTAGAGCAGAACTCCCCGCTATGACTGCACAGAGTATTAGCTGGGATGCATCATTATAAAGCACTGTAATTCCAATTAATCCTCCCCAAAAACCTTTAAAAAAAACAGCAAGAAAAAAAAAGTAAATTTTACTTTCTCACAGAAAAAAACCCCACCATTATATTAATTGACATTAATAATTTATTTTTTTTTAAATTGTATATTTTGAAGCTTGAAGCATTTTCAATATTAGAGTAACTATTCCTACACAGATCAGTTCTGCAGTCACCCCATGGAAAAGCACACATGCAGCTCCTAGTCCAGTCTGCCAACCAGGGCAGCCTCAGCTCCAGTCAGTCAATATTTGTTAGAGACCTCTGCTCTGTGACTACACTTGCACATATCAGACCACACAATTCCAGAAAAAACATCCTGAATGCAGGAACCGGTGCAATCATTTTCACAAGATCAGAGGCATCTAAACTGTAGCAGTATGTTTATCCTTGTTGTTTTTCAAGTTGTTGCTCCATCTGGATGAAGGATGGCAAACCTAGTGGTAATAAAGATGGGGAAGAAATTTGTTACAAATTAATATTTGGGAATTTGGCGATAACAAAGATTAGAAATGGTATGTTATATGCAGAACACGGAAATTTAAGGGAAACAAAATTTATCACACATCAACAGGATGTCTTTAAACTAAAAAATCCTGCTAACATAAATAAAGACTGCCTGAGACTTAATGATTCAGAGATGGTTGATATTTAAATTGTGATTTCATCTAATTTCTCAATTTCTAAGAGTAAAACTTTTCCCTTTATTCAAGCTATGTGGTAATTTTGGTCCATATCTGCCCTAGAGCTCTGACTGCTTTTATTATTATTATTACTGTAATTCAATAAAAAAATGAAAGTGATCATAATTAGAGTCTGCGGGAAGCAAGTAGATCCAAGACAAGGTCAAAGAAATGTTTTGGTGTCCCAAGGGCACCACCAGAAATGAAGTGATGAGGATTCCGGACCACTTTCCTGTTCTCTCTGTGCCTGTTTACAAATGATAAAATTAAGATTTCTCAGTCACTCACACACAGAAATCACAGCAGCGAATCCATCGGTGACAAAGCCCTTAATTCTGTCACACCGGATCCTCGACATTGCATATTTAGCTCCTGCTTCTTGTGATTTGTAAAAGAAAGAAAGATGGATAAAATTATAGATATAATGCAAAAAGAGAATCAAAAGATGCTGAAGTTGTGGTGAAAGGCCGTCCTTTGAGAACTGAAGTGTGTAACTTTGTAATTAGACTTTGGATGAGAGGACTATCATGTCTTAGTCTATTGTTGTTCTTATCAGTGGTCTCAGGAGACTGTGGACAACATCCAGTAATGATTGCAGAATTTGATCATGTTTCTAAATTAATTGTGCTGTGGCCTGTTGGGAGTATGCAGTCATATCCAGTGGAGAGGAAGGGAATAATATTGTATCGTGCCAAATAACCCCAAATAGTCATTGTACTCAGCCTAGGCTGTGATCTAAATCAACTCAATTTACATAACCAAGTTGAACATATTAATTTACATAATCAGGTCTAAGTACAGCAAAGGTATGGAACTGCAGCACTAACATATTTCTCATTCAGGATTTGCAGTCTATTAGTGATATTCAAATGACCTGAAGTTTTAAAAATTTCCACACAGTGTTAACATGGCAAAGAAAGGGATTTACTTGGCTGAATAAGGTGGGGTTGGGAGAAAGATTAAAGAGAAGCAAACATTCTAATTTTTTATTTTTTTTAATTCCTATGTCTGACCTGTCAGCACCTAATGAATGTGTACCTCAGCATCTGTGACAGCTCCAAACAGGATTCTCACAAGGAACCAAGCTGCTGTGGAAACCCCAAACATAAAACCCACAAACATATTGCAGTACTTTAAGTGAAAAAATAGGAAAGGGCTTTAGAAATGTTGCAGTATTGAGCCATCCAAATGCTTATACCCATCAAAGCTTCACAGATTTCTAACTAAAGAACCAACTGTTTCTTTCACACAGTGAGAAAGCCATGGATTGGCATTTAGCAGAATGTGTCCTTTAGCACTGTTCAAGATACTGGAACCTCATCATCCAAAACGCCACCCAAAAATCCCATCATCATTCAGGGCACCATAGCTGGGTGCCCTTGGCTGCAGGTGGTGGCAGTGGGACAGCAGCAGCTCAGATCCCAGGGCTGCTCTGCCTGAGGAGATGGATGGAGAGAGCACAAACCTGGGCTTTTATCAGCGCCCAGGGAGCGCGGCCCCCCGACATCGCCCTGCTGGGCTGGGGCACTGCCCCCACACCGATCTGGGCACTGCACCTGCAATTCCCGTAATTCCTGGCTTAGGACACTTCTACCTGTGCTCCCTGCCTCGCCCTCGGACACGGCCAGCACAGAAGGGTCACAGTCCCCTCCATCCTGCGCACAGACTGCAGTTCTTACGCCATTTTCATCCTCAAGAAGCTTTACCTGGGCTCCCTGCTTCTCACCAAAGACTGACAGTGCTCAACTGACAAACTCATTTATTCCAAGTACGACTTCAGAAAAGCTCTACAATTCTTCTTTGGCAGCCGTGTCTCCACTTGCCAAGCGTGAACCCACGGCAGAGCAGCTGTTTGGGCATTTGTGCATCAGCTGTCCGTGCCACATGTCCAGCCCAGGGCATCTGAGCCCTCACAAGCAGCATTTTGTCACTGCATTTCTGGGTTCCTTCTCCTCTTTGCTGCAGGGCACCTCAGGAGATGGTAAAAATTGATTACACTTCACGAAATTTCCGGAAAATACATGGCTGTTTAAAAAGTGAGTGCTTCCATTCTGCATTCTTCCATTCAGTTTTTTCATTAGGGATAAAAAAAACCCAGAAACAAAGTAAAAAAGAAATTTGCAGCCCCACAAATAAAAACTGATTCACTTACAGAGTTTCTAACATTTCCATTCTGGCACTGCCTTTGAAAGCCAGTTTGAAACAACCCCTGCCTACCAAATTGCAGAGGAATTATTCTCAATTACAGCCCTCCATCTGTTAAAAAGTATAGTCACTGATCAGTGCTGACCTCTCCCGTGACAGGTCAAACAGATGAAAAATTCTGACAGCAGCTCAGTTTTGAAGCTCCAGGGAGAAGCAGACAGAGAAAGAAGGAGAGAAATAAGGTTCCTTTGCTCAATTTTATTTCTCTCTTTTTTTGTGAAAGTAAAACCACACTTGCTTTCTCTCTACTGAATAAATTGCACATGGCAACGCAATTTTTTTTACAGTCATTAGCTTAATGTTTTAATTTTGGTATCATTTGCAGAAATCTTCACCTAATCAATCACTTCAGCTTTTGTTTCCTAGTTCTGGACAGTTCTGCTGAGCAGCACAACTTTGCTCCCCTCTCTGTTCCAGCACCTATATAACAAGGTTGCATATAAATCTGATAGGATTCAGCAAAGTCACATTGCTGGGAGAGACCTATTGCTGGGGACACCTTGCCAAGCTAGAGAGTAATCACTGAAAACACTCTTTCAAAGCAGATTTGGGTTAATTAAACTTAACTGCATGAAGAGAGTCTCCTTTAAAAACTGTGTGACATTTACCTGTGCCTACTCGCTCGAAGAAAAGAGTTTCTGTGGAGGGAAGAAACACTGACCTGATGAAAGGTAAACACAAACCAGCCTCATTTAAGGCTAACTTAGCAAAGTCTATAGCACTACATCCGCAAGGTAGAGCTGTTAATTAGGAGTGGGAACTATTTATGTAGCTGGGCTGCCACTTCTAAGGGCTTAAAAAAGATTAAAAGGACTGAAGAAAGAAGTGTCCCCTCAGGAGCACTTCCAGCCCACATTTAGGTCAGCTCATGACTGATCCTTCAGCTACACCAGATGTGTTTTATTTGAGAATGCTGTGTTCTGCCCCCAAAAGAAATGCAGTTATTGAAGCTCACTGGAAAGAGCAAAACCCGGCTGGTGCAGCCTGGGCAGGCCAAAGGAAACAGGAAAGCAACATTTTCAATTACTCTGAAAGTTACAGAAAATGCTGATATTCATGCGCATCTGCTACTCTGCTAATTTTTTGTATGATTAAAATAAACAGGAAAAGAAGGTCTAGACCTATTAAATAATTTCTTTTTGAGATCATTGGCTAAACAGGAGAAAAATAAAAACAAGCAGAAAACCAATAACATCACAATTTCAAAATATAAAAAATGGGGGGTTTTAAAATTAAAACAAAAGCAAAAGAACAGCCAAACCATCTGATACAACACCACATTTTTATTCCAGGTTAACCAGAGCTGTCCCTTCAAGTTATACTAAATGATTTCCAGGTTGGGATGCATGTGTGATGATGGAACGTGCTTAATTAAATCAGACTGACTTCAGAAGAACATGTTATTCTGGAACAAAAATCCAAATTATTTATTTTTAACATGCCAAATCTAAGGAATATCTTCCTACAGCTGTGCATGGTAACTACAGAAATTCTTTTTTTCATAGACCATCTTAAGCGGCAGATAAGTTCTTTGTGTGAAGAAAGAAAAAAAAAAACAAAAAACAGAAATTCAGTTGCCTGTGTATCTTTGCTTGGAGTTGCATGAAACTGCTTCATTGTTGTTTTTGTCCCTTAACTAATTGTGGGACAAAGTTCTGGCCTTTGTTTCTCAGCTTGAGATGTGAGCAACTCCACTTCTCACTGTCTCTCAGCACCCTGTGAGCACCAGAGCTGAGCGTGGTACCAGCACCGGCCTCGCTGAGTGATGAGTGAGAAAGGGAAAGGCTCTGGAGCAGATCATTCCATCAGCTCCACGGAGAGCAAAGAGTGCTTCAAATTCATCAAAACAAAAACTTGCTGTGGTCATGCAAACTGCTCTTTGTTCCCTGCAATTAACAGATTCATATTTTCAAACTGAATTTGAGATATCAATTCCCCAGCAAACTGATCTAGAAAAACAATAAGCCCATTTAATTTTAAGTGAAATGCACATGTAGGAACAGGAGAAATGCCATGGCAGATCTCCAGTGCAGCAGGACCAGGTGAAGCCCAGGGATGTGATCCAGCCCTGGTGATCCAGTATGGGATCGCTCCCCCATCCCCCTGAAATATTACAGGTGTAGGACCTCACTGCAAAGAGAGGTGGGTGCTGAGGAGTCAATCTGAGGACCAAGATTTGGCACCAAAAAATTGGGCCTGAAGACTTGGTGTTCTTAATTTCTATCGTGATTTGTATAATCTCAGGAATAGGGAATTTGTCACCACAGGTGATTTTCAGTTCCAACTGTTTTTGACAACTCCTTTAATTTTGAAGCCTGAAAGATGGATTTTGTCTAGGTCTTACATATTACGTGGCACTGCTAAAAGGTTTCCACCTCTTTCCCCACAGGCATCTTCAGCTGCTGAGATGCTGTCCTAAGGATAGCAGAACATGACCTGTGTTTCACCCAGTCCTTGACAATAAAAGACAATAACTATCTTGATCATAATTGCAATTCAAATAATCTGACAAGAGACATAGCTCAGAAAATACTCCGGAGAGCTTTATCAATTAAACTCACCTCCTCAGTAACTACTGCAACTCATACAAGGTCTGCAGCACTTTCCAGCTTTGCTATCTTGGGTGGTGATAAATACATTTTTATGACTTTCCAGATGTTGGTGTACAAAGTCTCTTTCATTATTCATGCTCCATAAACCCATATGAAGAGCTGGGCACAGATCAAGCACATGGGAAACCTAATTCCAACTATCTCACCATATTTTAGATGTAATTTAGCAACAGCATGCTCAGTCCCTGTATTTATGAAGGTTATCTGCCTTAGAAATATATAAAGCCTCTGCTTGTCCTTTTACAGAAGCTTTTCACTACTGAAGCTTGAAACACATCGTGATAGCATAAGTCACACAAACAGCCAGCAAGGGATACAACAAAGCCTGATTTAACTGACAATCTCTGCTTTGAAGGTAAAACTTCCCAAGGAGTTCAGACCCAGAAGTTGACCTGAAGGCTCATCTAACAACACTTTGTGTTGTTAAACATGAAGGAGTCAAAGACTTCAAGAGTCCAGGAAGAATCATGCAACCATGGTGTCAATTCTCTTTTTGAAACAGGACTTCTAAAGGTTTATTTTGCATTTTAGGAGACTGAGTATCTTAGTTTAAACCAGTTTTTAACCACCTGTTTGACCACATTGGGCCTTCAAAATGAAAAAAACAGGTTTTGCTAGCCAACTAAGAAATGCCACCAAAACATCTATTTTATACTGATGTTGGTAAAGACAAAAATACTTCACAAGATAGAAGTCTGTGTTGACATTTTACGTGTCAGCAGCATGGTCTCCTTCCTGCAGATGGGTTCCAGCCTCTGGGATTAGAATTCCCCAAAGCACCACTGAGCAACAAGCAGGGCAGCGGAGGGAACGTCAGATTCAAATGAGACTCTCTCCCATTGAAAGGTCTTTGTGGAAAGCACCATCCCCAATTCCGCCCTCACAAGCGGCACGTGGGAAGGCAGAGGGACACAAACCAGAGCCATAGTGAAGCAAATGCTCAGGGAAGCAAGGGACATTCTGAGAGAGCCCAACACCTCCGAAGTCAAGGACTACAGCAAACCTGCCAAGATCCACCGGTCTGCTTTCCAACTCTGGAAGATGCTGCAAAGCAAACCGAAGGGCACAAGACCTTTGGGACACTCAGAAATCTGTGAGCTCCAGCGGCAGAATTTCCTTTCTTGCTTCGTGAAGGGTGGAGGCAACAGGAATTCCTCCATCTTAGTTCATAATGTCCCTTTCCCTCTGTGCAGAAATAAAGAGTGCACGGAGTATTCTGCCATAAGCAGTAGAAACAGAACCAAAATCCTAAACCGCATGTATTTGTATGTAGGTGGCTGCTACCTTTTTAAATCATAGTGTTTCTTTGCCAAGAGATCATTTACAACATATGTATCAAATCAACACTTTCACAGTGCCAACTGTGAGGGGAAAGAAAAAAAAAAAAAGAACTTTTTTCTCATTCCTTTTGGGGACACAACCAGAATAAAATAATTGCAACCCTTTACCCCCTCCTCATCCACAGATCGGGCAGTCCAGCTCACAGGAGAGTGTCCCTCTCAACCTTCTGGGCCCAAAAACTCAGAGGAGCAAATCCGCAGTGACAGCCGGGGTCATCTCTGGCTCTCCACCCTCAGCTTGATAAGTTTGTACAATTGAATTCATGGTTCTGTCCTCCCTCTGTTGCTGACAAAACCCCTCTCCCAGGCAAGGGAAACTGGAATCAGGGCTCTCTGGGACACTCCATTGCACTCTGCACAGTCTGTGAGAGCTACCAAAGGTCGCTCACACCCCACAGGGAGAGCTGGACCTGCACCAATAAATCAAAAACCCGGTGTTCCCAGACACCCTTCCAATTCTCATCCTTCCTTGCAACACTCAGGTGCAGTAAGGCTGAACTCTCTTCTGACCACTTCACTTTAAATGACAATTCCTTAGGAATGGAAGTGATAAGCACAGAGCTAAGAGTGACAAAAAGTTTAGATGATTTCAAGGGGGGGTTGTTATTCTGAAAAGCTCCCAGCTCCATTTATGACATACAGGAATTTCATGACTGATTCACTGAAATTAGGACTAAAGCAAAAGTGTGAGGAACTCCTGGGGAAGCATGAAGTGACTGTATATCCATGTTTGTCATTCTGTAAAATCAGTTCTGTTACTAGGAAATGCTGCCTGCCTTTCCTGATGATGGATATAACAAATATTTGCCTCAGAGGCAAAGCAGAAATTAAAAATGTATTAATTCATGCAAACTGAGATCTGGGATATACACGTTTTGTTTTGTTCTATTATTAAAATAAGAAAGTTTAAACAAGATGAAAATTTGGTATGAAACATAATCCTGAAACTCCTAGGGTCCACTACAATGCTTGGACAAAATTCAAATACATTTTATCCAAAGTATGGCACCAGCTTCCATCAAAAAATTATATGTTCAGTCACAAATGGTTATTGTAAAATCTTTATTAACCTAAGTGCATATAAAAATTGTGAATTCTTAATACAAAGCAGTATTTGACTTTTAAATTTCATTTTAAGCTTGCCCTGTTCACTTGGAATGTGATTACAGAGTAAATTAAAAAGTAATCACATGTGAATTACATTTCCTCATGAATGTAATGACTTCAGGAGACTGATTAATGTTAAGCAGTGCCTGTCCTACCTCATGCATACCTTCCCAGGTGAGATGTGCAAGATAGCTGTCGTGAGTTGATTTAATTTCCTTTCTCTGGTAGTCCGGTGAGAAATGTTGAACAGAAACCAATTCAGCGCGTTCATTAGATCTGTATATGTTCACTTCTTTTGTCCACCCAAGCACCATCTGCAAAATGCTATCAGTGTCAGCTGATGACTGCGAGCACGGCCCCAGAGACGGCGCTCATCCCGCACACCGCACCAGAGCCGGGAAAACTCTTTACATTTAGATAGCAGCTCTCAGCTGGTGCACGGAGCGAGAGGTACATATGTGTCAGCATATTAAAGCCTGATGAAAAAGAATACCTTGTCATTAACTGGGAAATAGACCTGTCTAGGAAAATACACGCACACAAATATATGCACACCCCTTAAAAAAGCGGCACGTAACTCAAGATTTGCCGAAAACATTTGTTTTTCAAAATAATTTTTATATGAATGTAGGTATTACATTAAAAATCATAAAATTTATGGGAATAATTTATTATCTATGAGTAAAATAAATGGCAAAAAATTCTGTCTCTAATGCAATAGCCACACAATGGTGCAGTTCAAAATTTGTTTCCCAAGTATTATTTTTAATTTAAGTACGAAGCAGAAAGAGTATTAGCCTTATTCTCAGTTTGTTTGGATAAATTCACCTTATATCTCATCTTTCCCAGGGACTTATATCCCTCTTTTATTCTTGACTTAAATAAGAATACACTTAATATCAAGCTAAAGTGAGTCACAGGAAATAAACCCAACTTTCTGCATAGGTTTGCATATTTCTGTAGATGGTTTCTATTCCGATAATCATATTTCTGTAGCCTTTTGTAAGAAAACATTCCACAAGTTACAGAGAACCAGCAGGATGTTTAATGTATCTGAGAAGAGGTAAATGCAGAATGACTCTAAAGCCAGGAAAGGAAGGAAAGGAAGACGAATCCAAAGAAATCAACCCTACCTGACTCACCACTGGTCTCAAAGGGTGATACTGATGTTTTTCCAGTCTTAGATCCCTTGATGGGCAATAATGAATGTGAGATGAATATAGGGACACCAGCATTTACAAAATAAATCTCTCACTCATTTTTCACCCAGACAGAAAAAAAATTAAATTAAAAAAGTATAGACCCAGCAGTGATTTTAGCTGCATTAATTTTGCAGTTTAATTCAGCCTTGTAAATACTAAAGACAAAAGCATAGTCTAATTGTTCCAGAGCCCAGTTCATCTCCACTGGCAAGAGGACTGTTCTGAATTCTAAGTGTGCTTTTTAGTGGCAGCATGAGAATAAATTCCAATATATTAACAAGGCTTTTTGCAATTATATATTCATATGTATATATATATTCGTTTTCATCACCTTTTGTTGTCACTTTCCACTATTTCTGTACCCTCAGCAGGAAGACTTTGTTTCTCACTGATTTTCCTCCCCATCCCAAGCCTGCTCTCTCTCCTCTTAGCGGTGCTCCTAACACAACACAGCCCAACGCTTCTCCTGCCTTTGCCATCCTGGTTTACATCCTGGTTTCCATCCTGGTTTCCATCCTGGCTCCATCCCAGGTGGAGCCATCCTCCCCAGCCTCATTTTTTGGCTGGCCTGGCTGCCACACGTTCCTTTCCACCATCTGGCCACGACCAAACGGGCCACATTTTGGTCATACTAGATAAAAATCGCTCTGTTTAAAACTCCATCTCTATTCTGATTCAGCAACAAAAAACCTCTGCAAGCTGGACCATCTCCTGGTAGGAATAAAAATCACTATAATTTTTTTTAATCTATATGTGAAAGTTCAAAATATCCAAACATCTTCCTAAAATGAAAAGGTCACCTGTTGCAAGAAACAACATCATTATGTGACTATTAATACAACTCTGTTTTCAAATGGGAGCCTTTGAATGTTGTGCAATGCCATGCTCCTTTTCCAACCATGAGGTTATTGCTTTAAACTTTCCTCCTGACACCCAGCACTCCAGTTTCCCTTCATGAGAAGGGCACCCAATCACCCTTTTTCATAAAGCAGCTGATGGTGCTCTCCTCCTTTCTGCTTCTTTTTATTTCAGTGCACATTAGGATCTCAAGGGACTATTCATAAAGACAGCAAGAGATACTACTGCCCCAACTATCATTCTGTTTCTGAAATAATACAACTGGAAATTAATTGGCATTAATTCGCTTGTTCAGAGTTGTGCAGAAGATGTTGTTTACAAACAGCAGCCATGGTTGACTGATTACGGATAGGCAATTAATTTGGAAAAAGGATATTATAAAATAAGAATCCAATATCAACTCAGTAGGTGTCACTGCAGTCAGAAGAACATACCAGAAAAAGAACGCTGAATATTTAGATGGCACTGGCATCACCCGTCCTGCTCAAAGGAAATATTTATTCTATTTACCTGGCCTCTTCCAGTTTTAAACATATCTTTAATCACAAAAATTCAATTCAGAGCTCAAGTTAGTTGTTTGCTGTAATAAAGATTCAGAGGGCAAGCACAGTATTTTGCTGCCCAGAATGAGTCTTGAACAGCACACACTGCTTGTAACGACTCTAACCATTGAGACATTTTTCTGCAAAATGTGTTTCCTGAATTATAAATGAAAATAAAATGAAACATCTAGCTTGACACAGGTTACTTCAGTGTGCACCTACTGCCATTTTTCAGGGCAGGATGTTTTCATAAGCAATGCAGTGAAGGGGACAGGATGTTAGTGTGGATGTCAGGATGCCTGGGTCTATTTGAGCTCTGCCATTCATTTGCCATCTTTTCCAAATGACATATTTACCTCTGTATCCTTTTCTCCTGCCACATTTGCTTCTTATACTTCAGCTTTCAGTCTTTTCTGAACCACTTTTGTGTTTGTGCAGCCTGTAACGTGGTGGAGCTCCAGCTTTGGTTCAGATCAGAGAGCGCACTCGCAGCTCTGACGGAGGGGGCGATGCCCTTGTCCTGTGCCACACTGGTCCACGCTGGCCCTGCCCTCAGCAAACTGGACACTGCCCACTTCACACAACATGGTTTGGCCCAGTTTCACTGTGTCTTACTGACCTGCTATTTTTCCTTCCTCACAGATTATATGATGTTCATAAAGCAAAACAAAAACCTTGATAAGCTCAGAATTTCCCTACTACCATCACCTAATCCACAAAATATAAAACGACCAGGATTTTAACATTAATGGAGTGGCGTGGCTGTGAGACAGATATGTCAGCTAAGGGCAGTGCCCATACGCATTTTTACAGCCATATAATAGATTTTTTTCTGCTACAAGTTATGTACTGCAAAACTAGCACCATAACGAGCCACTGAAATGTGCCACTTAAGAAATCATAAGGCAGCCTGAGGAAAGCTTTTAGAATAGAAAACCTAAAATTCTATCAAATGTTCTACTAACTGTTTTCCATTCATTTTTGAAAGGGACCAAAGCAGAGACAGAATTTTAGAGCATGTATTTACAAGGGACACATTTCTGAAGCCATCTCCTCTGAAATAAGGCAGTAGCACAAAGAAAGGCGGAAAACGAAACGAGCTCACATCAGGGTGTCCTCACCTTTCTGAGCTACCAGAAAGCACAAGCATTTCTAACACATAACTCTTCTCCAGCTCACTTGATGTTACTGGATTCCCACTGAAGGCCTGCCCAGCTCCCAGCACTCTCCACTGCAGAAGGCTCCTCATGCCCCACAAAAACACGGATCACCGACAGAGTGAGCATGAGACCCGAGAGGTGGTTTTTTGCCTTCTGACAGCTTCCAAAACATCCCATCCCTGGCTCTCTTTTCCTCAATATCTTGGAAACACAGGTTCAAGGCCAAAGGAGCAAAGAGGCAGTGCTCCAGCTAATTCCATGGATTTGCAGCTTGGCGTGTCAGAAGAAAAATTATCCCAGAGAAGCTTTCTGAGGAAGCTGAATGAGCTAAAGGGAACCAGCACGTCCCCACCAAAGCCACTGTATTGTCATGGAGCTGCACAATATTGCACACGTGGCTGTAACATGGCAGTGTGGCAATTAAAGCCCTCTAAAAAAAGTCAGCTTGGAAAGACCTCAAGGGATGGGAAAAATTGTTCATCTGGACACAGGTCATTTTGATAAACTTGTTTGACCATTACCAAGGGACAACAGGAAACCACCACACCTTTAACAGTCTATGCTCTCCATGTAGAACAAATATATTAAGCAGTCAACATACTAAAAGAAAGGGAAATTAAAAAAAAAATACCAGAACACTCATTAGGGATGCAGAAAACCCAAATTCAAATCCTTTTGCTGTTTCTCTCAGTGGCTTGAATCTGGCTCATGCCAAAGGAACGCCCTAAGCACTCAGTAACTTTGAAGTGCAGCAGATTACTTGCACTTGTATTCTGTGAAATCTTTCAAAAGATCTTTCCGTGCCAGTGAAAATGAGGCTGATTTCACAGTATCATGCTTTTGTGCACCTTGGAATTGGAGTCTTCCAGCCAGCCATATTAGCATTCTATAAGGCTTCATTCAGGAATAAGTGAAATTACCTTCAGTCTTCTCAAAAAAACTTGAAAATAATTTGGGATTAATTTTCTCAATAGCCTTGATCTGACATACTCAAATATAGTTTGATTCATTAAGGTGTTAAGTAAATATTTCTTTAATAACTGAACTTATCTCAGCATTCTGCCTTTACCACTTACTGTAAGAAGTTAAGCTACTACAGAAAACCAATGATTTTCAACAAAGAAGTGAAAGCCTGTTTTTATTCTGACTGGCCTTGGAGGCTGATTATCTTGGAAAGACAGCAGTTAAATCCCCAGCAGTTACAACTGAATAGTCAATTTAATGCATTGGTATTTTTTTCTGACTTTTGCAGTTAGGCCTCTTGCTGCATTCAGGGCAGCAGTGAGAGACACAACAGTAATTGCTCCAAGTGGCACCACAACCTTTAGGCATCATTAAGAAACCCAGCCAGCATTTTGGAAGGTAGCAATTATGCCTTTACACTATGTAATTTTAAGACAATTGGCTGAAATACCAATTCACATCTGGTGTCCTTTGTCTTACCAATAAAATAAATAAAATATACTCTACCACCAAGGGTATTAAGAGGTACATTTTCCTTTTGACAGAGATATAAAACTGTCATTAATATGTTATAAGGGAAGATTATAGGCCTAAATGTAGCTATCCTTTCAACTTCTGACACGTCAAATTAATCTTTGCTTACACCATTACATGAACTAGACACAGGATGAAAATTCATGCCTCTGTAAAATGAAACTGCAAGACCTCTGCAATACTGAATTTCCATTGTAAGTGTTAGGTGGGAACATGGCCCCATTGCTGCCATGAATCTCATGTGCAAGAGTCAGATATTTCTAGGACAATTGACAATATAACCTCCTAAGACTGTTAGCAAGGAGGTACAGCAGAACAAGTGTTATCTTCATTGGCTGAATTTCATCTACCAAGTACAAATTACACATACAGTGTATATTCTGTGTATTTATGTTCTGAGTTATTAATTCATGATCCAGGTGGTTAATAATGACACAGAACCCGGACTGCCTTACAAGCCACACAGCAAATTACAAACCTGTTTGACTGTTCAAGACACAGATCTAATCTTCATTTCTCGACAGGAATAGATTCAAAGCTGGGCTGCCTAATTTTAAGATTAAAAATGATATAAAGACCAAGTTTAATAACATTCACGGTGTTTAAACAAAGATTGCCAGCTGACATCTTCTAGGCGAAAAGCCCGAATCAGTTCTGTCAGCTTCCTTTTGAACAGTTTTGTGTTGCAGTGATGAGAGGGGTGGCAGTCATGTTTTAAAAGTCGACTGCAGAAGTGTTCAGAGGACCCGAGCAAAACACTGTATTAGAGGCTCAAAAGGAAAACAAATACAGAGATTGCTTCACACAATTAATTTTCAGAGTTTCCAACCATGGCCATGTAACCCCAATTCTTCTGTAAATACATTGTAAATTACAGGGATTCAGGAAGCAAGTAAAGAAAAAGGAAAGGGCAAGTAAAGAAAAAGGAAAGGATGATGCTTCATCACAGAAAGTTTCAAATAACTGCATTGCACCATCAGGCCTTGTTTACCACCAGAAACCCGGACCTGTGGGTTCATTAGTAGCTTGAGGAGAGTAAATAAAAATCCACTATATCTCACAGTATGTGTTTTTTTAAATCTCACATTTTCCATATAAGAAGGAGAGTAGTGTTAGCAAACAAAACCCCTGAAGTTTTATCCTGATGTTACTTCATCCAAAGGAGGTTCTTTGTGACTTTTTCCATCTCAACATGCCTGGTTGTGAAGGAAGGACACAAAGTAATCTCTTCACATGGAAATGTCACAATTTTAAGCACCTTTTCTGCCCATCTGTCAGGTCCAGAAAGACTGTCTGAAACTTCTGCTCAAGTGCTGAAAAGCTCAAGCTAAGATTTGCTGTGTTGGAAAACACTGTACCTTAAATTGGTCCCTGACCTGGGTTCCAGTATTACCTTTGAGCAGTGAAATCCCTCACTTGGCTGGGAGTGATGAGATCTCCATGGCATGCAGATATTTTAAAGAGCAACCTGACAGAAAGCTGGAGAGTGTCCAGTGAGACAGGATATACACAAAATTTACCATGTGAGCATCGGGGGGGCGTACAGAAAAGCAGAGGTGTGTGCTATCCATAAATACCTGTGTGCGTATCACACAGACGTGCACAGGCTGCTGAACTACAGCTGCTAAAATTATACATTCAAAGAGCATAGATTCCATCTGATCAATCATTCAGGATGTATTTACCTTTAATCTGCATAAAGGACATGATGAGAAAGCCAAATATGTCACTGTGAAGATATGCTAAACCAAAGGAATTCAGAGTGCTTTGGGCAAAACCTCATTATTATTACTTTAATCACATTCTTACAGGGACAGTCACATAAATGTGTGCCATTGCTGGAAACCTGACCAATTTCTTTTGATGTCTTGCCCAGCGTGAAATGAGCCAAGGATGCCCTGGAATCACACAACATTATTTGTAAATTCACTTTTAAAAATTTGATATGGGCCCAGAGTAAAATTCAAAATTTTAAAAGGTATCACAAAAGCCTGTTAATACCTAAATCTATTTAAATAAGTTATCTGAAGTACTAAGGGCACAGTAACTACAATTTTCACCTCTTTTAACTTGAACCACTATGGACCTTTCTCAGTTGGTCCTTTTCAGATATTTCAAAGTGCCTTGAAAACTGAAATAAGCCCTTAACATTCTCTAGCAAGGCTCTATTTCAATTTTCAAGGTCCACAATATGATGTGACTCAATAGAGCGTCTTTGCCAAGTTTTGCAGGATTTTTTGGATGGAGGCTGATGTCCAGTTCCTGATGGACAGAAAATCAGTGTTACTTGGTTTGCACATTTCTCTATGTCTAAACAAGTCCTGTTCCAATTACAAATATTGGTATTAAGCTGTGTCTCACTGAGTGCTTTTAGTTCTGCCCTTTCAAGAATATGGACTGTGTAGTGTTCAATGACTTTAAAGTCAATACCTAAAAATGTTAATGCAACGTGTACTATGTTACATCCCCAAAGAAAAGAGAATCCCATTATTAAGATATTTGACAGTGAAGCAAACTTAATTCAACTTCTTTCTTCTGTCCTAAACTTAGCAGTGCAACATTAGCAAATAACTTCATTTCTCTGCGTCTTCATTAACCTTTCCTGCTAACAGCATTTCATGCTGTTGGGGCTATACATAGCCTCAGAACCATTATTAAACACGAATACCTATTTTATTCATGAGGTTATACATACTTCTGAAATCAGTGCAGGAAATCAGTAATAATAAAATGGAAAAAAAAATTCTGAAAGTAAACAGATGCAAAATGTACTGTACTGCACAGAGAATAATATTTTCCATATTGTAACAGCACTCTTTTTTCTTCAACTAACAAAGGGAGAGTTTTCTCTATCAGTTTCTAATTGTTATATAAATATTTGCCAAGTGAATACTGACGCCACCTTGTTTTGATCAAGAGAGTAAAAAACTAGATATAATTGTTTTATTAAAATGTGAAACTAAAGTTGGCAAATTTTACTAAAAACTATAGCAGTGTTCTTTTTTCCTCCTTTTTTAAACCTACTATAACTTTTTTTAAGATCTCACAATCCTTATGGGATGAATCAGCCCTTATACTTCACAACTAAATAGCCTACCAATGCACATAAAGGCAACATGAAAATACATTAAAAAATGCTAAATTTATCTCAGACTAAAAATTTTTTGTAGAGTTTTCAGTAAACCTTGTGCAACATGGCAGCAAAGCAGTCTACTGGCAGATGGCAATCTCTCTAGGAAAAATATTATTTCATCCACATGACTGCGTAAATTACCCAAAGACTATAGGTAATTTCATAGCATTACCTCCAAGAAAATAAGAGTAATCTTCACATATTGCTCCAGGGAGGGGTCCTGATATTAAGGGGATGATGATGACCTTGAAATATAAATGGGAAAGAAGAGATGAAAGGAAAATTACCTGTAATTTTTGTCCTCAACCACTGGTAAATCTAAAGAATCCTTAGGTGAGCTCCATGTCTCGTGTTTCCGGCAGAGGCAAAGCACACGGAGCTGCTTAAATACCGCACTGGGGATGGATACCTGCTTATCCCATCACTGTGTCTTTGACAGGAAATTCCAACCAGTAAGTTCTTCTATTCTGCTCACCAATATGCAGAAAGCTTGTTAGAGCAAAGGCACATTTCGGTTGGGCTTTTTTGAGAAACTTAACCTTTTTATTTTCCTTGGGCAATAGTTACTGTTTTAAGAAAACAGCTTTTGCCAAGGGCTCTCAAACACTAGGTCACTGTAATTATTCCCTCCTTGAAATAAAAAGGAACAGTTACAGTACTGCTCATTTTTAAATAGGAAGAACTGCGCATTTTCTCTTTCTATCTGCTTCAATTCAGATATTAAGAAGACTCATATGGAAATACCAAATTTGAGTTTTCTTTGATAAGTGTTGCACTTGCTTTCCCTCTGGTATTGTTATTATGCAATTTTCTTCCTTTTTTGCTGAAAATGGTGCCATCTTTAAGACATTTAAAGGTGAAAGATGCACCCGAGCCAGCAGAAGACATTGCACTCCTAGCACAACAGAGAGAGCATTCCATATCCCTTTTACAGCCCCCAAGAGACAGTCCTGCTGTCCAGGGAGCAGTGAAAAAATTAAATTCCAGTGCCAGTTCATTTCATGCACTGTCACAGAAGTCATAAGGAGGTAGAGACAGATGCAGAACCTGTTGAAGAGGTAAAACTGCAGGCGACTGCTGAGCTCCCATTACTCCATTATTGTTTGAGCTGAAAGTTCATTAATGAGCAAAGGCCATGCTAAGGGATAGAGACAAACAGCCAATGGCTTTGTGCTTTGGCACAGGCTTTCAAAGCATGGAAGTATGGGCAGAATGAGTCCCAGCACTTTCCTGCAGCTGTGGTAACGCCTCCCAGAACCACAGAACGGTTTGGGCTGGAAGGGACCTTAAAGATCATCTCATTCCAATCCCTGCCGTGGGCAGGGACACCTTCCACCATCCCAGGTTGTTCCAAGCCCTGTCCAACCTGGCCTTGGACGCTTCCAGGGGGCAGCCACCACTGTGCCCTCAGGTTTCACGGCCACATCAGTATGAAGGAGCCAATAAAATGCTCAAGAGTAACTAAGAAACAGCAACATTTCAGACACAGATGCAGCAGAATCTTCCTGAAATATGCCATGAGACACAGAAGGTACAGTGTAATATTCAGGCAATGTATATAGAGCAGGCCAGAGGGTACAGTGAAGCATGTTACATCTAAATAGCCAAATTACATATACTGTGTTTCAGTAAAATTAATGACAAACTGAACTCAGAGGCACCTCATCTAAATTTGAAATGGAAATTTGCATCTGCCATGTTTATTTCATTATTATTTCATGAGCAGTCTATGCTTGTTTATGAATTCTTAAAGTATATTTAAGCAATCAAGCATAATAGTGGTGTAATTATCTCAAACCTATTGCAGTTCCAGGACTTTATGAGGAGTCTAAGTGCATTTCATGTAGCTAGCTCCTAAGGTGTCTCACTCATGAGCTTATTCCCTGCTGTGTCTCCCTGAAAAGAAGAGGCAAAGGGGAAAAAAACCCAAACCCTGGTACCAAAAAGGGGAAGGCAACGCATCAGTCGTGTGAACTGACACCACATCTGTCCCTGCACAACCTGGAGCCCGTGGCACAGATCTTACAAGGCACTGTTTTTATTGGGTTCAAAGCCACCTCAGTGATGCATTTCCGACCAGGCATCCGTGCCTGGCAGCCAGCCTGCAATAGAGTTGCCACCTTTAGGGGAAAGGAATCCTGTTGGGGAGCTGGTATATAATGAAAATGATTGAAAAGTGGCTTTGCACTTAATACCACTGCTGCCATGGTGATCTCTTCCATTCTGCTGCTCTCTGGGTAGAAAGCACTTGCCTGTTCCCCTTCACATGTGATATCAGCTCTTTTTTAAAGAGAGGCAGAGGTGGTAATGCTTGGCAGCTTGCAGATCAGCAGGGCTGCAGAAAGCAGAAAACACTGTTGGGCTGTAAGAGACAGGCACTTTCAGACATCAGCAAAGCTCTTTCCCTTTCTTTCAAACGGAAGTATCATAGCTAAAAAATCAGCTTGTGCAAACTAGAAAATTCTTGTCCAGGCTTGCTATTACCAGGGCATGTTTCCAGCAGATGTAGGCCACTTTTTCTGTGAAATCCAATATGGATAGAGCATTTAGTTTTGGAGTAGGACTGTGTCACCTGGGACTGGCTCCATCACAAATTGCCTTTTGTCTCCTTCAAACTGATTCAGCCAGCTGAACTCTTCCCACTCAGTAAAAGTAAATGGGGCCAAATGCAGGAAAGATCATCTGCAGCACAAATTATTCTTAAGTTAAGCTTTTCCCAGACAACATATCTAATTATTAATGATTGGAAGGGTGAGCTCCAGGACACGTTTGTAAATCTTGTCAGGAGGTCTTTACCTTAAACTCAGCTCCAAAAATTGTCACTGCTCTAAATTCTGATACGCACCTTTGAACTTTCAGTATTGCAGTGGTGCAATCAAGACAAATGGGAGGTGACAACTAAGTAGCAACAGTTCTTTAGTAAATGAAATTCATTAGATGAACTTTCCAAGGGTCTATACAGTGTTTCATACTGAAAAAGCAACTTTTCTACAGCCTGTTTCCAGACATCCAAGACTATCTTGCTCCAAGACAAGTCTGGCTGCAGGGGAATTTGTCATAAAATTCTGAACTGATGCAATAACTGGATACACAGCCATTGACAAGGATTAGGAGGTTTCGTTTATGGTGCTACTATAAAAGGATTAGTTCTTTGGTTTTACAGTATAAATCCCTAAAGGCAGATGATTGTTTCTTTTTTTTTAATATATGAACTACAAAAATATCATAGTATTTCTTTGTGAGATGTGAACCTGCTGCAATTTTTAAAACACTCATCTTTATCTTTATTGCTGTATTCCAGTAGACAAACAACACTTCCCATGCAATCTTTCCTTTTAGCTCACCCTCTGCTTTATTAGCTTAGTCCTTTTCAGCCCTAGTTCAGGTGATATTTGATTAATTTGTGATCACTGCTTCTGGGCATTATGTTCTTTAAGACACAGTACTGTCCAGAGGATTATACATGGGAAATAACATCCTTTGTGTTTACCTCTGTTTATCATCCTTTCTCCTTGTTCAGTGCCCATCCTTCCTTTTGTGCCACAAATACTGCATCATACTGTACCACTGTATTTTCCTAGCCACAAACCTTTGGTCTCTGGTAATTGAAAAACTCTTTATCCATTGCTATTACATTTACTGAGGCCAAAAACTCTGAACATCTCACATTCTTGAAATGCACTGGATCACATGGGCAAGTAAGCATAGAGCTGTTTAAAAGAATCATGCACAACTGCTTTTTAATCAGCAAAGACCCTTCAAAGTAGTTCACAGCACCGTACTCTCAGGAGCTGCTATTTAGGTGCTCCCACTAAAAGCACAAAGATTATTCAATCTTCTTTAACCTAAAATAAACTCAGCTTACCTGACACCAAAACATGATGTATACACATAGTTTAGTCCATACACTAGAAGTAGTTGGGCTCATAATTTCTTTTCTGCCAATATTGCAAAAATGAAACCATACAGCTTGTCCCTTTGAGACAGGAAAATCATAGAGATACTCTTGGATCCAATACCGCTGTATGTTAAAGGACTTATTAGAATTTAAATTACTATTGTGTATTGTTTTAATATGTCTTCACAGCATGCACCACAACAGTTCCTTTGCAGCTATTATACTGTACATTGGCTACATCAATTAACAGAAATGCACATTATATATTATCGACCTATTTAATACCTAATACATTTTTCCACAGTCTATTTATTCTTCCTAATGTGCATTCAGAAAATACACTATGAGTTAGTTCTCCTAAGAAAGTTATGTATCTGTGCACTTACTCCAAGAACAGCTTGCATATATATATATATGCATATATGTATCTGAACCCAGTGACTGCTTTTTAAAATGGAGTTTCACTGTTTTCTTTCCTTTTGCAATGTCAAAATCCCATTGTGTTACTTTTAAGATATGTAATTTTTAAAAACAGGATATTAAATTAACGCTTTGTCCCTAATGCCAGGTTAGGGACAAACCCTCATTAAATGGTCCCAAGCAGCTCAGAGAAAGAAACTTTTGCAAGTTTAAATAACTTTATACATCTGAAAAATATCAGATCTAGGTCAACATGACAAGTGAAGTATATCTGATGTGTAATATTACTCAACAAACAGACTGAAAAATATCTAAATGCAGTTCACTAAGTCATGACAAAATGTTGAAATTGGCTTTCTTACAGATCACTGTTTCTAAAATCAACATTCTAACATTAAACTTTATATTTGTGACTGCCTCAGAAAGCAAAAAATAAAATCTTCAAAGCAGAGCTGAGAATTTAAATATTTAACTTTGACAGTGTGAAAAAATATTCAACCATTTTAAAGAATTTCAATTATGTAAATGAGTAGAGAGTTTATACATAACTGACAAAATGAACTGTTTCTTTGGTGGCCTATTAGTATTGAAATGGCTAAACCAACGTCTGTGCTACATTGATCATAGTGACTTATAATCATACAATGATTTAATGGTAAAATATCCTATCTACATATAATGCTACTGAATGCAAAAGCCTTTACACATTCCCAGATCTGAAGTGAGGCATGCATATGCAAAGAAAAAAAGGGGATAAAAAGAAAGCTTTTCTAAACTTTATGCAAAGGGCTAAGCAGCTCTGGTTGCTCACAATAAAATAAAATACTTCCTATTTCAAGACTTCTGATTTAAATTCGGTCCGTGTCAGAAATGACCAAAAGCCGCTTAAACGCGACATGGTCTGTGTGGCAAAAATCACTGGCTTGGCAGGAGTGGATAAGGTCTGCACCTTGGAAAGTTTCCTCGGGCAGCAGGAGGCCAGGGCCAGCTCCCGGGAGAGGCTCAGCTCCCTTGCCCAGGCTGTGACCATCCCTGGCACAGCTGGGGTGCCTGGCACTGCTGTTCTAGTGAACAAGTGTGGTACAGAAGTGCCTGGGCTCCAAACCCACCGCTCACCGCGGCTCTGCGCTCCTAGGGCAGCTCATAAACCCATCCATGTGAGGGTGAAACACCACTCCAAGGTTCAGCAGCAAGGCAAACTTTCTAGAGGTCTCTGGCAGTGATTTGAGTGCAGATGAGCTACACACAATCCTCTTTTGCCCTGTCCAGAGGACATCCTAGAGCCTGGATTTAATGTGGGTCGAGGAGAGTACAAAGAAAAAGGATTGGGTTCATAATGCCTCCACAAATCCTTCTTTTTTTCCTGTCTCATTCCCCTCCTTTAATGTCTCCTTTCATGTTTCTTCTTTTCCTCCCGTCATGCCCAAGCAGTGGTGCTGAATGCTAACAAGACCTGACCCAGGCAGTTACTCACTTTGGGTAATTTCTTAGGGTATGAGCCATGTGATTTGCTCTTTGTGCACCCACCTAGATACCACAACGTTGGACTCTTCATTGAAAGTGATGTTCTGGTAACCGGTTTTCACAACCTGCCTACCTGATAGCAATCTCCTGATTCCATGTCTATTGTAGGTTTGGTTCTCTTTAATGGAGCCTTTTTCATTTTCTCTTCACAAAAGTGTTTCTATCTATCTTACATTTTAATTGAATCAAATTTAATTTAAACCAAATCAAAGGTCCTTTCAATACATCTACATAAGAAAGCACTTAATCTTAATAAACTACCATTTAAGATGGAGAGGGAATCTACAGTAGCAGTGAAATATATAGCAAATCAAAATTCTCTCTGTTCATATAAAGGAATGAAGCCAAAATAAGCTCACTCTACTGTTTAAACTGTGCTGCATGTAATGTGTAAGGAAGAGAAATGTGCTGCTAAAGTAATACACTGTGACTGTGAACTATTCGCTGAAATCTGAAAAGAATCCCATTTCCCAAAGCAGCTTAGAAAATGACATTTGCTGGGACCCTGTATTAATGAGATGAAGATCCTTACCCCCTTCAGATTTTATTACATTTCAGAAGACATTTCAAAAAGTCAAATAATTTACTTTGCTTAGGTGAGGAGGCGTTAACCCTCTGGGATTCGCTGTCTCTTCAGCTCTACAGTTGTCTCGCATATGAATTTTACTAGAGCTGTTAACTTTTATTTCCTGCAATGCATGGATATGAAATACTAACTGCTCCTCCTCCCTCCTCTCTGCCTTTGCACTGCCAAGTGTGTACAATCCTTCAAAACCAAACACTGTATAGTTCTACATTAGCTGGCCTATGAATACATATATTATTTACTAGCATTTACATAAGAACTAGCTCACACCAAAGAAAGATTTGTGATCTTTCAACAGGAGTGAATAAGAGACATTAGTTTAGAGGAGACAACTCAATTATCTTTCAAAGTTCTGCAATAAGATCATTAGATTTCTCCTCCAGAAAAGCATTTCTAAAGGTGCTTAGTGAAAAAGAAAGCAGTGTTAGGTACAAATCCTTAAGTTAATGCACTTTCAAAACCTTAAAATAGAACATTAGTTCTGGAAAAATCTGTTTAAGTTTGTGGAGAGGCAGCTCCAGTGACACCTCGTTTTGCACAGGGATCAGAGAGCAGTCAGGCTCTGCCACAGCCTCTGCACTGGATTCTGGGTCACTTTGTGATAACACCACACAGCTAAAGAGGTGTCCCGTTGAAACCCTGGGCACATCAGTAACAGCATTTTTAGTATCAGTGGTAAAAGCACAAGACTGAGAAGCCATGGCAGAATCTAGACAGATAAAAGCATAAATGCAACACCTGCACCACAGCCTCTCTTACCCTGCTCTGGCTGACACTTCTGCTTCCATGCTCACAGGGAAATAGGTAGGGAGAAATTTTATAAGTAGGGAAAAATTTGGGGATTCTAATGCACAGATGGAAAAGCAGTGCAAATCAATCCACTATAAACTAAAGTTTCCTCCACCCTCCACTTGTGGGGCACTGTTGTTAGCACAGAACATGTCAAGGAAGAGCACTGACGGTTACTACGGTTTTGGCTGCTAGAAAAATGCCAGGGTGCCAAGAGCACCTGGCTTGGTCAGTGACAGTGGAAAGACCAAGGCACTTCTCTTTGTGAGAGTAACACCCTCACAGGAAAGAATTTCTTCCTAATACATAATCTAAACCCACTCTCAGTTTCAAACCATTCCCTCCTGCCCGTACAAATAGGCTCTCTCCATCTTTCCTGTAAGTTCTCTTCAGGTACTGGACAGCCACAATCAGGTCTCTTTTCCAGATTCAACAATCCCAATTCCGGCAGCCTTTCCTCATGGCAGAGGTGCTCCATCCCTCTGATCACTTCAGGGGCCTACTCCGGACTTTCTCCAGCAGCTCCATGTCCTTCTTGTACTGGGGTGCCCAGGGACGGAGGCAGCTCTGCAGGTGGGGTCTCACCTGAGTAGGGCAACGGGCAGAATCCCCTTCCCTCACCTGCTGCTCTGGATGCAGCCCAGGATATGCAGTACACATGTCTTTTGTGATCTAACTGGTTTCAAAACTGAGCAGGTGCAATATATTGCACTTTACTCATACATCAACCATCCTTTCTCTCTTCCTTGCCCTTTTTATTGTTGTATTAAAGATTAGTCTTTTCCTGGGAAGCTATCACTATGTTTGTTGGAGATACTTTTATGTGGCAGCTAGAGAGGAATTACTGCCTGGCATCCCCTGATAAGGTTACAGGTGAGCACAAAAGTATAACTTTCCCCCTCTGTTACATGTTCTAATGGAGTAGTGTTTTTATTTTGCTTTCTTTCAATTCTTTCCATATCTCACTTACTGGAGGACTTGTATGGTATGAGGAACATCAAAGACTGAATCAACCATTTCAATATTAATTGTTTCTTGATATATATAGCATTTCTCTGGTTAAAAATTTTATGGAATCCTCCCACATCTTTGACCCTCCACACATAATCTTAAATGTACTGGTGGGTAAAAAATAGCCTCTCCCCATTCCCCTATAGCAATTATTCATGTGAAGCATGTTTTAGCTGAAGAGAGAAGAGAACATGTATCAGTAGAGTCACTGTTGTTCCTGAACTCCCCATCGCTAAAGGTGCTGCTGACACTGCATTCCATTAACTTCTCAACAGCTTTGATGCTTGGGCAAAGAAAAAGTTACACATTCTCCCAGGAGCAAACCTCCTATTTATGCGTGGTTCAAACATCCAGCTAACATGTTTAGTAAAAAAGGAAGCTTCCTACCTAGACATATCTCTTCCCCAGCACATCTAGTACGAGGGAAAAACGTCTGTGGCACAACATCCACTCATGTTTCTCCAGGGACCTGTCTCCCCATCACCAGGCAGGAGGCTCAGCACAGGATTATGAATGGAGCCTATTCAGAATTACATCAAAACAATTGCTTACTGCACCATTCCCTGAAACAACTGGACCTGAAGCTATTTGTTCTGATAGTTCTGCAAAAAAGGAGTGGGTTATCTAAAGCGTCGAGAGAGTTGGCTCAAATAAAACAAGGGAGAGCAAGTTCTGAAATATAAGTTAGAAAATCGTAAGGACAATATGTGATTGTGTCTATTCCTCTCTGCATTTCCAGCTGCAATTCAACTGTAACAAAAAGGTAGCACATGAATCTCTCCTATTTTAAGTTTTAAAAGTGATCACGTTTGGGGCCACACAAGAGATTTTATACAAGGTATCTTCTACTGTCCTAGGAAAGCACATAAAATATTACGAAGAAGATAAAGCAAAATATTGCTTATGCTTTTTTAATGGCTGGCCCTCTTCTACCTGGAAATCACCTTTATTTAAGCGGTTTGAAATTATGAACTGAGGCTTAAAAATGCCTAGAGTTGCTAAGAGAAAGATGATTCTTCCGTTTATTCCTTCCTTTCAGATGATTTTTCCTACACTCTATGTTAGTTTCTTGCTGTACCCAATAGTTGTTATTGTAGTATAAACCACCTACATTATTGACAAGAACAAAAGTTGCAACATCTCCCTGAAAGATGGCAAATTTTAGGCTCCTTTTGTGACTTCTGATCAAAGTGTAGTATGTATGGCAAAATTCTTCATTATGCGGCAGATACCAAATAAGGAGAAATCCTTCAGAGATAAATAACATCCTATAAACTAGGTCAGTTCTTCTTCCTTAAGCTGAAAGGTTCCTCAGTACCTGCGAACTGCCATAGAAAAAAAAAAATCCTTATTCTGCCTGACCAAGATGTGGATAAAGATTAAAATAAGCCAGGGAAGATTTGAGGCAGAGAAAGAGCAGGTACATTTAAAAGGTTGCATTTTCAGACAGTTCTAATGGCTATGTCTGGCTTCACTTTAATCAGAAAGATGAAGAAGAATTCATAGGCTCCCTTCAGCAGTGTGAGGACATTATGTGGCAGCTGTTTGTTCATACGGTAAATGTATAACACCATGTCTTGATTATTAAATATGCATTTGCAGGTTTACAGGAATATTCCTCTGTCAGACTTCAGCATACTTTATATTCAGGTGCAACAGCCGTATCTTGTGTTAAGCAACCTCAGCATATTAAGTACACTTTGATTTTTCCTTCAGTTATTCCATGACGCTTAAAAAATTGATTTTTAAGATTTTTATCAATGACCTTTCAGGTTGTTTTGGGGATGATTCTCTGCTGTCATGAGGATTCATCATGGACTTTCATGCCAGGTTGTTGTCCACCACTCCTCTGCAGTGCTCATTTCTTTATATACATTATCTTTTAAGAAATACTTAATTCTTTGTGCTAGATTAGTTGCAAGTACGATTAAGCTCTTTTTGAGATTACTCTTTCTGTGCAACTTCCTGAACTATGATTCTCCTTCTTAAATGTTAAAACTAATGACCAGGAGCTTGCAGTACCTGATTACATTGCATGATAATGAATTTCCTCCTTTAGTGTAATTTTATGTTACTGTTCCAATTACATAGGCCTAGGGTATAGATTTCTACTTGCATGCATAATTTCTTTCACAGAAGTTTAAATACAAATTTCCCAAAGCCTTCTTTAGAGAGATGCTCGTACCAGCCTAGAAAACAAGCTCAGACCAAGAAATTTCTGTCTGAAGGGGCTACCATGGGTATTAAGAGAGTTGGAGGCAATGATCCTTGTGGGTCCTTTCCAGCTTAGGATATCCTGTGATCCATCCGCTGCCCATGTTACTCAGGGCAGAGAGAACAGACTCCCTTATCTTAAAGGTTCTTTCCAGTCTGAAAATCCAGGAATCCACTGTGATTGTAGTATAGCCCTTAATATTGTCACCACTATAAAAGGATGCTCAGCTGAGACTCAAGAGTCCAGAGGTTCTTGACATAGCTGGTCAAAAAACATTCCAGCAAATCATCCTGATCTATGGATGCAACAGAAGATTCACTGGAGTAGAATAATTCTCACAGTCCTATGATACCCTGGGAAAAGAAAGGGTATCAGTTCTCGTTTTCCTTATGGTTAACATGTATCCATTTCTCTAAAAATTAGATGTGAGTGCATACAAATTAAATATGTAAGCAAAACCAGACTCACCCTTTCTTACATGTTAACCCCAAATGTAACAGCCTTCTCAGTCTATTTGTCATCTCAGCCACAAGTGAGCTGAATCTGGCATCTGAACTCCTTTTTCACTCAAGCAAACACCTATATAGGTCAAAGGAAAATTGCTTTTGTAAAGACTGTGAAAATTGAGCACGGACCAGAGGAGCTGGTACACAAGGAGCAGGATGCCACGGGGAGATTGCACAGGTTAGCTCTCCATCTCCACCGTGCTCGGATCCCTCTTAGCAAAGGACACGGCAGCAGGAGCATCAAACACAGCCTACACAGCCTGCACTGCTGAAACACAGCAGGGAGTGTCAAAAGCAACTGAGGGAAAACACTGTGTGATGCACAGACAAGTGGAACCACCGTGTCTCCCATCAAGGCAATGGGAAATTAAAAGTACAATCAGTGACTTTGGTTAGGCATCTTCTCCTACCGTGAACACCTCTTTTCCAGAGGTGTCGTGCACGGCCCTTATTGTTTGCTCCCTCACCAATATAAATAACTCAGCCACTATCCCAAAAGGACCCGTGTTGGAAACTGGGAAGTACTGTGGGGACAGAGTCTGTTTACCTGCCCAGCTCCCTTTTGGAACCTGTGATTGCTGTACCAGGGTCATCTGTGCTCATTCGGGCAGAAGAGAGCCTAAAATGAGCTTCTCTGGGCCCCACTGCTAAAATAAGGGAGTATAACCCTAATGCAATAATACTGCATTTGAAATGTCTGGGCAGCTTGCACTTTATATGAATTCTAAAATTTTTTATTAACTATATCTACAGGGCTGTAATTACACCTTGAAAGTAAGTGTAAAAGGGCTTTCACTTCTAAGATCTGGTAATAAAGGAGTGAGGAAAAAACATAAAGACCTTTTTAGATTTATTTTTCCCAAACATTAAAAAAACCAAAAGGAAAACACTTCAGAGTGACTCATTTGTAACCTCACAATTGAAAAAATTATTTAAAAATCCCCCAAACTTGACAGCCTACAATCAAATGAATCAAATAGGAACAGAACCCAGCCAGGAGCTTCTACCACATATTGGCATCTAGAAAATGTGACTCTGGGAAGCCATCATTCTCCAAATACAATGACCTGAAATTATTTGGTAAACAACATGACTGCAACGTAAAGGTACAATAAACAGAGAAATATTAAAAATTCACGAATGACTGCAGGGACCGAGCAAATTATTACTCTATGTTTTTTGTTTTATTCAAGTGCCAACAATATTTAGTCATCTTTCTTTCTTGTTTTTCTTTCTTGCATTCCTTTCAGAATAGCCTTGTTGTGGTAATGCGTTAAGTAAGCCCTAACTAAACAACTGCTGAACAGGTAACTTGAATATCAGCACTGCAATCTTACAGCCCTGAGGAGCCTCAACATGTAGGTTTTCAAGAAAAATACACAAATAATAATCCATACAATGTGCATTGATTGTACTCTATGGGGATTTTTATCCAGAAGTGCAGACACAAACACTCATGCTGGGTTTTGGTATCAAGAAAAAACACTCAATTCAGAGAAACTCTACCTTCCTAAAGGCTAAATAACCTGCTCAGCCAAAACACACACCAAGATCATACAGAGACCTCATGCTCTGAAGGTCACTGCTGCCCCAAGCACCCTTTATATTGTGCAAGAGCAGATTCCCAAGTTAGATTCCAATGAGGTAACAGAGACACGCATTCCCAGGCAAAGACAGGATAAACAAACCTCAAAAGTTCACTTGACAAAGTGTTGTCTCTGGTGGAACTGCCAAGCTAAAGACAAGAGATGCAGCTGTTCCAGCCACACAGCCCCACCAGCACCAGTGACCCCACACTGGAGGGAAAATGAGCCCAGTGCAGTCCAGAACTGCAGTCGATAAATGTAAACAGGACTTGATCACACCCAGCTGAAAAAGCTGGAGGCCAAAACACTGCCACACTTTCCAAGCTACAGTTAACACAGCTTCAGGATTATTCTGCTTTCCACAACAACCTCGGCACATCTACATTTTTGTTGCGGGAACGCTCAGAGTTTGGGCAGTTAAAATACACAAGGATGAGGCTACAGGACAGGACAAATCTCATCCAGGACACCAGCACCTCCGTGCAGCATGTCCCTGAAAAAAGCAGGGTGAGATAGCAGCCAGTGACCCCCTGAGGACTTAAACCACTAATTTGTCCTGCTGCAAAGGGCATTTCATAGAAGTGCACATTCATGGTATTAGGTTCAATTAGAAGAAATGCAGGAAATCTTGCAAGAAGATCACAGAAATTATTTTGATTGGTCACAGTTGATGCATTTGTTCTGTGCAACCTCTGTGTCAGAGGGTCAGAGGACAATGCACTTTCAAGAACACAGAGAGCCTGGTGGAATTTGTAGTTATCCTTACCAATGCAACTTTTTTTTTTCCCCTTCAGTTCTCTGCATTGTTATCCTTCAATAATGACCTTTCTAGTTTCAGAGAAAGACACATTTCAATTGGAAAGCCAATTCCTTCCCTTCAGGTCTATGAAAAGTGGAAACCCTTTTGGTAGATAAAAAGGGAGTGAGTGACTATCCTTCTCCCTGGATTCCCAGTCGTGTTAATTTTTCAACATGAGAAAAAAACTAAAATCCAGGCACTGAACTTCACCTTTCTGTAATAAGCCACCCACATGTCGAGGTTCTTGAGCTCGGAAGTCAGAAACTTCCAGGAGTGCAGAGTCACCCCAAAGGGCAATGTGCATTGATACATCTGAACTGAGACTTTGGATCCTGGGTTTCATTTGCCTACAGTTACAAGTAGGAACTGCCAGGAAATTCTATAAATTGTGCAACTCTCAACCTCCAGGTTCTCTCATCCCACCCAAAAAGTAATCTCAAGTTAAAATTGTGATAATTTTCATATAAATATTCAGATTTTAATGAGTTTTCTTATTCTTATTCTTAACATAATTTTTAAAAGTTTAAGTTTTAAAAAAAAATTAATGCTGATACAATAAAGCTCTGCATTTACTTTCTGATCTATCAACAAACAAACATGAAAAAACATTTGGACCATTTGAGAATATCAACATAATCAAATATCAAATAAGAGGTTTTCTCCTGAAGAAATTATTTTGTAGACAAAAACCTTCACATTGTTTCCAAATCTGGCCATATTAGTATTTATATATCTGGCCACTACAGCACTGAGTTTTCAGATTTTTCCTCTGACTCATGCACCTCGTATCGGTCAAAGGGATTCAAACCTGCCCTTGGCATCGCTGCTACCCAGAATTTTGACATTCTTGCCTTAAGCAAGTTTCTCTACAATTGCTCCAAAAATCTTCTTAGGATATATAGGGTTCATGGATACTCTGAATTATTCAGCCATTTTTATTCCAAGAAAGGAAAAAGTAAGCAATGGCTTAGATATAAACCTTATCCATGTGTAAGGAATTATTTCAGTTGTACAAAACACTTCTTGTTGATAACAGATACTTGACTGATCGATTTGCTTTAAGTACGCCATCAAGAAGTCGTCTGTGCATTCACAGCAGCTATTCATACAAACAAAACTACCAAATGTGTGTTGGTTTTGACACTTACCTTCCCAGTATCACGGTGTTTTGTTCTGAGCATGATGCTCACTAATCTAGCACCTTCTGAACTTTGCTGCCGTGTTTACACTTGGATATAATGAGACAGACGTTGTAAATTAGACAACACACTAGGACAATAGAATAGTTTTAAAAACAACAAAAACACCACAAACATCTCATCAAAACCCACAATGAAAATTTAGGTGACATAGGCCTTTTCTTAGATAGCTTTATTTTTTCATTTACTTGAAATATTTTCATGCACTGGGAAAACGCTGTAGCCCTGTAGAAAGGATAAGTTATTAGTGGCTGTTGATTGATCTGACTAAGCCTTCATCATAAAAAATGTATAGCTTCGTATAATTAAAAAATCCAAGCACTGTAAGTTGACTAAAATTCTGTGGACTTTTAAATAATTCAAATTTGTGTTTAGTTACAGCAGCTGTTTAATTAAAAGGTAGAAACTGCAACTAATCCACTATGGTTGAATGAAATATAATCTATAACAGAGTTTAATCCCCCTAAGACAGAGAACACTGATATGGATTCTAGAAGTCAGGGGCTCCATTTAATGAATCTCACAAAAGGGATCATAATACATCTGAGCCAGCGCATCTTTGTTTCTCTGATTATCCAAATAATGAATCATTTCCCAGCTTGGTGCTGAAATTATAATTTTATATTTTAATATTAAAAAGAAAGGTCTTTCACATGTATTATGTAAACTCCTCTGCTGGAGTTTGTATTCAAAGCTTCACCAGAGTGAGAAAATAGATGCACAAGGATAGAAGAAATGCAATTTTTGACTCTTAGCTAACTACTTAATTGTTCATAATTAAAACATTTTGTAACAAAATTCTTTCACAAATGGCCTGGAAGAATTTTTTGCAAAGTAAAAGTCAGCTAAGGAAACTGCTGCACATAGGAGGTCCGCAGTTGCCTGCTCTAGCTGAGCTTCAATGATTCAGGCTTGTCTTTAAATTTATATCAATTCCCAGAAGGACACTTCAAGGCAGGCACAGAACAAAACATTTTTTCTTCACTTCTATATTTTTAATTACAAAACAGAATGAACAAAGCTAAAAATCACCATGCTTTGCTCCTCATATCCAGACAGCACTCATTAGTTTGGGATGGTTGTAATCATTCTGAATTTTGTGTACGGCAAGGCAAAGGGGATATCAAAGCAGACAATGGTAGTCCTTAATTAGAGAGGCCAGGTGGCACACAGAGTCACAGCACAAGTTCCTCCCCACGTCCCTACCAATGATTGAAAACTTGACCTCAGCAGCCATTCTTCAGGGGTGAAAAATAATACAGTCACCAGGTGGCCATCTCTTCAACATCGACAGCCATCTGCACCAAAATGTGCTAAATTATGTTTAGTTCTTTTTAATGTGAACCGTTATCCATTAGAGTCACAGCGGGAAACTGTGAGGTCCTGTTAATTGAAACTTCAACTGTGACTTAAACCTCTGTCCCAGACAGGAGACAGACACTTCACCTGCTGAGTCCTTCAGTCTAACACAGGCAACGTTTTTTCTAAATGTCTGATCAGATAGAGAACAGTAAATGCCTAATCTGCAAAACAGGCCAGGATTTGTAGAAGGAATCATTCTGTGGAAGAGTTTTTATACGCTTCTCAACGCTGTCTGTCAGACCAGAAACCAGTTTGATTTTGCTGTTTATTTTACTAATGAGCTGACACACAGTTGTGCCTGTGATTTGTCAACAAGCAGCTTTTAACTCGTTCCGAGGGATGCCCTGAGAAGAGAAAATGCCGTATGACCTGCCAGCAGTGAGATCTGTACAGAAAGAGGGCTCTGTTTCTGCCAGGACAACCCAAAACTTGCCCTAGTCTGTCTCCCAGTAAACAAGAGTCACAGTTTGCTCCCTCAGGTACAGGGAGACCGAAAATGTACACCCAAATGCAAACAGAGGGTGAACACGTTGGAAAAAAACCCCAGAGGCATTGGGAAAACAGGAGAGAAATTTTCACCACCACAAAGACACTCCCTTCAATGCTCAGTTTCCCCCAAGCACTGGGGGGATAAAAAGGGTGCCCAGGAGAAGCTCAGTGCGAACCGAGGTCCATCTTTACCGAGAGCAGGGCTCTTGGTGGACACGCCCTGACACTCAGCAATATTTCCCCCTTGCTATTTTCCCTGCACCGGAAAGAGCTCCAGCACTGCCAGGAGCTGCCATGAGGAACAGCCACGAGATAAAGGTCACACCAAGGACCTGGCAAAAGGCAAACTGCAAGGCAAGGAAATATCTGATGGAGCTGGAAGCTTGGGATGCACTGATCCACCCCATTCTGCTTCTGGAGGAGCGGGGACTATGGGAATAAAAGAGACCTGCAACTCCTGCAAAGGCTCAATTAAAATCTCACGGGCCCCTCGCTGGTGGCACTGCTGGGTCCCCTGTGGCTTGTGCCCTGGGAATCCTGTGCTCAGGGAATTGTCTGCGCTGCCACCGACACCCCCAGCGCCCAGGCAATCCCTGGAGCTGGGCAGGCCCGGGGGTCACAGCCACGCACACACCTTCACTCAGAGATGTTTTTATTCCATTGAATATAATGGTAAAGACACAAAGTGTTATGACTCTGAGCCTGCACATTAACAGAATCATGGTTCATCAATTTTTAAATCCACATTTAGAGCTTCCTCCTAAAAGCCAAAAAGTAGCTACAATAGATAGTCTTGCAAAACATGGCATCTGTTCTCTTTCATTCCATGGTTATGGATAACCTTCATAAGCTGATTTGCTCATGACAATAAATTTATTTTCAGAAATTATACTCCTGATCTAATATGAAAAAATAAATAATTCAGAAGTTTCACATTATTATAGGGAATTATATTTAGGAGATCAACTAGGGATCTCTGTAATGAGAAACATTCACCTTGCTAGAGGAATGCTACTCTGCATTTAATCTTATAATATTCCCTTCAGGGTGTACAAGACAGCTTGCTGGAAAATATAATGACTCCTTGACTGTTTTCTGAAGAAAAAAAAAAAAGTGTAAAGAAAAAAGTGATATGGAAATGAGATCTACATTTCATTTGAAATTCCATATGCACTATTTTAAAGCCACCTTATTTCAATATGGAGAAAATAAAAAGATTTAGATGGGTCTGATGATGTTATTTGGAAAGAGAGAGATTAAAACCACAGAGAAACAAAAGGATGTGGCATGTGCGGTCATGGTAATATAAAGTCTCTTGTATTTCACAAACAGAAAAAAAGCTGCTTCAGCAGTTTTTGCTTTATTCTTTGTTACTAGAAAGAGAAAAGTCGGTTGCCAAAATTCCCATTGGTCAAGAAGTGAAAGCATGTGCTGAAGCCAAGGGCTTGCAGCCACATGCAGAGCTCTGGTGAGCAGCAGTGCAGCTCCAGGGACACCAGCACAGCTCGGGAGCAGCTCCAGCTCCTGCTGAGAGCTGTGGGAATAGAGCCGGGCACTGCAGAGTGCAGCCACATCTGAGCACAGCTCAAAACAACCACACTGCAACCAAGCATTGCTCTCTCCTGGCTGCCCACTCCAACTGTTGTAATTTGTGTTGGTTACAAAAGGGAACTTTCCGCTTTTTCCAACTAAAACTAATGTTGGGTGTCTGCCGTGTTCAGGCTAATGAATATTGATGTTTGTAGCCATCTTCTAAATGAGGTAACTAAACAATACATACATAGTTTCCACCAGTCTGGAGTCTCCAAGAAAAATCATTAAATTGTCAGTAAGGACAATCAGCTCTGAAGGAAAAATAAGTATTATTGATGATGACAGCATGCTATTGTATCTCTGCATCATTATGCCAGAGGTGTACCTTTCCAAAGCATCCCATGAGAAACAGACAGACAATACCAATAATTGCCTGTGAGATTGCCATTTAGATGCAACAGCCTGAAAAAAAACATGTCTAAATCTTCTAAATGTCTTATAATTTTTTTTAAGCATGGTACATTCTGCCTCAGAGTATTTCAAATTATATCGTTCAGTGCAATTAAAAATCTACTCACAATTAACTTTCTGGCAGAAATCTTGACAACTAAAAAGAGACAATTTGAAAGATCAACTTTGATACCTCAGAAAGTACAGTGACACGTAGTCTAGAGTGCAAAAGAGTTCCAGGAACAGGGATCTCAAAAATTTCCATTTCCCTTTCCAACATTGTTATTATTACACATCAAATGTCCATAGACAACTGCCATCACAAAAATTATTGAGCTAAAAATTTCTACTAAGGCACTAATTTCAGGGTTTCACTATGAAGGAAGGATTCTGACATAAATTAAGTCTTACTGCATTTCTTTCCTCTAAGTCTCAAAAATCAATGGTCTTTGTTATGTGTAAGCAATAATGTACCATGTTGTTTGACAGACAAACAAGGTTCCAGTCCCTGTATCGCCAGATTCCACAAAGGCAATGCAGAGACACTGATGCCTAGCATCTCTCTTTATTTTTATTTTTCTTCAGTTTTGACAGTTGTCCTCCAGAACCGACTTTATCAAAAACATTCACAAATTATCTTCCTGCTTCTGTTTTAGTTATTTGGAGAATGGGTTTAGTCCATGGAGATAATATATTGGAATCAGCCTCGCAAGACAAGCTGGGCAATCCATGTGAAAAGGGACGCTGAGAATATGCAGTACCCTGATGTAGTTCCATCCATAGGTAGTCACAAGAATAAAACCTCTATTCACTGCAAATCCTGAGGCAAATTAGAGTTCTTTACCATTATCCAGAAAACCTCACTTCTATTACCCTGGGAAATGAAGCTAAACTATATGTTACAAGTGCTGGTGAACAGCACTCACTACAAATATGTTAAAACAGCATATATTACAATTAATTAGATTTCCAGAGGAGTAATGTGGTATTTGGACTTTGACATTAAATCAATTCAAGCTTTACAGATATTCTTGACAACCCCACCCGTAAAATCAATAGTAAAACCTTGTATTCCTCGGAAAGGACAATGATATCCATGTGAAAATAGGAATTTAAATAAAATTGGAATTGTCTGTAGCAGGTAGCTTTGGGATTATTCCAGAATTTTTACAGTATTTAACATGACTTCTGAGATAATCTTATATTCCCAATAACAATACACAGGGTCTTTAAAGCTGTAATTGATAAATGTGAATATTTGCTGTATGTTATCATGTACATGACACTTTTTTTTCCCATTATCAAAGGAAAGTAAAAAGAATTGGGGATTAGTTTAAGGGAGAACATTTATCTTCTCTTTGCACTTACTCTACCAAAGTGGCTTCACAAATCACACACTGATGATGAGAATCAAAATGATCCTTATGATAGGGAGCAGCTGCGAAATTCACTATAGGACCACAGGGAGGAGGAGGAGGCAATATCCTTTGCACAGAACAGAACTTTTTTTAAGATTACTTTTATTGTTGTCACCACTCATCTTCCAGTTTCTCATTATGCTAAATTACAATATCAAAGAAAAAGTGGGTTTTTTTCTAGAAAAATACCATGAGCATCAGTCTAAGAACCAAGACCTGACAGTGACAGAAGGAACAGGTGAGACACTTTCACAATCACTGAAAATGCTAAGGCTTGAAATGGGAAACAAAATGAAAGAGTCCTGAAGGATGCAGCTACCACAAAACAATTCTGAATCTCTCAGAGTGGAAGAATATAAATATTCATTGTGTTCAGCGGAGAATAGCACATTGCAAGCTCACTGCAAAATAGAGACACTTTAGTATATGTCGAGGCCTCATAACAATGGGATTTGCCAATTAAATCTGAGGGGTGTGATCATTTCTGTTGTGATATGGTGAATAACATGCTGAGAGATGCTCAGATGAAAGGGGTTGGAATCACTGCAATATTCTGTTTCAGACTTCTTTTAGATTTTTTTTTCATCCTGTGTAAATATGAGAATGAAATGTGGTAGACAAGCCTGGGGAGACTTAAAGGAAGGTTATTTTGAGGTTGTTTTTCTTTACTTGAGATAGCTAAATGCTAAACTAACACCAGCTATATTTACTTTTCTTTTAAAGCCTGTAAATTGCATCTAATTAATAGACCCTGATGAAGTAAGATACCTGCATTCCTTCAGATTTAGAACTAATGGAATTTTTCCATTACACATCATGATTAAATTCTGGGACTTTGTTGTGCATATCTAAACAAATTCCCTTGGTTTCTTCCACCAAGAAAGTGTGAAGGACCGAGGATGGCCACCCTGCCAGTGCTGTAATTTTAAATCTTTTCACTGCAAGCAGCAAAACCTCCTCGCTGCCACTCTCTGAGGCTGAGGGAGGTCCTAATACAAGCTGGCAGCATCTGCAGAGAGCAGCACGGAGCTCCCCGTGCTCCTGCAGGATTCATGGCTAATAGCCCTCACCAGGAGGCCAGCAGGTCCCCACCCCATCCTTTGCAAGGCTGCGGCAGGTGAGGCACTGAAGGGACGGACCCAAGGTTGTCATCACCCTCAGCATCTGCATTCACATGGAACATGGGAAACAAAGCACAGACCACAACCCCAGAGAAAGAGCAGTTCAGGCGGGATATAAAGCCCTCTTCCTTGGAAACCTTAAAATCCAGCAGAATACAAAGAACCCCAATAGAAACACAGAATAAAAACCGGCTGTCTGGCATCTCTACAGCAGTCTCACATTCTTAATAACCTCTGTCAATACCCAGTGCATTTGTGGTGTATATGCTATGGAAAATGAGATATTCAAGGAGTGTTTTGAAGGAGAATCAACATTATTTTATGGGAGTATGTTGGGAGCTCTTCTGCCTGAGGCCATGGAACAAGGTGCTGGGATTAGTGCTGACAATGAGGTCCATGAGTGCCACATTCACTTTGGACCTGAACTGATCTGAGGGTCACATGTCCCCAGTATGCTCATTATTACTGTTTTATTGTAATTTATATTATTACTGTTTACCTGGCAGGCATAGATATTTAAAGAAATCTAAAGGGAAAATTTCTTCATGTATATCTATATTTAAACCATGTTTCACATGTCTTGTATAAACCCCATCCCTATTACCAACAAGCTGAGTACTTCAACCAACCCTCACCAGATTCTGTAAGACATTGTCTGTCATTTTAATATGACATACACTTCTTTAGAAAACGGAGCCATCAAAACCTAAAACACTACCAAAAGGTGTCAGTGATAATGGACAGCTCTGTCTGGAGGATCATTTAGCAGAACTGAAGCAATATGACCAGGTAATGTATATAATAATAATAATATATTTAATTCAAAACTTTTTGCCTGCTATCATGGCCCCTTGCAAGGTGACAACCAGCAGAGTTTTCACTGAGCATGAAGTACCTTATTTCAGGTCAAATCTTACAGTACATATTTCGATTGCTGCTCACCGTTATCACTATTTGGCAGATATCATGTAATCTTCATGCAGCAACATAAATTACACCTATGTTCATTTTTCTTGGTAATCTCATTTACCCTCTCCCAGTAGCCATCAGCTTCCAGTGCATGTACAGCTGTATGCTAAACCTCATTTTGGTCTCTAAAAATTATTGTCACAATTTCCTTTGATTTCAGCAAGACTTGGATTTGGCCTAGGGAATTTATCCCATTTATTTGCAAAGCTTTTGCTAAGTTTGTAAATCCCTGGGGTAATGTTCATATCTCAGGGAAAGAAATTTCTTAAATGTGACAGAATTGATAAATTTCTCAAGCACAGAAAAGTTTGGAGGATGCAATTTCTATAGCCTGAGCAGTCATCTGGCACACTGGGTGACAGGAAATTGGTTAATCCAAAGGACTTAATAAGAATTTTTTTAAACAATTTCTCCTCCACCCTTTTAAATGGCCATACAACTACTGTCAGATTCTATATTAACATGCATTATAGGGGCAAAGATGTGAATACGTTAAGCAATAGTCTCCTTCCAGGCTCCTGCTGCTGATCCATAAGCCTTATGATATGTAGTATCATTGTTTTGGAGGGCACACACTGAAGAGATTTAATTTTGCTTAGTTATCATGAGAACTTCATTGATGCAAAATAATTCAGATCAGCTAGAAAAATAAGCTCCGCAATCAGCTGAAACTTAACTCCGGACTCTTCTTGTCAAGAGTAATCCAGAAAGAAGTAGAAGAACAAAAACAAGTAAAGGGCAATGACAATTTTCATAAGCAAACTAGGAACAGCTGCTGCAAGGTCAGTAACTGGAAAAATGATGTTAATGACCCTGCATTAGCTGGGTAAAGTGTCACTGCTAAAACAAATCAGTCCCGATTTGAACCATTGTGTGGCTCAACATCAGTACCAATTAAGGTGGCAGATGATGTATAAAGAGCCTGGACAAAGGATATTATTATGTTACGAGCTGTATTGATTTTTACAAGGCTTGTTTGATTGACGCACTGATACTATCAAGTAATTAGCTTTAATCTAGGGTTACAATGACCAGAAGAAATCCTGAATCAGGTTATATTAGATCTCTGATAGTACTTTATTGATAGAGGAAAGTGCTTAAATAAGGCAGAACCCTGGTTTCCTTTGTAAAGTCAGTGTTACACAAACGGTCTGTGCAGAGCCTGGCACACCCAGGAGGTGCCCAGGCTGCACACAAATTCAGGTCACATAGGCAGTGGTCAGAGAAGAAAGAACCACCTGATAAGAGATCCCAGCACAGGAGTTCTTTATAATTAGTTTAACATTTTGGCATATCTGATTTTTAAAAAGTGTATATGTAAAATAGTATGCAAATTCAAAACTCTTTTTCTTTTTTTTTCTTGTCCTTTTTTTTTTTTTTTTTTTTTTTTAAGGTTCTAAAAGACATCCACAGGAGAGGGGGAAGATGCCAAGCTCACTTATCAACTGTGGTCACTTCTCCCACTGACAAAGCCAGGACACTTACATGAGTATTTACAAATTGCAAGCTCATCACCCACGGGGAAACCAGACTGACTTGGAGTCAGGAACCTGGCCTGTAAGTCCCTCCAGCGCATTCCTGATCCCAAATCCCAAACTGACACTTTGTTATTGGGAAGGAAACTCTACATGGGCAGGAGACCAGGCTACAGACATTTGCAATACCTCTCCTGGGAGAGCGAACAGCAAAACGTCCTGGTTTTGTCTGTATTGGCCCCAGCCCTTTTCCTCCATTTCATGCATATGCCTAATCTTAGCCTGTCTGTGAGAAACACTGCATGTTTTGATCTCTGAGCTCCCCACCAGGCCTGCTGAATTCCACACACATATTTGCCTTTCCTCCACTGCACTTCCACACTTGCATTTGCTCGGTGTGATGGGTCACTCTGCTTCCTCGAACATCGCCTCCCTCCCTTCACACATTTCCTCTCACACTCCCATCCTCCTGAGCCCAAATAATTCAGCTCCATACTCACAAAGGTCTCTACTTTCTCCCACTCATGCCTAACTTTAATACATAGATATAGATACAGATATAGACATACAGATACTCCCAGTTTTTCCATATGCATTTCCCCTCTTCCTGAGCAGAGCTCCTCCACTTAAAGGCATCTGGCTGGACCCCTTTCTTGTTCCAGCTAATAAACCCAACAATTTGAGACTAAGACCAGCAGGCAAACACTGAATTTTCTAGCTCTGGCTTCATCATCTCCCTTTGCTTTCTGTGAGATAAGCTACACGTGGCTGCAATCATCTCAACATACTTGTTTGTGAAGCATCTGTCAAGCCTTCAAATGCATACAAGTTATAAATAATACCATTAAAATGCCATTGGAGATCCTGACAGCAAATGTGCCACGATTTCCACAAGAGGCAGTGCCACTGACTGAAAGCCCAGTATAGTGCTGAAGGTACCTATCTGTAAGAGAAACACAACATTATTTCTGCCACTGTGCTTGCCTTGCAGTATATCCAAGCTCAAATACAATTATCTTTCATCGGGATAATTTTATATTCATGGTATTTAAACAGTTTGAAAAATAGCAGTAGTGTGAGGAAATCGCAGCACAACTTATCTCTGCAGAGCTTTTAAGGTAAAATCCTGTTTGTGGTCATTCGGGTGGGGCAGGTGGTGGTATTGTTGAAACACGACATGTTTTCTTATTAAATCTCCCTTTTTCCCCTTTTTATTGATTTGCAGATCTTTGTTCCCAGAGTGAATTCTCAGTTCCTTTCTCGGTGACACATTTTGTGCATTGATATTTATTGTGGGTTTGGCTATATATATGTATGCCCCAGGGCTTCAGCTCTTATCAAGAGAGAGATTCAGTTTCTCAAAGCTGCAGGTCCTGTTTTTTTCTGGTTCAACACATCCTTGCTCTAGAAGTTTCTGGGTTTGCTTGTCTCCTGAGAATTTACAAACTAAGACAAAGTTCCGGAGCAAAGAGAAATGTCTGTATATGTGACAGAAAAATAGAAAAAAGAAAAATCACAGCTGTTCTGATCAAAAACGCTGCCAGCTCATTTGAAAACTGTACTAATTCAGACTGAACCAGCACAAGGTGATGTGTGCAGGCCGACATTTACGGCCCCCCTGGAGCCGGAACAAAGCTCCCACCCCAAAGACCTGCTGGCAGCTGGGTGCACTCCAAAGGCAGGGACAAGACTTGGCTGAGTCTTACACAGCCCAGCCCGTGCCCTTGGGAGAGCAAATGGGAGATTGTGCCATTCTGTTCAAAATGAACATCTCTGAGTTAAAAGCTGACTGGCCACCACTGACTGCAAGTGCAAGGGGACTGGTGACACATCTTCATGTCCAAGTGGCCTCTGTGAGTGCAAATTGCACAAAACCCCTCAGCAACAAGGTTTGGGAAACTTGACCCCAGAGAAAAGGAACTTATTTCTTCCTTTTAGAAGGAATGTGTATAACCTGCCACTGCTTTTAGGATGATGGGGCATATTAAAAAGAAAGTTTAAGAAAACAATGAAGTAGAGGCTGTTCCTTACACTAATTTGTAAATGTCAAAGTAGTGTTGGCTGGGATAATGTCACTGCTGTTGGAGATCAGGGAATGGGGAGGATAAGACAGAAGGCATCAGGCACACAAATAAGCACATACAACTGAGATTTTTACATCTACCATGAAATCATCTATCTCCACTTTGAAAATTGTTCAGCTGGTAACACAATTATTCCTTTTAATTTTGTGGGGTTTTTTTAGGAAGGTAGACGTGGATTCTGGGAGAGAGCTGAAAAGGATTTGGATTGGATCAAGATTTCTGCCCATGGGGACAGTGCACACTCAGAAATCGTTTCTATGCATTCTCAGGAATTTCTCCCCTTTCTCACTCACTACTTTCTCATTGCTAAAGATAGATAAAGCCTCCACATAGCTTCTTGCAATAACTGCCCTCTTCCTTCTGATGGGATAACAGTTAAGCTAATGGGATAACCCTGGGAAGCAAGAATTCGACGTGAACCAGACAGCACGTACTTACCAAGCAGATTGCTCTGAAACAGAAATAATGCCACGTATTTCCCAGAACACCAGAAGCCTACATCCAAAGTACCAACAAAACTAACCGAGTCCCAAGTCCCTAAAAAAGTTTTAGCCTGAAAACAGAGATTGTAGAGAATCCATGAAATCTAAGAGCATGGTGCTTTGGATTTTCTGTGGAAAATATTCAGATAATTAACATAACATACAGCAATATAAACCTCAAGACAAGGTTATATTTGTTGAAAATGAACATATTTTATACTCAGCAGCAGGAGAATATCATGTGTTCATCCCATTTGGAGAACGATAGCCAAATAATTCTTTCCTAGAGTGGACTCCTAGCCCCACTGAAATCAATAGCTGCATTATCACCTCAGTCTTTATGACCGCCAGTTCCTCAGCCATTGAAACAAAATTTCAAAGAAAGAATGCTATTTCAAAGCATCTTTATTCACTCTAGTATACAGGCACGTACCAAGTAAGCTTTTACTATTATGACAGACCTGACGTTCATTTCTCGGTCATATAAAAACAGCAGATGCCTTACTAGGCAAAATGGGAAAGACAGGGAGGATAATGATAGCATAACAATGCTGCTTAGGAGGGGAAAATGTATTCCAGTGGGTTTGGGGAGTTTTCTTTTATCTGCTTTGCTGGAAAGAACTGTATCTTTGTGGAACAGCCAATATTCAATAACTGTGGTTGTTCTTTTTCATTCTAAAACAACTAAGACAAACTATAGAAAAAAAGGAAGATTTTACATTTGCTTTTAAATTCCAGTTGTTGGGCTGGCTGTGATTTTAGACACAGCTGTAATTCAACACCACTGCAGGAGTTCCCCACTCCCTCTGACTGCCCCCTAAATGATTTATATGCAGGAGCAGAGACCAGGATGAGAAACAGCAGATGCCAGATAAAACCACACAAGCCACATGCTCAGGAGCTGTGAAAGTACAAATGTAAAGGGAGATGCTGTGAATCACCAGCAGGAATTGCAGCTTGCTCAGCCCTGCCTGGGCCGGCTGCTGCAGTGCCCTGGTGCCCAGAGTGGGCTGCCCACTGGTGCTCCTGGGATTTATGGCACTCCTGTCCCAGCCATGCCAACGACAGGTCTCTTTAAACAGCTACAGCTAATATAGGTCTGATACAAGCTGCAGAAGTGGCTACAATACAGATGCACCCAGAGAGACTGCGTTTCTTAAGGCCAGAAATCCATGAACTACTTCTGTGATTTTCTTTCTTCACCTGCCATTGTCTCGTTCCTGCCATCCAGATTCACTTACAAAGCGCTTCTGTGAAGCCAAATGTTATTCCACAACATCTATTTTAAAAGCAGATACCAAAAAGTAGGCAACATTTTATAGCAACTTACAATGTCTTGAAAAAACACAGAGCCCTCTGAACACAAGAGCAAACCAGAATTCAAAACCTCACAGCCTGAGAAACTACCAAAGGGTTTCCCCACATACCATGTGTGTAGGAGAACACAGCTACCTTTGTTTCCAACTTTAGCTAGATCTGGTATGGATATGCTCATAGAAAATATACTAGTAGAGTAATTGTCTTATTATTTTCTTTATAAAGAAAGCTGAACATTAAAAAGTGTTTTAGCAAATTAGAACTGAAATGCCTTTGTTTAAGCAACAAAACCTGTTCTCCAGTGTTTCAAATAACACTACGAAACAAGTCGACGTTAATAATTGTGACAGTCAGCATCCATTCAAGGCAGCAATTAAAATAATATTATCTCCTGGGTTTTAAGAGCCACTTATTTAACAGGAAGGGACTTTATATATGCATTGACACACAGATGGCACTTTAGTTCTTGAAAAAGAAACAAACTCAAATACTTTACAGAAACACTCAGAACCCAACTGGTAATTTTAGTATATTCCCATGAGAATTGCCTGTATCTGAAGATCAATTAATAATTACGTGACTATCAGAACATGATAACATCTAGAATTTACAGTAAAAAATAAAACCAGTGAAATATTCAGTACAGGCCAGAGGAGGGTTTCAGATGGCAGCACTGTGTCCTGCGCCCTGCACCTGCACTGGGACACACTGAGTTGCTGCCACCAGCACGAAGGGGGTGATGACCCCCTGGGAACGCCTCAAGGCCATTCTCGCTCCCTTTTGCTAGGCAGAAGTGCAGGGTGCCTCAGCAATATGCACAGAGGGGAGACAGGGCTCCTCAGGCTGCAGCAGCAGGGATGCAAGGGGAGTTTGCCTCTGAGAAATGATGGAGGCTGTGAGAGCGATCAGCAGAACAGGTTGGTTCACATTAATTATGCCCACTAAAGCCTTAGATTTGAAGCCTTTTACTATTCTTACCAACACCAGAATGGAGAGAGATGATGTAAGATTGACTTCAGGGACTTTAGCAGCAGCCCATTACATTTTAATACTAAATGCTCATTGTCAGTTACAAAAGGTGACTTATTCTCAACATGAAACCTGAATGGAGCATTTACATTTACTGTATGCACCTGTGCATTGGCAGAAATCAAACATTTGTAACATGAATGCTTCCATTCCTGTCTTTGGTTCAAATCCAGGAGTGACTGAAGGTTGTGACCATTCTGAGGCATTTGCAGGATCCCTGTTAAATTAACTCCCTGCTTCACTCCACATTTTCATGGACAGCTGTCACAGCACAGTTGCAATCTCTTGCCATTTTGGCAGTTCCATGGCTAGGCAAGATTCATGGAAACTGGTTCTGGAAAGAGAGTAACATGGGCTTGTAATGAGCTGGCTGTTGTGCTGGCTGGCTCTGGCTGTTGTGCTGGCTGGCTCTGGCTGCCCTGAGCTTCTCCTCTGGAACTGCTCATTCACACCTTTAAAAGTGCTAAATCCACACCTGCACAGGCACAGGTACAGAGGGAGTGGAAATATCATTCTGTATGGCACAAAGAACAGGTTATGTACTTTGAGAACTTGAAATACCACTTTTCAAAGGAAAAAATTCAGCTCATTCACTGCTGGCAGATGTAGTGAGCTTTCAGACAGAATAAAATAATTTTGTGAATAAATACTTATTTACTGTGAGCTCCAGGTTTTTCTGCCAGTGCATCTGCAGACCCACAATTAAGTCAGCAGATGTAACTCTGCCTCCTCCACTACCCAGCCTCACCACGGTGTCCGATTTTAGTTACCTGGGAGACATCAGAGAAATTTCAGCAAGAAAGCCAAACAATTGGAAACACCAAGACTTTAATGAATCAGCACAGATGCACTCATTTGGTTTAATTTTCAGTTTAAGTTAGTAATTGTCAGTTCCAGAAAAGCAGAGAATAAAACTATAGTGAGAAGTCAGTGGTCACTGGAACTTTTAATATTTCTTCACGTCCCTCTGCCAATTTACTGCTCAACATGAGCTGCAAGGTATTAGAAGTGAAATGTGCAGATTTTCAACTAAATAATGGAAATGTGATTGAGCCATGGTAAACCAAATGAGAGCAAGAGAGAATCTGGGAATATGCATATGCAATAAGGAATATTAAAAACTTTCTTGGGCCCTGCAGTATGACAATGCACTCTGATGATCATCTTTATTAGATAGCACTAGATAAAGAGCCAATTCATTAAAAATTAATGGCACTGTACTGCCATCCATACATTATACATAGCCATAAAGCGGATGTGGACAGCTAAATGCTAAATCTGTTGGAAATAACTGCGAAGTGAAGTAGGAGAGTGTCTCATAAAATAGTAGGAACCATGTAATAAGAAGGCCATACAATAAAATGGGGAGAAAAGAAAGACGATTTCACTCTATGAGCCTGTAAAATCAAATGAGATTAGAAAAACTACAGTAAACCAAACCTCTGCTCTGAACAGAAAAATTATTCTCGGAAAGTGTACAACAGCAAATATAAGAACCTTATTAAAGAGTGAAACGGGAGGGTGGTGAATACAATGACAAATGGCAGAGAGATGTTTGATTGCAAAACAGCAGAGCTATTCATGAAAAGAAAACCATTTTATTGTGTCTTTTGATGAAAGCTCAGCAATGTGGGGCATTAATATCACTGAGGCAGAATCAGTAAAAGGTATGAAAACAGGCAGATAAACTTTTTTATTCTATCACAAAATGAAAATCCAATTTATACCATCCTCTCTAATTAAATAAGTTTCAGTTTAGAGCAATTTTAAAATCTATGTTTCATTTTTCTAAAATTTCTTGAAGTTTTTGATTACAAAACAAATGCCTGTGACAAATTCCATGGTTTTGGATTTAAAAGCCCTATTCAGAATACTCATGTGTGCTAGAATGATATTTTTAAAGTTTGTAGATAGCTTTAGTGTGGACTTCAACTATCACAAATAACTCACCAATTGGTATGTTCAGCCCTAAAAAGATATGCCTATAAGAACATTTACCATTCCACACATTTATATAGCAAGATACTTTCTGAAATTATTTTTCTAAATAATGATTCTGCCACAGTGCATTGAGAAATAGTGTTTCCTCATGGTGATGATGAAGAGGAAGAAGTGGAACTTCAAAGAAAATTGTTTAGCTCAAACACAGATGTATTTTCATAAATACTGTCTTAAAACCTAATATTCCTAAGACTTATTCACAAGGCACAAAATCAGGCCTATTCAAACAGCTCTATCTTTTGAAATCAAATTTCAAAAGGAAAATTACATAGAGAACCTACCTGCTTACCCCTGAAGATAACAACCTGCTTTAGGAATGGAACACGTTGGTGCAACTTAAGAGCCTGCACAGAAACTGAAAGAACCACAATAGAGTAGTTAAACTTGACCTGGCTGGGGCATAGGAAGAGAGTAATTCATATTCAGAATGCCATTAAATACATCTCAAGCAGGCGAAGCGCCACTCATCTCTACCACACCGAAATGAAATTCTGACCCCGCAGCTTTAGGAGCTGCCAGCCTGACAGTGACAGCAGAACAACAGGCAGTGTCATCCAGGGATGACAGGCACTGGCATTTCTGAGCCTCTGTGAATGTCTGTGCTCCGTGTTTCCAGCACGTACTTGGCTTTTAATTGCCTTGTTGCACTGCAGTACAATTCAGCCTGAAAATGCCTTGGTGCAGCTTAGTGGAGCTGGACTGGACTGAGCCTGAGCCACAGATCCCATCCTTTTCCTGGTCAGACCTCTCCCTAACACAGCTGCATGTTGCACATCTGCTTTACAAAGGATTTGTCAGCAGGGTTGGCCTCACACTTTGATATTTCAAACTTAATTCGCAGACTACTAACAACTTTTGATTTTAGCATCTTCTAATGACAGCCCTTCAGAAGAAGCCAGACATAGACAAAGACTAATACAAAGCTTGAAAGCAAGTTTTGAGTTTGGGGTAGGAAAGACCCCTCGCACTTATGGATCTGGAAAGCATCTATTCCATGCCTCAAAGATCCTTGTGGATTATAAATGTGGAAACTAAGAACAGAAAAGGAATTATTCACCACATTATTAAACATGACAAAAAGCTTCTGAATTGAAGCTTAAAACAGGCTATTTAAGATTCCAGCAATCCCTGGGACTTTGGCAACAAAAATGTTCAAAAGCCTTTTATAGTTGCTGTCAGATTTATGTAAAGCATTTGAGATTCCTGTGAACTTATTTATATAACAACCTAAAACTTGAAGCCAACTTGAAAGTCTTCCTATTCTAATTATTCAGTATTGGAGGTGCTGTACAAAAGATACCCAATGTTCTTTGTTGAACACCTCCTAAAATGGTGGCCAGGAAAATATTTGGATGAACATTTTATGGGATGGCTGTTACTGTGGATGAGCTGCATCTTTTGATACTTGGGGATTTGTTTTCCTGTTTTCTGTTCAGAGACATCGGGAGGTATCACTGTGTGCTACATTCCACTCCCATTCTGCCCCAATAACCTCACATCATTATTTTTAGAAAAATGCTCCAGTATGGTAAAATAAAAGAAAGTAAATGTTACCATCTCTTTTCAGAAATGTACCACTACAATATTTCCTGAGTCAGGCTCAGGATGGACATCGGATATTACTAGGAACTGGCAGCCAGCTGACCTGGATGCAAGGCATTGTCATTCCCAATTTGGTTTCTATCCCACATGAACATTCTGCCATCACTCTGGGTCACTCCTGCAGCTCCAAAACAGAGGGACATCAGCTGTAAATGCACCCAGCGTCTCTCCAAGAGCATCCCCACTGCAGGCAGGGCACACCGTGGGAGCAGGGGCGGGACGTGACCTCACCGGGTCTGAGGCACAGTAAAAGCACCTATATAGAAAAACAGCTCCCACCCAAGAAACCTTTCAAGCTTTATCTTTCAAGATCATTTGAATGTGTTTTCCATTTCATCACCCTCTGCCCAAAAGCTCTCAATGCCATTTGCTTTCTTCCCAGCTCCCAATTTTCCTGTTCCCACCATTTCACTGTCTCAGTGAGGTCACTCATTCTCTGCTGTTTCAGCTGCTCCCCCTTCCTCATGTCAGCACTTCCCAACCACCCAGGCTGTGCGTACTTTCAACACAGACTTGCTTGTCAAGCAGACTTCTAATTACCTCACAAGTCTTTATATAGATACTGCATCAGGTGTCTGCGGCTTCACAAAACCAGGGTCTGAGAAGAAATAAATTCAAATCTTAGAATATTGACATTCCATAGAGACATTGCTGTGCATTACAGCCACAACAAAGGGGTATTTGCCTGTGTTACCCGGGATGTGAAAGATCTTTTATAAGCACTGTGAAACTGGTCAGATTGTTTTATCTCTACCTGCCTATAACCAATCAATGCCCAAATGACGCAACCTACATAGAAATTGAGACTCTCTTCACAGAACACACACAGTTCCTCATCATTCTTGTTTCTTTCATCACTGTGCGACTCAGTAAATACTAGTTTGTATTAATTATTCAAAGCAGGAGAAAATTTATAACCCAAATGTGACAAGAAGCAAAGTAGATGAGATCATAATTCCTTTCATTTATCATCATTTTGCCATGTCAGTCAAGAACCAGAAATGCAGTTGCAGCACACCTGACAAGAAACCCACACATGCACTAAGGATGCCAGCCTGTCTGGCTTGGGGTTTTGTTTGGTTGGTTTTGTGGTGTCGTGTTTGTTTCATTGTGCTGATGAGCATAGTTTAACACCCATGGATTGTTATAAGCCAATGTGGATTCTCTCTCTTCCTGTGTTTCTTTCTTACAGGATTATTCCATAGACATTCCGGCTGTGGGATTTTTACGGATTAAGACAGAAGCCAGCAGCATTCTTTCTTCACCGCTTTTGGCATAAAAACAGCACTTTGATTGCTTTTCTTTTTTCCTACTTAATCATGTTTTAGACAGACAGCATCCAGGTTTAACTCATCCGAGTTCTGTTTTCCCTTTCCCCCTTTAGCCATAAGAGTTACAGACAGAGGTTACAAAGAGCAAGGAAAAGGTAATTTGATATTTAGTTCAATGACGCCTGTGGAAGAATCTTGTGAACCTGTGCTGAGATATCAATGAATCACCAGTGACTTATGATGCAAAACCAGTGACATAAAGGGGTAAAACGTCCACAAAGTCTTTAGGACTCCATTAGCTATTTGAAATAAAATATTAATAACTCTAATATGAACATCCTTAAGACATGAAGAGTGAATTGCAGGCCCTGGGTCAATCTCATCCAGTTTACGCCAGTACAAATCCCACTGAACATAAAGTTGGAAAATCCAACCACAGATGGAACACAATAAAAATGAGCACCTGTAATTTCCCCTGTTTTGCTTGGATCACTTACATTAAGGAAAGTGAAGCCCCCAGAACTTGTGTTTTGCTTATTTTATGGGCAGGCATAAGAAACGGGCAGGCCAGCTGAAACCTCTTTCGAGACAAAGCAAAATCCAGTGCCTTTTACTGCCTACAGTAGTTCCCATCACCCCGAGATCACTGCACATTCAAAGTGAATCAGAGCTTCTCTCACTGCCCCACAATCTTCCTACAAAAACAAAAGCCCTGAGAAAATATCTGAAGAGAAACCAAAAGGGCTGGGAACACACATCTCACTCCTCCTTGCAAAAGACATCTTTTTCCATCGGTCAGAGAAAATATCCACAGAGACAGGTAGGCACGACCTTCCTCAGCATGCTGATCCACACCGTAGGTTTGCACTTGCTCCTAAGCGGGGCCGTTTTCCTGCTTTTTGATCAGGAATTATTTACTTTGCGGGATTGTATGATGGTAAGATGTCTAACAGCGTACAGAGCCTTTCACCTGCAGGTCAGTGTGCTCCGTTTCAGCCCAGCTGATGCAGGTTGATCCCGCACCACGCTGTGAGCTCCGCAGGGAGCCGGGAGCTGCTCCGGGCTCTTGGCAGGGATGGGAGCACTCGGCTCCCGGGAGCAGCAGCCGCTGCTGATGGAAAGTCGATGGTGCTGCACAGAGGGCCAGGTGAAACACAGCGCTCCTGTCAGCTCCGTCCTGGTACAGCAATACGGGAAAACACCGGGGCTGCCCCGTTTGGTGCATGGAATTGCGGTGACAGGTGAACTTTCACTTTCAGGGCCCTAATCCCTTCTGCAGCCCCACACAGCCCTTGGCACATCCAGCCAAAAGGATGCTGCCTGGGAATAGCCACACAGGAAATAGAGTGGCTCTTCAATAACACAAATTCAGGACCCTCTACAAACATTAAGCTGCTTTTTTTTCCCATATAAAACTATAACAATGTATTTTGAATAAACTGATGGTATCCAGCAGTAAGGGAAGAGTTACTTGAATGTATGCAATATTTCGACCAATCTTTTCCCACAAAATAATGAGCTGAATTCAAACAATTCCAACCTCAGGTAGGGTGGTGGCCCTCTCCTCTGTCACAGAAAGCCACTGCTGGAGATGCCAGCACTGAAACCTCAAAGGGCAGCTGGCATTCACCAGCCCAATGTTCCTGTACAACAAAGACATATGGCTGTGCGTGTTGAAGTTTTGGCAGAAAAAAAGACTCTCAGCATCCAGAATAAAAATTAAGAAGAAAACCTGATTTCATAATTGTATTTTTAAATTGAGACATGTACAAGAAATTATTATGTAACTACAGCCATCAGAAAATACAAAAATACATATACAACCCCTACCAGTTTATCAATTCTAGGCCTGTGACTGCGATATTTAAGAGTTTTCTGCTCACTGATATATATTCTGCTAGCTGTCACATTGTATTTCTAAATTGTTAAAAAAAACCCCTTACCTATCGGCCCCAAAGGCATTCATTTTTCCCTGGACTTTATAAAAACTAGAACAAGTTTCCGTGATATTTCTTTTACAATAGGAGGCCTGTTAAAAACAGCATCATGAATATTCTAGTTATGACAGATATGAAAGGACATAATATCCAGGAAACAGTTCTTTCTTAACATATTCATGAAGAGGTCCTTGTCAATCACAGCCAGTGAATTGAATAAAAAAATAATACTTGGAGTCTTTGGAGGATACGGCTGAGTTTTACATGCTGGAGATATAAAGACTGAAGTGAGAGTGGGTTCCACTAACAAGATTCCTGGCCTGAAGTGCCTTTGTGAAATTATTCAGAAACCTGCCAATAACAATATTTCAGGCTGCAGAAATCTCCTCCGCAGCCGTGCTCCGTGTGGGTCCGCGTGCTGCTGCCACAACTTAATGGAGTCTCCCAGCTGGTGCTTTAAAGGAACGATGTCTCCAATCGTCCATTCATCTTGGAGTTTCAAAACAATTTGCTTTATGGCCCTGCTTCTTTTGAACATTAAAAAGCTTACATCTTGAAATATTCAGGAAATAAGAAATAAACTGCCAAATGCCTTAAGCAGGAGAACAACTTACAAGGCTACTTATATATATTTTAAAGTATAAAAGCAATATTATTTCCTATTTATGCTGTGTTGCCAACTTGTTCAGCATAGATAATTAAACAGACTTTTATATTAAAATAGTTTTTTGCTGCCTTTGCTCTTTTAAAGAAGGTACAAAGCATAATATTTGAAAGGTAGTACTCAAAAATATACAATATAGTGTCAAACTTTACTTGATTTTTTATATAAATCAAAAGCTAATTCCAAATATTTTAACATACACAACACACAACAGCAGTCTGAAAAAAATGAGGCAGTTTGCTGACATTATCAAGCCACATATCATCTTCCCAAGGAAAGCCCCTTCCTGAAATAACATTTCAAGCCAATTTAAAAGGCTGTGTCCATTTCACCTCTAACATAATTACACGTCATTGAAATTTATTTTGTATCAAGAGAATAAAAAACCCAAACCCAAGTACCACAGATACCTCTATGAATTAAAATCAGCGAAATAAACCCAAAACCATAATTACACCACACCCAGGGTTTCACTGCTGACCACAACGTCCACAGCTGGCAAACACCATTAGCAAATCTCCTGCAGCATTCCTTTATGCCAGACTGCTTCCAGGATGCTTAAAATATCACAATGATTTGCCTAGGAAATGCACACAGTTTCCTGCTTGAAGACACAAATCACCTAAATGCAAAACACTGGGGTAAATTTACAACAGCTTTCAAATCCATAAATTGCATGTTTGAGATTAATCCATATCTACGGCATTTCACAGCCTCGCTCCTCCATGGAGATGGAAAGAACTGTGCACTGCTGGACACTCCAGCCCACAAGGCAATATACAGGGCTGACAACTTTCTTAGATTCATTGTATGCATCCCTTTCACAGTGCATCTGATGCCAATTCCGTAGGATTTGTTTCCAAAAGATAGGTATCCATACCTAGATTCCAGGGGAGGGTGCTGAGATTTGCCAACTCTTATTGCAAAGACATCTTAAGGCTCACAAACACACTGCAATTTTTTTTTTAACAGGAAACAAAAATCATGTAAAACAACATCACAGAGCACAATGTAATGAAATCTGAAATATGGGTTACAGAAACCTTGAGGCAGAATACCAAATTGCCAGGAGTCTGTTTCTTAAATGGAAATGTCTCAGGCTTTTGTTTTCACCTACCTGTGGCAGAGCACACAGAATTGCAAACAGAAATATCCCAGCACATTTTGGATCTGTGTGCAAGTACCAGTGGTATGCCAGATTTGAAAAAAAAACAACAACCCAACCCAAACCAATAAATCTGTCTGGCTGTCAAATATTAGGAATACCTACTAGAGGTAATGTCTGGTACAACATCACATTTATTATGTGACTCACCCTTATGAAAACAATGACTACCGGAATAACAATAAAAACATTGCTGAATCAAATGGAGCCCTGGTTTCAGACCCTTCTCATGTTTTCACTAAACTAAACACACAGCTTTTCTGAGCTATAGAGGTGAGATTTAATCACGTTTGAAGTTTAAACCTATGCAAGCTCAGCATCAGTGTGAAACAACGTGAACACTGCAAGAACAATGAGGAACCGCTGTTTGAAAACAAACCAAAACAGATCTGAAATGCTAAAGGATGAATTTTCTGGGCACAAAAGCTCAGAATTTCATTTACCCCATCACTTCACCTTTGGTAAACTTGATTCATTAGTGTATTAGTGTGTTAATTGACAGTTGCTTCCTGTTGTAAGTGGTTGCTTTCTAGTTCTATTATGCACTGTCAAACAACAGCACATGATTAATTACAAATAAACCAAGAACTTCGCTAACAATGGGCTGTTTCAGAGCCTCCCACCTTCAGGAAAGGAAATTCTGCTGCTCACATGGCCAGGATGTTTTCCAGAGCTCCACCTGCAGCGTTTCACACACATTCAGCTGCACTGGCTTCTCAGGAGGTTTTAGCTGACATTCGAGGTTGATATAAATGGGTTATTTTTTAATTTGACCCCTTAAATGCACAAAGTCATATCCCAGCGTTGGTCAGTACACAAACATCTATCAGATGAGAAATTAGGCTGTTGTGGAGGACAGCAAGAGGCTAGATGAGACACTTTGCACACCTCCGGTACGAAGACCAGGTCCAACAGAGAGCGATCCAAGCCCTGCAGCCTCCCAAAGAATCCTCTGATCGATAGTAGGGAAATTAAGATACTTCATTTTGCTGTCAATATAATTAATATGAACTCCACTTAAGTGATTATCTATGGTCTCCTAGCTCACCAGAAAGAAGTGGAGGTTTAAAGTGTTGCTATTCCGCAGCTATAAAGGAGGACAGCAGGATGGAGACATCAGACAGGTTATTTATCACCCACCTCGGCACTAATGGCAGGGGTTCATAATGATTAAGAAGATCCATTCTGTCTGAGGTTGAAGTTGAGGTGTTTAACTCTCCCTTTCAAATCTGTTTGCAATGGATTTCCAGGGCTCTTACATGAACAGGTCCTTAAATGGCAGACCGGGGAGAAGTCCCTTAATCAAAATCTGAACTTAAATTTCTTCTTAAAAGTTCAAAGCTGGCAGCCTAACTTCCTGTTACTGGGATGAACTACAAACTCTTTTAATCAGTCACAAAGTTTCCCTCTGTCTATATTTCTTTTGGGTTTATCTAAAAATTAATTTCAGGAACTGACATTCCTGAAATTACAACTCCACAAAGTGAACCCTATTGCCCTCTTTTAGGGCCCATCAAAAAATTGGAATCACCTTCACTGGAATAATTTGCTACTTCTACTACACAATTTTGAGATATTCTATTTCCAAAGGAATAGTTACTGTTACTTGGTAAAGCAGAGTTCCACAAGTAAAATATTTCTTTATCAACTTCAATAACATTAACAGTAAATAATTATTACCTCATGGAAAACAATTATGGGCTTCATATCATGTGGCCAAGATCAACAACACTTCCAAGGCAGCCAGACACTGCAGAAGTGGAAACCACCAGGTATTTATTTTAAACCACGGAACACACAGGAATAACATTTATTCCTCTGACAGCTGTGGTGAATAGTTCTGGTATGTTCGTGGTTCACATTTTTTGGACAGGTTTTATACGGCCTTAGGAACCAACTCTTAGGAATCAATGGAATTTTAAGTAGATTTCCTCGACCCACAAAAAAACCCCAACAAAGGTAGACTATACATACAAGAAAAAGATGATTTACCTTGGCCCATCATAAAATAGAAAACAGATGCAGCTAAATGCACCCTTCAGCTGAAGCTGTTAAAATGCATACATCAATCATCATCATTTGCAGGCTGTCAGGAAAACAGAGTAATGAAAATTGGTACTTTGATCTTTTCACTTAATTTTCTTTGTAAAAGAAAACAACCACATGCACAAGCAAAAATCTAAAAGTCAAAATAAGTCATTTACCAAGAATCCTCAGATTCCAAAATTGTAAGCGGCCATGATTTACAGGGTCTCTTTTACTTTCTGGATATTTTTTTGTTTGTTTTAAGCAGTTTTATTTAAAAGAAGCTCACTTTGCATCTGCCAAAGACTGAAGAAACAGAAAGGCCTAAATATTTGTAACACACAAACAAAATTATTTACTGCAGCTAATGTTAGGATGGAAAGATGAAGTATTTTGCTGTTTGTATTTTTCATTTATAAATATAATTAAATAGTACTTACCAAACTAGTAAGGAAAAATGATGGATACTAAATGGTACCTGGATAGTCCTGTACTCATCTGTGTAAGCCTCACTCAAGTATTTACCAAAATGACAATGCCAGACAGCAACATCCCTGGGATCCGTTTCATAACTACCCAAGTTTGAGTTAAAAAGGTGAATTAATCACTTGTAAAAGCTTTCCTTCTATCACAAGATCCCTCTTTTTCCTGACAGGGTTTTTTCAAATAAGTAATGATTTACTGCCACAAAGTACTAAATACTCATCTGAAAAAACTATATTCAGTTTTGAGAACATTGTTTTATCAGAAACATTAATCTAAAAAGTTTTATTGTTAATATTCTGGAAAACATTCTACTTACACCCCTTCTTTATCCATTCCTCCATGAGCTTTTTCTAATTCAGAGATTATCCTGCTTTTGGAATAATTCTCTCCAATCTCATCACACCTCCACACAGTATCTCACTGCTGACCTACTTTGAGTCAGATGCTAAGTCCAATAAACTTAATCAAACACCTTTCCTCTACATAAAGTACAATTTTTCTAGAATATTCCCCCCTCTAAGAATTGAGATCTTTAGTTACATTTCCTCACTGCTGCCTGGCTTCCATGCCTTCATGCTCAACCTCCCTCTGTAAAATCTCCAAAACCAAGAGAAGATGAAGAGGGTGAGAGATCTTCTGCTGAGGGAAAGAAGTGAGGCTTGTGGGTTAAAACGAAATTGAATTTGTCTTTGCAACATATTCCAAAAGTAACAGAAGAAGCTAGACTGTGCCATTAATTTTCAGAAGGAACTTACTCAGCATAAGAAACCCCAGCTGAGGAGCCTGAATACCTGACAATGATCCAGATGGGTCTCACTGGCTACAGGTCATGGAAAACTCCTGTTTCCAAAAATTTCTTCAAGAGACATGCAATAAAATTCCTTTTTTAAAAAATCAGTGTTCAAACAAGGAAATGGCCACCTACGTATTTAGTTTGGCTGAAATCTTTCATGCCTAATGCTGAGGCGTACAATGGGAGGCTCTGTAATCCTTTCACTTTGTTTCACTTAATTTTATAATTATTTCATATTTTGGGTATAAGCAATTCAAAAATAACTTGCAAGTAGAATTTGAAGAAATCACTTTTTTCTTCCCCCCTCAAAAATAACATGGAGAAATGAAATAGCAGATATAGCAAAATCACCATATCATATAACTGACAGAACTTTTCATAATTCCATTCCCAAATCAGCTACTAAACTTTGTGTTTCTGAGGAACCTTCAAGGACCAGAGAGTGAAAACATAAAGGACAAAGTACTGAATAAATGGAATGGAAGAAGGCAGTGCACTGTGTGTGATGCAGAATCACCCCACGCCTTTACTGCTGACGTTCAGCGCTGGCAGGGAGCGAGCGCCTCGCGCAGAAAGGAGCCAAACCGAACACTGCTGGATTCCTCGGGCGTTAAATCCAGCTTTGGATACAAACCCACTGGGTCAAGCCCTGCCCTGGGGCAGGTTGTGAAAGACTTGCATGGCTCGAGCTGGGAGCCCATGGAACACACCAAGCTAGAGTTCACTGCCATGGGTGAACCTGCGCTTTCCACGGGCACTCGGAGCGACTTTCACACAAATAAACTCACCAGAGAACACACACACACAGAGTGCGTGAAACGGCTCCACAACTCACAGTGTAATCCTGGTGCTGCTACAGTAACTTTGATCTGGTTTCACAAATAAAACAAGGGGGTTTTGCCACCCCATTTTTATTTTAGAACAAAGCAAAGCAAAAAGCAAATTTTAAACAGTCCTATCCTTTTGGGATCATGCACAGAAACATGACATTTGCCACAAAGGACTTCATTTTGCCAAGTCTCTAAAAAAACCACAAGCAACATGAAAGGAGAAAGATCAAGAAACAAATAGGCAGCGCTGTTCAAGTGGACTGTTTGAGCACAAGAAATTCCCTCCATCAGTGGAACACATGCATCTGGAAATTCCTTAATTTACAAATGTCTACACCCGAATATAGAAATTTACAGGTATTCTGGAACCTGCAAATAACTGTATAGTCAAAATCTTGCCTTGAGAAACTACAGTGCACTTGACCCTACTGCTCACGTGACTCCTCGGGGAGTCCACTCAGTCTACAAAATCAGCAGAAAACTGGTCAAGCCGAAGAACCTCGAGTTTGAACTATTTAGTTTCAGGATAGTTGCATTTGGCTGCAGTAGCACAAAGCTCAGCACAGGAACTAAGTGAAACTTGTTTACTTAGACCACAGAGAGCAGGATCAGCAGTTAAAAGGAATGTTTTCTAAGAGCCCATGCTTAAAGCTATATGAAGTCTTAGAGGAACAAAACTAATCCTCACCACATAAAAAATATACCCACTTTAACACCATAATGTAATTTTCCTCTATTTTCATTTCAACCAATAATGACTACTTAGATATTTACCAGAGCACCTCATGTTCTCCATTAGAGCATTCACTTGCCTCTCTAAGGCAAGGACTGTGCTGTTTAACTGTCTGGTAAGTACTATGAGCAGTTAGAGCACTGCATAAATAACAGGATATTTTCAGGGACACATGAGGGACACGGGGCCCAAACAGCCAGGTGTCTTCCCCCAAAATCTACTCCATTGTCAAATCTACCAGTCAAGTTATATAGGGCAGAGAATTTAAGGAATAGATATGTCTCCAGCATAGCCTATATTTTTCTTGAGATGGGAAATAGCCAGCAGTGGACACAGCCGTCTTGGTTACCAACAGACGGGGGTGCAGGAGATGGGCACAGGGAGGACGGGCCCTCCAAGCACCTCCTTTGTGGCTGCTCCTCACGGAGAGGAAGGGCAGAGGGAACTCTGTGCTGTTTTCTGAACAAAGTCTCGAACTGCAAGACTCCTTCATCTCAAGCTTTTGCCAAGTTCTCCCTCCCAGTGAGCCCTGCACCTTGGGCATTAGTAATGCAGCCAGGGGGCTCCTTTACTGCTCTGTTACCTGCTGGGTCACAGGCGCTTTGGGGTTGGTGTCATTGGGATCTCCCGCACCTGGCACACAGCACAGCAGAGGATGCCTCCCAGCAGGAGCCTGCACTCATGTGTGCTCAGCTGGAAGGAACAATTCCCAGGAAAAGCCCAGTATCCTGTACCCTCCTTCTTGTCATGGGAGCTTGCACATTCAAAGAGCCACCCACTGTGACTGCATCTGTGAGAGAACATCAATCACACGAGCAAGACACTTTTGCTATTATGCCACCCAAAGCAGAACTCCCATCCATTAGGATGCATTACAGAACAAAAGGTTCCTTTAGATTGATTTCCATACCACTAAATACTAGGGTAAAGCTCGGCTTCAAGTTGTCCTGCAAATCCGTGCTTCAGCTGTTGCACCCACAATTTTCTTGGGGTACAAGGACTACAAAACAGGCTTAGTAAAATCTGGTAGAACAGTTTTCTTTTTTAACTGGGTTTATTAAAAAAAACAAACACATGTGCCCCCCCCAACCCCTACCACAAGAACACCACCACCACCAACAATACCAACAACAACAAAACCCCAACCCCCCTAGAAAACCCAAAAAACTCCTGAACAGTTATCTTCTGGAAATTCAACAGGACTGGGTTACACATCTGAAAAAAATACCCCTTCCCCCAACATGACAGCAAATTAATAGTATAATACAGGAATGGATTTTCTTGGAGATATCACGGAGCCTCCATCACCAAAGATCTGGGGGGGAAAAGGGTTGAACAAACATTTGAGAGGCAGAGCATCAGCATAAACCAACATAGGCTGCTACTGCCCTGGGATGGCAGAGTGTACTGAAAACCTCTTGGGAGACCTCCAAGCCTATTTTCCTATGATTCTAAATTGTGTTTATGTGTGTTTTTTCCCACAAAAGGCAAACCTACATAGCCCAAGAGAAAGAGTGCGTTTAGTTTGAAGTTATACAAGAAAGTGCCTCTCTAGGGGGGTAGAAGTGGGAAAGGTTAAGAACTTCAAACACAGCCAAAAGTATAGTCATATTTTCAACACTGCTTGAATATGTTTCACATTGCTACAAAACCTTCAGATATAGAAATTATTTGTGAAAAAGCAGCTTGCTTACGGTTCATCCTGTACAGAAGATCCTGTACGTTAGAGGATGATTCTGACTCCAGGTTGTGTCTGTCAAAATGGGGCTGAACAAGTAAATATGGGTTTCTTCAAGTGGTGGCATTTCTACTTGTCAGTGGATCAGAGCTCCCAGTTATGAGCAAACCACGTGCACACAGAGGATTTCACCTCACGTTGCCCAGGAGGGCCTGCCTGTGATGGCAGCTGCTGCCCAGAACCCTGCACCTACTGCCCACGGCCTCTCCTCACCAGCTGCTCTTATGGAAGGAATAAAGGCTGGATGGATGGAATAAAGCTTCTCAGAGTGAAGAAGCAAGGAGGGAGGTATGACAGGAATTCTCGAAGAGGCAGGAGGGTGTACAAGAGGTCTCTGCATCTCTGCCCTCAAGGTGTCTGTCAAATCTTCCCAGAGACCAGAGGGCTCCTCTCTTGCACTGGAGTTAGTGGGGCACACAGAGAGGCGACCCCAGCCCTGACAGACCAGTTTTTGCTCTGGGATAGCAATTACAGTGTCGAGGTCTTTCAGGCTGGGAACAGTTTAAGAGATTATTCCTGTATGATTTCCAGAGCCAGAGACTTGTATAAATTAGACATGTCATGAAAAATCTGAATTATGTGTCGCATGGTGCAGCAGAGAGTAATATACAGACCTTTATTATGTAATAAAACAATTGTGTGCCCGGGTGATATTTATGGCATAATCCTGCATGTCCTCATAGCACTCTTTGGAAACATATAATTTAATACACACTGTATATTTTGTCTCTGTGTGTTTACATTTAAAGTAATGCAAACTTTATTCTCTAAAATCCCAGTAATATATCTGGATAGGTTATTGCATGGCATACTGGTAAACACAACCATAAGCCATTCTCTCTTGAAAAAGGCCACTTACTGCCTGTGACTCATTCTGAATATTTCTTTAATATTTTCCTTTTTAAGTCTGAGCAAGCTTCCAATGCTTAATGAGTAGGCTCTAAGGCTTTAATTTTCAGCCAATCCTAACTTTATTACAAAAGTTTATCAAGCTATAAACACACTACTTCACTACGCTGTCATGTTTTTATAAAGTAGTTTATAAAAGGTGACATCTGGCAAAGAGGCAGATCTATAAAAATCATGCTGGTGGATGTAGTGTCATTTTTTCTGCCATCCTCCCAGAAAGAGTAATATTATTTTGACACACACATTCATCCCCACTGTCAAGCTTCTATTTTTATAGTTAGCTTACTGCACATATCCTTAAGCTATACAAAACCTTTGGGCTAATGTAAAGAATGACATTTCTGCATATTTATTATAACACTTATTTTAGGGGTTGACTTTGCCTGATAGGATTTTTCCAAGTACAATGTCATTTTCGTGACAATACACTTCATTTGGAAACAATAAATAAAGATGCACGAGAAGTCATGAAAGGCCAAATATGCACGGACAAGTTTACAGCACCTCAGCTTGGCAAGCCCTACATTTGTCCTTCTTTAATATTTTATCAGATGTGTGAACTGTACTTTGGAGTTCAGCACAAACTTCAGGTTATGTAGCATAATGAAATCTCTCCAGGACATTATAAGTTTCAGCAGGGTATAATTTTAATACCATCGGGGTTTTAGCTCTGATATGTTGGGATATAATTTCTTTCAAAGAGTTCATTTTTTTCCCCGTGTTTGTGTTGGCTCAAGCACAGCCAGGATATAAGCAAGTGAAAGAGCACTGAAATCAGGAAGCTGATGAAGCACTTTTGTGATTTAATTACAGCGAGTAACTGATTAATCTCTGCTATGTCTTAGCTTATCTGCTAAAGTAGATAATATGAATCCCAACACACCACGGAAAGGTTGTTTCATTTGATTGTGCATAATGACTTGCTCTTTCTAAGACTTCCTCCAATACAATGGATACCTTACTTTTTAAATGTGAAGTCTATCATTACTCACCTCTGTTTAAATGCAAAGTGAAGTCTATCATTATTCACCTGTGTTGAATGCTAGACCTCTAAAATATTTAGCTTTAAACCACATGCACTATTCATGAAATGACTTTTTAGTGCCTTTTTCCAGTGTTTAAAAAAGGAACAGAAGTGTGCATTCACACACCAACAAGCCCAGAAATTAGAATTATTTAACTGCTTTTGAACATGACACTGATGCAGACAAAACCAGAAATAGGAGTAGGAGTCTGTTCACAGCATCATTATTCTGCCATCAAAAGGGTTCAATACTGGAAATTCCCGAGCAGAGATCATTATTGGCAGTTCACTAAATGATAATTTCAGTTAGAAGCAGCATTCTGCTCCTTAAACAGTGCACTATCTTTGAAGTTGATGAGAAACATTTTACAGTGTATTTTTTAATGCTGAATTCAAACTACATAATATCACAGATCTGTTAAGAAACCAACATCACCCTCTGGATTGTTCACTGTAATTGTGATACAGATCAAGACTTGTTTAACTTGATTGTTCCAATTCTAATATCTAGTTCTAATATCCCAATTCCACAGCTGCACATGAATAGTCAGATCTCTGCATCTGTATCGTGCCCTTATAAGCTTCAATTACAGAATCAGGGACTATTTTTCTCTCTAAATAATATAACTTCAGTTTGAGTCAGACGAGAGAAGGTCTTCAAGCGCACTAAGCTTGGAGTTTCATAGGATTTCTGACCCTAGGGCACAAGTGAAGAAATAGGAAGCCACTATGGGGGTGAAAGTACCAAATTCCTGCCATGAATCCATCCTCATATCTGCTGCTTTAATGCTTTTTCATCTTTATATACAATCAGAGGTCAAAACCAGGTCTTCATAAACACCAGAATATATGCCTAATTGTGCTGAAATATATATGTTTACACACTGCTGTGCCCTCTGATTTGCCAGGCTGCCTTCACAAGGTGCAATCAGAGCTGACTCATGCTTACAAACTCCCTTTGAACACTGAATTAGTACAGAAATTATAACTTTAAAATGCTGTTTTCTGTCTAAGCTGCCTATGTACTTACTGGGCACCTGGAACAACCCACCCCTTGGAATTGTTCTGGCATGACCAAGGGAATCACCTCCTTAAAGCAAAAATCCCGAGCAGTGTCTCTATCTTCCAATAACACCCCATGTAAATCAGCACATCAGGTGTGGATGGTGATGAGGGAACAGGGGCAGGCACACAGCAGTGTGAAAAACGGCACAGAGGGCACTGGGGAAAGCCTAGACTGAAAAATACCCTGCTGGAGAGTCATATAAACATAATGCATCAGATCTTTATAGATCTGATCTGGTCTGGATGAGCTTTGTTGTATTTTGCGAGGCAGTACATTGGAGTGCCATGGTAATCAAGGACTGGAAGTATTATTACCTAGAGTCAGCAATAATGAGAACAGAACCTCTAATTTCAAACTGTAAGATAACACATTGATTAATAACCATGGGATGATTAGTCAATCCAAGACCTTAATGCACAATGGAGAAATTTATCCATTATCTGTTCAATGTAATTCTTCTTTCATCTTGGTGACTTTAAAAACAACCAAGGAAAATTACTGTCCCTCAGTAAAGGCTTTTGAATTTCATATGCATTTAATTAGATAACTGCCAGCCCAAGGACAGGAACCATGACAAATAGTTGTTCTTTTAAAATTAGAAGAATAGACTGTTCAATGAGCAATATTGATGTTCTCTTGTACCAAGTTATACCGGAGTCTGCTACTACTTCCTTTAATTTATCTAACCCTTTTTAAGATTTAATGAGGTTTTTTTTTTTAACACGGTTTTAGTTACATATGCTAGTTGGTCATTTTAAAAAATGTTGCTAACAGCAACAGTACCTGAATAGACAAAAATGCATACCCAGCCACAATCTTCTAGGAATTAGGGATGAAAGTACAATTTACTTAGAAAAAAGGGCATTTGGAATTAAGAGGCCATCTTTATGTTAGTAGAAAAACAACAGTTAATTCTGTTTAATCTGTTTAATTGCTTCAATAGCCATAATAATAAAGATTAGCTGGCTGTGAAGCACTTAACTATAAAACAAAGGAGGATTTTTTTTCCATTTCTGGTACTGGATGTTGTTTTCTGCTTTTGCAGGATGAGGGTAGAATGGAGGAAGGGTTCTTTTTCTGATCTTATTGTATGGGTTTTGGGTTTGATTTTTTGTGGGTTTTTTTTCTTCTAAAAATTTTGTAGCAGCAGTCAGCTATCTCCTTCTTCCCTGCAACATAACACAGAGTCTAAAGGCTGCCCAGCAGATGAGGCACAATTTATTACTAGGAGCACCCCCTTCCGACTCCACAGGGGGTCAAGACTTGACCATCCCGAGTTTGGTACAAGAAGAGCACTTTAGATTTAAAAGGGCAATGACATCAATAAGAGAAAAAGACCTGCAACACCCTCCTGAACTGCCCTTTCCCAACGTTCCCCACTGCAGGGATTCCAGGATTCCAGCTCCACTCCTGCTGTGGTCTTACAAAACCTTCTTTACGCCCAGAAGAAGCACAAAGGCCATGGCAGTGCTACGTGCTGCCTTCCCCATCAGCCTGGCTCTAACTCAGGGCTGCTCCACTGGCCAGACCTGTGCCCAGCCTGTGCCCAGCCCTCACGGGCTACCACGGAAGGCCACTGACCACCCCCACAACTGGATTTGGCCCCAGGCTTCCCCAGAGCTCCAGGCACAGACTTTCTGCCACAAGAAATTTAATTTCACTCAATCATCACCTATCAGACATGTTTGCTTCAAAGGAACCCCTCCATACATTAAATGTCAGATCTGAGTTTATTCCTGAAAGGGTTAAGCTCACAGAACACTTCATTTGGCAAGTAAAACAGTGTGCTCTATAAACATGACACCCCGACACCCAGTGACAAAATATTTCCCTATCTTTATACCATTTTGATAACTCACTGTGTGTATTACACACAATCAAGACATACAGGTTTCAGAGGGATTCTGAGCACATCGCTCAGACTGACAGAGCAAGTATTCCAGACAATTGGCTCCCCGAGGGTCAAGACAGTGATGCTCAATCAGGATTCAAACGGGTCATAAACCCTTCATGGATCTCGCTCAAGTGGGTGGTGATGTCTCCCTGGGGCAGCTCATCCTTTCCTGCTACACTAAAGCACTTGTCATTACAGACAAACTGCCCGTCAGTCTTAGGCACTCATTTAATCGAGACTTAGTGAGAACAGCAAATATTATCAGTGCCACAAAAGCCCTAAAGAGACAAATATATTAATCATAACTGCCGTGATGGTAATTTAAGACACTCTCAAAACTCTGCTGGTGGTCCTTATACTGTGACTGCTTTTTAATGTAGACTTAGATTTCCAAACCTGGGTGCTGAAGCCAGGCACTGCCATTTGGGTTTAAAGTCTTCAAGACAAATGAACTGAGAAGAAAAGGGTACCAGAGTGCCCCTGAGCATGGGAACTGGGAGTGCGGCAGAGCACTCCTGAATGCTGGAAATCTTTAATTCAAAACCCAGATCAGGGTTTGATGCCCAAATTTTAAGCACACAGAAAGGAAACTGGCCTTTGAACATCTCAAAATGCTCAGAATAGCTCAAAACATTTGCTTTTGCAACAGTTCAGATAACCTGGCATATAACCAAGGCAGCTACAATAAACTACAAGCTTGAAATGAAAACCTAACAGAATCCTGGCAGCTTGGGACACAATGTTTTTATTGTACTGTTTTCATATCTAATTATGCTTCTATGCCAAAAAAAAAAAAAAACCATAGAAAGAAAGAGAAACACTGTTATGGACTAGAAAAGGTTTGTGATAATCTAACATTAGACTTGACTGCCTTAATAAAACTTTCCACACAAGGTTTGCTCCCTTTCCCTACACCCACACAATTCCACACTCATACAGACCCAAAGTTAATCTAGCTCAGAATCTCTTCACTGCTATAAACAGCCAGGGCTTTTACGTTCAGATCATGTTTTGGAGTGAGGCTCAACACATGATAATTTATTTCTTGGGTTGCTGTAGCATGCAGAATGAACTCCTCGCTCATTTAGCTGCACACACACAGGTGTGCATTTGAGACTGGATCTTCCTTTTCCTCAGCAAAGGAGGCAGCCAATGCAACAGTGATGTCAGGTTCCCATGAGACAAAAAACCCCAATGACGTAAATCAAGTGCTGTTCTGCTACAGTGTAAATAACCTACTGGAAAAGAAAAAAAACCAAAGCCATTTCCAACCTCGCCTGTCCAGCTGGTTCTGGTCCCTACACGATCCTATCTCTGCTCTGCCTTGCAAGAACACTTCTCTCACTTACGAATTTTGTCTTGGCTTCCTGGGGAATTCCAACACAAACACACCCTGGGACACACTGGTGAAAACCAATAAACCAGGAGGCTCTGCCGCTGCACCTCTGGGATGCCCAGGTCAGCTGCCCAGCCCAGGCTCTGGTGGCTCACGGAGCAGCTCTGGCTCCAGGTGTTTCCCACAGAAAACCATCATTGCTGCCTGGCCCCTGAGGGACCCTGACAGTCCCATGAGCCCAAAACTGCTGTCACATCAGAGAGCTGTGTTTAGCACCCACCAGGCCCTTTCACACACACACACACACACACACACACATCCCTTAGAGGTCTCATCTTTTGTGCTTGGAAACAGGCAAGTTATTCCTATCACATCGCTTCCAAACCGAGTTTCTCTCACAATGCATATTTATTAAACAATTCAGGAATATATAAAATACATTTCTACATAGCAGGTAGATAAAATATATTCTATTAATGTAAAACTGTTTTAAGTTGAAAATCTTGTGACTGATTCCACAATATTAAAGCACAAATCATAGTATTTAGCAGGATAAACCAAAGCAGAAGATATATTTCAATAACGGGGGTTTACAAGCTACTTGTACTCAGTTTTAAGCACTAATACAGCAACACAATAAAGAGAAATGAGGCTCCCATGGCCATGGCTGTTATTATATAAGGTTCTTTATCCACAACTTTTTGACACTTTTTTTCAAAAAATTTGAATCCGATCAATGCCCATAACTAAACAGGTGAGGAAATCAATCTGTGTTTTCAGTCCCCCATATTTTAGGAAAAAGAAATAAACTATTGCATGTGAAACAAGAAACACATAACCCCAAAGCAATCTGAAACCTTTTTAAAATACTCAAGACAGATTAGTTTGAACAGATTCAGTGACCTAATTTAATAAATAGATAATAATGTTATATACATAGTGACCACACCAGAAAGCTTTGAAAATAATATACAGTTAATCATACGCAACTAAAAGATTTATAAGCATTGAAAAAAAAATCATAATATTGGATATTAAAGTCTTATCCAGCCAAATATACAAAGTTTGGATTGACTTACACCATATTTGAGTAACCTGACTTACTGAAAAACAACTAATCTAAGCATGTTGTTTTCTTTGATTCTAATCTGGAGCTTCAATTCCTAAACCAGTACAGGGAGGAGGAGAAAGATGACCCTTATAAGAAATATCTCCACCAAAAGGCGGAAGAAATTAAAAGCAATCAAACAAAAAAGCACTCAGATTTGGAAAGAGCTGTAATTGTCCAGTGATAAGAATCGTAGAAACGTTACAAAAGTTTAAGTTGGCCAAACATCAATCAGGTATCACTGGGGCTCAGCTGAGCATCCCTTTGGCAGAGGGATAAACTGGATAAACTCTCAAGGTCTCTTCCAGCCTACAAATTTTGTGAAGTGATTTGGGATCTATAAAGACAAAATCCATCATATAAACATAAAAGGGCAAAATTCTGCTCTTTCTTTAGTGCGTGCAGGGCCCCAAACACAGAGGGAGAGCAGAGCTTTCACTTCAAAAGAATTAACGGCTTTAGAGCAAAGCCCCGTGTTGGGATCAAAGGGAGGCGTGAGGTCCGGGATGGGCAGGGGAGAGGGAAGCCCATCCCTGCTGCGGCCAAGCAGCAACAGGGAGGGACAAGGGGACATCCTCACTCCTGCTTCCTGCCATGGCAGGTGTGCTTGCCAGAATTCTTGCAGATAAAAGCAACTTTCCAGCTGGATCCGCGATGGCTGAACACATCTGTGAACAACTGGGAAGGTGGAAAGCACAGGCTCATCCTAAATACTCCTGGAAAATTCTAGAGGAGTTCTGTATGTGAAACCACAGCCAGAACACACAGTAGTAGGGATTACCTCATTTTAAAATGAGAAAGTCTTTTTCTACCCTGGGTTTTTCCTGATGCCTATTGTTAATGACATGAAAAAATAACAATGGGTCTTTATTTTCCATGTACTTGAATTCCCAATGTCCTGAAAATAAAGGAACGAAATATGCTTGCTTGAGATTTTACTGAAAAACTAAGAATGAACATTCACTTCATTGTGTAGGAAGAGGAATATTTAGTAAATTTATAATTGCACAGAAAAACAGCACATTACATGGAGAAGTGTCTTTTCATAAGCAAATTACATTTCTCTGGACTAATTACAATATTTTGGATTGATCCACACATAGCAGGATATTGCTGTGTTGCAAAAACACATGAAAAATAAAAATACTTTAAAAGATGAAGACTAAAATTAATACAGGAATGAGGCAGCTGTTCTAAACAATCCATTTATTTAAACATGAGGTCTGTTACCGTGGTGTCTGCTCTAACTCAACACTTTTTAAACACATTTTGCTTGGGATCAGCTCTTTCAGGCTCTGTTTTGGAGTTCACAGCAACAGTCCTGTGCTACAGGAGCGGCTGGCACAGTGCACACCATTAAAGTGGTGGCACCAATTCATCCCCTTCTCCAACAAGTAAAGATGCCAATTAGTGATGAGCACAACCACAGCGTTTCCCTTGTGGGACCGGAGCAGCTCCTTCTGTCGGAGCAGCTACACAGGTTCATCCTGACTGGGTATCTGCAATTAAGACTCTTACAAAAAAGAGGTGTGAAGGCACTGAAAAATGCCATGAAAAAGCAAATTAATTAACAAAAACAGCACAGTAGGGGGGAACATTGCTGACAAGTGCTGCCTAAACAGATCAGAATTGATTCTGATGGACATTCCTTCTCTTTCAAACCATTTCCTTTTGTGTCCATCGCGTTTCTGAGGGTGAACTAGGCACGGTGAAGAAAACACTAATGCAAAATCAGCAATTAGCTCAAGAGCCAGATTCGCTTTGGAAATTGCCAAGTATTGGAGCAAGGGCAGAGGGAGAAGAGACAGACACATTTGCAAACAAACAGCCTTTTACTGCCCATCTCAAAATTAAAGCCACCATGGCAACTGAACTTCATTTTTTCAGTAGTGCAGAACACTTTTTATCTTTACAAAGAAACACTCAATCACTAAAATAAAAGAGTCATCTCTATGAACTGGACTTCTTAAAGGCAGTTTGAATAATTGCATTTGTCTTCAGTATTAAGGACATGTTCAAGAGTTCTTCCATTTTGGATCATAAACACTTTTTCTTTTCTGCCTGCACTGTGAGGAACTGAGGATTGCTGACATTCTTGTGGCTTGCAGGTTGTATTTCCTGCTATTACCCCTATATTTGCTGTCTGTATGAAAACTAAAAGTGGGCAGTCATTGCCTCTTCATCAAATGAACCCTGGCTAGGAGTGCCTGGAAAGTTCTGCTAATGTCAGGAAAGGTGAATTTTCTATAGGATTTTTACTGAAGCAGCTAACTAGAACAATAACATATGCTGGAGCACGTCCATGTAAATCCTGAATTTTTCTATTTGAATTGAGCTTACTGTACTCTTCTTTGGTATGAAATATTCATGGCAAAAAAGAGAAACCTCTTTAGTGTGGGGTTAAGCTTTTAAATACTGGCAAGAGTTTTAAAATGTCATGGCAATGTAAAAGCAAGCAATATAAATATTATGAGTTTTCCTAAGTCAAATCTTTGGATTTTCTGATAGCAACAGATTATATTCAATATCATTTACACATTAAGGTCTATGCTTCAGGTAAATTCTACAGGTCTTTCTGAGTACAGAATTAGGGTGCTACTTCCATTACAGAACCTTTTCCTCCACAAGATCTTCAGTTTCCTGTAGGAGCTGCACAAAGGAAATGGCCAAGGAAACAGCACCAGACCAGGACATGGAATTTAACTGGCCAGCTGCCTTTCCTGACACAGAATCATCTGGAACAGTGATGAGTATCGATTCAGCATGGGGCCCCTCACATTCCAGTTCATGGGTTTGAAAGGAGATAATTCAAATTCAGAAATAGAAACATTTCCTTCTGGAGCTCATAAAATGCCTTTATTTGGGAGATAAAACCTCTGCCATTTGACAAAGTGACAAGAGGAGGAGCTCCCCACAACTTGAGTCACTGCAGATCATTTTGTATTCACACTCTACCCCCTCCTCATCCTTCCTCCTCTTGCTGGGACTCCACAGGGGACAGAACCATGTGCTAGTGGGTTGTCCATTAACATACAAAAAAGAGAGAAGATTGGGAAAATAAACTTCTTTTTCCCAGCCTGACCCCTGCCTCTGACAGTGAGAAGATAAAAAGATCAACTGTCCAGTTACCACAGATAGAAATAAAGGACATCCAGCAAGTCCCCAGCTCCTCAGAAGTGACATTGTGTGCTTATTCAAAGTCTGCATTGATCTGCCTCTCCTCGCCTCCTTAAAAGCCCTGAAAAGGTACAGAGGAGCAAAGAGAAATCCAGATTTTGTAATCAAGCTTGTTTGTACTTCAAATTAATATTTTCATATTTGCTGTAATTTAAAGATGTTCAAATCAGCACATATTACCCAGCTGAATTGGTGATGCATAATTTTAATTCTTGCAATTTGTCACTTGCTTTCCAGACAATAATGTTATGTTGTTTCTAAACACAGATCATAGTGACTTTCTCACTTTATGGGTCCTGCAAATTGCTTTGTTTTACACAGCCGTACTCTGTTATGTTTCAATTACAGTCACATTTTATAACTGACATTCTTAAAAGTATTATATGTTAATATATTAATTTAAGGAATGTCAGATGAAGTGTGTAGACATAGCACAGAACATATTCTGACAGACCTGACAAAAAACATGAAAAATGTGTGCTTTCTATCATAATGATTATTTTTCAGATAACACCAGCTGTGCAACTATTAAACCAAGTGACTGCTTTTCCACATAGCACCAAGTACCAGCATTCAATCATGAAAGAAATATAAATCTCCATGGGCTTTTTCCACATGCTTTAAATCAGCAGCAATCTGTGCATTTGTATCTGCACTAAAAACATGGCAAAAGCCGGGAATGTCTTCCAGCTGAAAACTCTTTGTTATTTTATTGATAGTGACTATGACTGGGGTATCTACTGCAATGTTTATTGGGATGTAGTTCAGTTTTAATCTAAGTTCCAAGTTAAATATGACACATGCACACAAAATTTCATTAACCAAATAACTTGAGCAACTACAGGAATGATTAAATCTTTGATTTCGTCCTTCCCATTATTTTATTATAGAAGCCTCGGATTCCTCATCAACAAGATTAAAATTGTTCAAATGCGTGACAAAAGGTGAAATGAAACTCCAGGTTTTTAAAAGAGTCTTTCCTCTCCCCCTTTACACTGCTCCCATGAGATCCCACCTGGAGCACTGCATCCAGCTCTGGGACCCCCAGCATAAGAGGGACATGGACCTGTTGGAGTGTGTCCAGATGAGGCTGGAGCACCTCTGCCCCAGAGCCAGGCTGGGAGAGCTGGGGCTGTTCAGCCTGGAGAGGAGAAGGCTCTGGGGACATCTTACAGTACTTGGAGGGGGCCACAAGAGAGATGGAGATGGACTTTTTACATGGGCACAGTCATAGGACAAGGGCTGAATTTCAGTTTGATGGCTTTAAAGTGAAAAAGGGTGGATTTTCATTAAATAGGCAGAGGAAATTCTTTCCTGTGAGGGTGGCGAGGCCCTGGCACAGGTTGCCCACAGAAGCTGTGGATGCCCCATCACTGAAAGTGCTCAAGGCCAGGTTGGACAGGGCTTGGAGCAACCTGGGATAATGGAAAGTGTTCCTGTCCATGGCAGGGGGTTGGAACTCAATCACTAAAGGCCTCTTCCAAGCCAAACCATTCTATGATTCCATGGTTCAGCCATTCTCGGGTATCACAGGATTATTACGTTCAAGAATAGCCTTTCCTGGCAGCTTTGCAATGGGATAATGCCATCCTACATCAGATGCTGCAAGGCAAAAACAGTCTTCTGCCTCATATCTGTGCTGCCCTGCAGAGCTCAGATGGGTTTATTAAACACCTCTAATACTCTTTTGTGTTCATTTCAGTCTCAGAATCCCACATCATCACTGGATCTCAGATCCAGAGGAAACGAAAAGGAAACACCGGCATTTTTCTGGGTACGCTATTTTAGATGTGGTGAGCTATGAATTCTCCAGGGCAACAGCTTTTGGAAATGATGATGTTTTGAACTGCTCTGTGACCCCATAATGTGATAAATGGAATAGCTTGAAAATGCAATAATTACACTGAAATATCTGATTCAGACTATGACACCAATTCTGGGGTTAAAATATGCATAAAATGCTCTCTGTAGAAAGGTTATAAAGCAGGAAAAAATTAAAGCATAGCTTTGGCTTAGTACTGCATCCACACGTAAGGCAAACAACTCCAGCTTGTGAGGAATATGGCTCATAAAAAGTTTGATCACAATGACAAACAGTTGCTTAGGGCCAGCAAGACGAGTAAATAATCCACTTACATATCTGACACCTCACTAGAAAATCAGAAAATCTAAGTCTGTATAAAATTCGCAAAAATGTTAAAGCAAATGCTCTACTGGGTCATCGTATTTAGACGGAAAATGGAATCAAGATGTGTTTAAAGCCAGTGGGTTCCAATGATCCTGTCCTTTAATTGGAGAGAACAGGATACTTGTGACCTCCCTGTCAGGCACTCAAGACCCCAAATTTCAAGCCCTACTAGGTCTGCTGCTCTTTCTGTGTTCTCTAACATCACAAACTCCACACCATTTCTCCACAGATCTTTATAATGCTCTTCTGTCTTTATGGCTCACAACAAGAGGAAAAATCCTTCCAGAACGAAATTTGAAAACAAACCAAAACAAAACAACAAACCAACACAACAAAAAACCACTTGTCTGAACCCAACACAGCAATGGATGATTCTTTGTTTGTTAACAGCAGTAAATCACACAAAGAGCTGAAATTATCTGCACTGTGTTGCCAGACAGATATTCCCAGAAAGGCTTCAAGATCTTTGATTTCATCCACTGGTAACTTACCCAAGAACAGGGCCATAGTATTCATTATGGTTCTTAACTCCATCAAATTGCTACTCTATTTAAAATGCTTAAAAACAGGGATTTCACTGTGATTAGTGGACTTACTCCTAACTGAAAAAAAAAAAGGCAGAGCAGTTCACTGCCAATCAGTCACAGCAAGCATGATCTAAACAGATGGATTATGCTCCTTGGGGTGATTTGTCATGCAAATATTTTAATTTGAGGTCAAGCATAGCTATTATTTCAAAATCTTTTTGGTTTTGACTTACTGGACTTAGAAACATTCTTAAGCAGCTGTGGTTCCACAAACACAACATAATGCTGAATTATTTACTTGCTCATCAGTGAATCTGTTAAAGAATATATTAGTATATAAAATTACAAAATGGTGTGAGTCTCCTTGGAAGTGTTGGGGGAGATATGCTGGGAATCTTTAGCCATTTCTGTTTGGCCAAGAAAATAAATGGAGAAGCCCCTGGCAGGCTGAGCTGACCTGCTGTTATCTTCCCAACCTGTTGATCCTCCCTACCTGTCAGGCCTTGTCAAAGGACAGCTCGAGGGAATTGTTTGTGCTGAGCAACGTCGTTGGAGTCCCTGCCACGCATTTTGCACATGCAGAGAGAACACATCCAATACCAGTATCACCTGCACACAGGAGGTGCTAAAGGCTAAAGTCACAAAGCTGCCAAAAGAAACTCCGGTTCCTGCCGTGGAACAGCCCAGCAGTCAGTGGGTTCTGGCAGAGGGGAGCTCTGAGGAACGCCCTGGAGGCTCCTCACTCTGTGGAAGCACTGAAAATTCAAAGGAAACAGCAACCGGGAACCAAGCATAACTTGAGCCAAATGAATCAAGTTCAACCAAATGTTCCTTCTAATTCTCTTGATTTGCATGCAAACCAAAGAAATTCGCTAAAATTGGGAGAATAATTTTCTCTTCACTTAAACCATCAAGGTCTTGAAGCTGATCTTTAGCCTTGAGCAAATCTGTTCACCCTTTAGATCTGTGAGATTTCTCTCACAGTCATTCATGGATTTTGCCCTTTCAGATGGGATGATTTTTAGAGCAGGAGATAATCTCCTTCCAGATACTTAAATGTGATAAAATTCAAATACTTGGTTTGGACCATTAAATTTCATCATGATATAAATAACTATACATTTCCATGGTTAGTTTTTGTAACTGAGCTGGAGAGGGATGAAGAGAAACTAAGTCCAAATTGGAAAAAAAAAAAAAAAAAGCAGCATATGATACAGATCCTTAGTCCATGGTGTAGAATGATAAACATCTACAACGTGAGTGCACACACAGGCTTCTCTGGTTCATATACGCACATTTCCATTTCTCTTTAACAGTAATAATAACCTTTCTGAGGTCTAGAATTGCCATGGATGTATTAGAGAAAGAGATAGCTAAGCCTTTAGCAGCAGGTGGCATGCTAAAGGAGAGCAAAGTGCTCCTTGTTGCCAAATAAACACAGCAGCCATTATGCACTCAGCAGCCTCACCTGCAGCCGTGAAAGTCAGTGTTGCTGGTTTATCAGAGCATTAAGTGATAGAGAGGCTGTTAGCCAGAACTTCTTTATCTGCTCTTATTCTGAATCCTGTCATGCTATCTTTCAAATTTATCTAAACTACCATGACAAACAAGCAGACAAGCTCTCCGTTTTCACTCGCACCTCAAGGAGCTTAATCCAGAGCTTTGCAGTGTTTTTGCCAGACACGAGATAAGGAGTGCCTGTGGCTGGGTCAGCGTCCCCCACGGCAGGGCAGCAATGCTGAGGCACAATCACTCCTTCAGCACAATTTTCATGGCTCCTCTTGTTACACACTCCCTATTTTGTGCTCACCTCGAGCACCAGGGATCAGGTTGACCAACGCTCTTCCATTGGCCTTGGTGCTGCTTTGCATCCCTGTGAGCGGTTGTCTCCTGCATTGTGCAATTCCTGATCAGCCAGTGGTGGCAGGAAATACCTGTGACAATATCACACCTGGCACGGCGTGCAGCAAACCAAAACAAATCCCAGACAATACAGCCAGAACTGTGATATCTGACTGATCTTCCATCTCTAACAGAGCACCTCCACCTGGACGTTGTGCTTGAGGTACATTATTCCATTTGGTGTTTTTTCTGGATATGGGTTTCACCCTTCAATTCCCATCCAGGCTAGTGGAGAATCTGGGCAATATAGTTCTAGATAATGCACATCAATTCGTTTTTCTCATCTTATAAATGCTTAAGGGAAGGTGGAACGGGATTTTTTTTTCCCCTTGTTAATTCCTTTGCCCAGGTTTGATGCAGGGAATGACTTTTCCAGTAAGAGAACCAGCAGCCTAAAAAGTGCAACATCATGGATTTCTCCTGCCAGCATGTTTAACAGACTGGTTTAATGGACTGGTAATAGAATACCTCGGTTTTTCTAACAGGTGGAGTTCTCCTTCATAGTCTTTTGCTTACATGCAAGAACAAAGCCTACCTTTTCTTCACCTTTTTGATAGCAATTCAATCATTTCTGCAGATCAGTAAATCAGTAAAGCCACCTGCAATATCTCTGGGGCTTCAGACTGTGTTGTGCTCAACTTTGCTGCACAGAAATTATTTTATTAAGTGATTCAGTGCCCTGCACACACCTCAACCCTCTAGAAAACTGGAGCTGGTGACTGCAATAGATTTTTCAACAGAACAGTCAAACAACACAAGTGATTTGCAACATTGCAGGACCCAGTAATTCCCACTATTCATCTTTTCAGGAGAGCTATGAATCCAATGAAGATTTATAAGGGGAAAGTCAGTTCATTCTCAAATAATGTATAACTGGCAAGAGAAGGCACACCCGTTTAGCAGGCTCTGTTTATAACACGCTGCATCACTTTGTGCTACGGCACGCTGTAAAGTCTGACCTAATTTGACACGACAGCTAAAATTTAAAGGACATTTCCCACTTCCAGATGGGAAAACTGCAATTTTCCAACAAAAGCTGGCCTGCAGAAGGAGGGCAGACAGGAGAGTGTCCATGGTCTGCCAACTTCAAATTAGTGTTAAGTAGTTCAGCATTTCTCTGGGGGGAAAAAAAAACCAACAAAAACCTTAAAAGAGTAATTAATCATCATTTAGGAAAGTCCTCAAATAGGTGCATTTATTGTCTTTTAATCATACATTCCAGTTTATCAGCAAACACCAAATTCTTCTGCACACATCCCTATACCAATGGCAATTCTAGGTTAGTAGCTTTGAATCAAATCAGAAAAATACAGTCATTCTAAAACTCAAAGCAAAAAGTCCTCAGAAGTATCTTAATATTCCCCAGTTGTCTGGTGGGGTTTTTTCCTTCCTGAGCTGTTTGAATCCAGTGTCTGGAGAGTAGGACACGTCTCCATTATTAATGCATCTCCTGGGACAGTATCTTTGAAACTGCAGGATGTACTGTATCTAGGTCTCAACGAATAAAAATCTGAGTTTCATGGATTGCAACAAAACAACTTAGTGATTCAGAGGTTCAGAAGAGTCAACTCAGAGAGCAACAAGCATCCCCTAACCAAGCCAAAACTTCTGCATTGTGTGCTTAATCTGTGTCTGTGTATCATGGATAAGATCCTGAATTATTTCTTTTTTCAGGCTATGTCCAGGACATAACACCTCCATGCACTACACAAGCAAATTATCAAATCTGTTTTAACTTCTTAACTTCACCTTAATTTCTCTCTGCATCAAAATGCAGAAGTTTTAGGATAACATATCAAGCTAATTTGCATCAACCTGAAATGCCACCTGTATTTTTATTTAGCTTTATTAAGTGCATTGTAGAAGAATAAGGATGGTTGGGGAATAAAAAAAATAAATTCCATACATCAAAAGCTTTAACCCAGCATTTGCAGCCTGCCCTGTATTTCAATACCCAGAAGACATTAGAGTTCAGAACAGTCAAAACCTAAGAAAAATACCATTCAATCAAAGCAAACCCTAGTCTTTTGTGCAATTCATGATGGTGGGACATTTAGAAAATGGAATAATTTTCCCAAATCATCCTAATGTGTGGAAGACATGAAAATTGCCCTTTACCATCACCTCTATGCTTTCCCTGAATGAATGCCTGAGGCAATCATGTTAAAATGCTACTCAAAAAAAAAAAAAAGGAAAAAGAAAAAAGAAAAAAAAAGAAGCAGAGGCAGTAGAAGAATTCTTGCTGACAATGCTTGCCCTATACCTGCTTCAAAATTAGCAGTGATTGTAGACGACCTTATAAAACATTAATCAAATCAGTTTTCATCTTTAGTGGCAGGTGCCTTCAAAATCTTAGGGGAAGTGAACTCCTGCTTGCGCTATCTGGCTTAAGTCTTACTGAACCACTGAAAGCAGTGCAAAGGCACTATTTTCTCCAACAGAGAGAAAATAATATTTTTTATAGTAACTTTCATTTCTTCAGTGAATTAATCACATTTCAAAGAGGACTTCTGACCCATCCTTTCAACCTAAATTATCCAGTTATAATTACCTGGTAAAATATTATGTCATTTCCATATGTGTGGTTAAACCTTGCCTTCTCGTGACTAAGTCTGAGTACATTCCAGAGCTGTAATTTACAGATTTTTGATATCCTTAGAGAATAAAAATATATTAAAAAATAAATCAAGCGATGTAAATCTCATTAGGGAATCATCTCTACTAGTTCAAGCAAATGTCTCATTTATAACTTATAACCAGCTTGATTTTTTTATGCTGTTGGCACATCCCTAGAAGTTTTGCAGTGACATTTGTTATTGATCTCTAAGAATTCAAAGGAAACACCTCTTTTCATTTAGAAAATTCCTCATTTAGGATGGCAGGGGCAATGGCTTTATTCTAATCATCCACTCCTACTATCCACCTTGAGTTGTCACTGCAAGTGCTCATCTTAGAAATACTAAAATAAAACCATGGAAAACCAAAACAATTTTAAATTTTTGGTAACCCGGATACTACTTTTTTCTAACAGAGGTAGCTTGTCACAATGCTAACCCTTGCTGGTCAAAGAAATGATGTCATTTCTAGCCATTTATGAAAGGTGTCATCACTAAAGACACCCCCAGCCTTTCCCTCACGCACTGAGCAGGTCCCCCATCACGGAAGGAGATCAGGTGGGTCAAGCAGTTCCTGCCTTTCCTAAACCCACCCTGGCTGGGCCTGATCCCTGCTTGTCCTGCACATGCCACATTATCGAGATGATCTCCTCCACGATTTCCCAGCATCAGTCAGGCTGACAGTTCCCTGGATACTCCTTCCAGCCCTTCTTGTTGACGGGTGTGACATTTGCCAACTTCCAGTTGGCTGGGACCTCCCCAGCTAGCCTGGAGTGCTGGTGAAGGATGGGAAGTGGCTCAATGAGCATTTCCAGCAGGTCCCTCGGTACCTTTGGGTGGATCTCATCCGGCCCCACAGATCTGTGGGTGTCCCAGTGGTGCAGCAGTCACTGACCTTGGGTTCAGGGGGCTTCATCCTACTTCCCATTCCAGCCCTGCAGCTCTCGGAGCTGAGCACCCACAGAACCCCTGGTCTCACCATTAAGGACTGCAGCAAAGAAGGCATTGAGTTTCTCAGCTGTTCCTCACCCTTTGTCACTGTGTTTTGCCTCACATCCAATAAAGGATGGAGATTCTCTTCAGGCCACCTTTAGCTGGTAGCATATTTACAGAAACATTTTTATTGCCCTTTAAAGCAGTGACTTAATTAAGTTCTAATTGGCCTTTGTCCCTTTAAATTTTCTCCCTGTATAACCTCATGACATCCTTTTATACCTCCTGCATTGCCTGCTCCTTTTTCCAACAGTCATAAACTCTCCTTTTTTTTCCTGAGTTCCAGCCAAAGTTCTCTGTCCAGCCATGCTGGTTTTATTCCCTGCTGGTTCCTCTTTTGGCGCATGTGACAGCCTGCTTCCATCCACCCAAGATTTCCTTCTTGAAGAATGTCCAACCTTCCCAGACTTCTCTGCCCTTCAGCAATACCTCCCAAGGGAGACTGGAACCAGATTCAAAATTATAAACTCTAGTGTATGTAAATCATAGTTCAGGAAGTTCTCTGAAGCTCTTTGACTGAACCTAACTACAAAGATTCTCAGGCTGCCTAGAGCCTGAACTATTCTGGTCATGAAACATTACCTCCCCTGCATGTGGTGTGCCTATCAGCACAAAAGTGGTGAAAAAGCGCCGACTAACTTTATTTATTACATTTGTATTGCTTACAAAACCATTTACTTAATGGATGGGTATCATTAGCAGTCCAAGCACAAAAAAAGAATACAATGATGTGTTACATAGGTTCATTAAAATAATATTTCAAAGCAATCATTAGAACAAGAAGCTAAAGATGCAAGAGACAGTAAGTTATCTGCAAATAAATGAGGCAGAACAAACATGTTTTGAAGTTAAGAAACATGTTTACAAATATAGTGCACCATCAAGAAAGCAGGGCAGGAAGCCTCGAGACTGCTGTTCATGCAATTTATTACACAAAGCAAAAGTGGCCACTAGTTTTGAACCAAGGGTTCCCAGACCCGTGGTCAGAGTGCTGTGCTAAGGAGAATGTGCCTGAACACAAGGAATATAGAAGTTTATAAAGTACAGTAAAGGTAAGGTTGTGAGTAAGAGTTCCTTAGAATAAAGACAGAAAACTACAGGCATTGTCACCCCCGACTAAACACAAACAAAAACACTAAAAACACAAACAAAACCAACAGCAACAAAAAACACAATCAGAAAAGACCCCCCATACTATTGCAGAATCAGAGCATCCTTATGCTCCCAGGCTTCCATGGTGGAATAAAAAGCATTTCCAGCACATCAGGCAATGGTTGTAAGGGCTCTGCTGCTGTGACAGCTGGGGAATCCTAAATTTGCCTTATGGTAAATTCAGTCATAGAAACATGAGCGAAGGTTCTTGAGCATGACACTTACTCACTATATAAATATATATTTTATATATACATATTTTATATATATATATGTATCTAAAATAAATAGCTATTAGCAGAAAAGCAGAAAACAGATATAGGGGGAAAATAGACTTATTGAAGCATAAAGGTAAAAGACCAAAACGGAAATCATGATGGACAAATGCAACCAGGGCTGGGCTACATGAGAAAAATTTTAGAGAAGGACAAAGCACCAAAGAATAAAAACCACTCCATTTTAATATGTTCTTATTCTCTCTAAAAAGGGGCAGTGATGGTGATGATTTTTAAACTAAAGTAAGCCTGACTAGAAATAAAGAATATTAGCATAAAAGCTGCCCTCATTTCATTACACATTAAATGCTCCACGTGATTTTCACTGTTTTTCTGAATCTTTAATTTAAAATAAAAACCATAAAGAATTGTTGCTGTCAGGAAACTACAAGGACTAATAACCAGACTATAGGCAGCTGCTTAGAATTGTCAGCACCTTGAATTTCCTGGACCACCTTCTACCTAATGAAATTAAGAAAGCTGTCATCCAGACATCAAAGCACTGAGTGCTGACGGTCTGAGAGGAGCTCCTGTGCTCCCCAAAGCACCTGTGCCATAAATGTTTTGTTATGGGCCAGCAGCTACACAACTGTGCCTGCATCAAACAAGCAGTTTGAGAGAATGATTTAACAAAGAGTAACCTGAAGGAGGGAGCAAAGAACATTATGGAAAGGAAGTAACAGCTCCTGAGTTAGAGCTGCAATCAATTCCTATTACAAAGCTCTCTTTTAGTAGTCTTATAATCAGAACTAGATTGGAAAAGGTGCTCAGCACAAAAATTGTCAGATTTATGCAAAAGCAGAAGCTTCACATCTAGCCTGTTAAAATATTGTCAAGCTTCAAAGACACCTATCTCATTCCATAGTCACATTCTCTCTAAAAAGTAAAATAAGAAAAAAAACCTTTCCCCATCACCCCTGAATCTTGTGACACAGTACTTAGCACTCCTTGGGAGCTGAGCCCTCACTATACACCATCATAAGCAGTTAATCGGATGTCTAGGTATTCTTGCTGTGGATAGTTTGGATCATATCCGAGATATTTAGAAGCCTCACCATTTACTTTGGTAAGATTTTCTGCATGCATGAGTAAACATTAGCCTGTGAAAAGTAAGAAAAAGAGAAAAACAAGAAAAAAAGGGGTAAAGAAACCCTACCCTCACAAACCAGAAGAACACTTTTACAAGTGACAGAGACCTCCCACAGTGTGAACACAGAAATCTGTCTGGAGAGGCAGCACAAGTGTTCCTGAAGCTCAGCTGTGCGCTGGCATAAGGGGTTAAGTGACAGGTTTTCTATAAGTAGTAGAATATGGATACATTTAAAATTCCAAAACCAAAAACGTTACAAGAGTTCACGGAGTGATGTTTTTAAGTCTCCATAAGAGACCTCCAAACTGGAGAGCTTGAGTTTAGGCAACAAGAATATGTTCTGTACACAGATGAAGCCTGACCTTAAGACGCAGACAATTTTCCCTGTCGAAAACCTCCATGGCACATGTAATAGTTGTGTAGAACCTGTCCCAGCCCAGCAAATCAAACACTGACATTGGCAGCAGTCCTGGAACAAGTTTGAGGCCAGAAACAACATATTGTAGTGATCTGAAATCAATCAAGGTTTTCAGGGCAGCGCAGGGACACCATCGGAACGTGTGCCAGGTACTGCTCAGGACAATGCAGATACACAGACAAGAAAGGCAGAGCTGATGTTCCACCATGGACCCACAGAGCAGTTCAGGCTGGAATGGATCTCCAGAGGTTATCCTGTCCACCCCTGCTGAGCCCTGCTGTTCAAGCAAGGTCATCTAGAGCAGATTCCCCAGAACTCTGCACGTCCAGAAGGTTTTTTAGTATCTGCAAGGATGGAGACACTGCAGCCTCTCAAGCAACCTGTTCCAGTGCTCAGTCACCCAGAAAGAAAAGTTCTTCTTCTGAGAGATGAATTCCCTAATCAATTCTCTTTCTTCTGAGACAAAAAACTTCTAAGAACTCAACCAAGAGAAAAACAAAGTAGGTTGACCCCCAAGTTATCTTCTATCACCAGCTTCTTAAACTACTGTAGAAACTCAAAAAACTTCCACAGCTTGGGAAGTTGTATTTCCATTTTTATCTTACACTAAAAATTCTGCTTAATCAAATAAAAAATGTTACATCTATTTTTTTAAGGGAAGCAGCAAGGGAAGAGGTTCTAGCATTTTACATTGCATCTAAGTAAATTTAAATGACTTACCAACATATATACAAGATAATATTAACTGGACAAGAGAAAAGCAATGCTAATGTTTTAATTTATTGCATTATCCTTAAGTGTTTATTTAATATATCTCATTATTGGAAAACTCACACTTGTTTAGTGTACCAAAATAGAAGCTGACAAATCTCAGCTATTGTAATATCCCCACCATAAGGGATTGGGATGGGATTGAAAACAACAAAAGGAGGCAAGAACTAAGCTAAAGAACAGCGTAGGAAAAAAAGATAAGCGAGAATAAATTAGTAAGTAGTTATTTGTTTGGCTTTTGAGTATTAAAACATGAGGAAAAGAAAATTAGCCATGACTGGCATGTCTTAGCCAAGGAAAGAACTGCCACCACGCGCTGCAAGTGCTGGCCAGGAGATGCTGGGGGTGAGGGCAGCCCCTGCCTGGGGCGAGGACAGCCCCGCAGCTCACCCAGCCTTGCGTGCAGCTGCCCGAGGCCTCAGAGCTGATGTTCCTCAGCTCAGGACACTCCTGGGGGCAGCTGGGGCCTCAGCCTGTGCAGGAATACCCAAGGGTCTCTGCATAAATAAACCACGAAGGAGATTAAAGAAGTGAGTGACCCAGTTCCATCACGTCATTTTCACTGCGTCTGCCCTCAGGCTAATGCAGATTAATCTTTTTCTCTGATTAACATCATCATTAATCAAAATAAATAAAGTTTTCAGAATGTGTGGAGTGTCAGCACCTGCATATTTGCACAAATGTCAGCTTCTGGAGAAAGCACATCCAGACCAGTGTGTAACACTGGGCACAGTGACCCCGTGCTCATCTCTGCTGAAACAAGGACTGCACACATCTGACAAAGGAACTCTCACACTGCAAAACACCATGAAAAACACATGTGGAGAGTCATGTTGATTAGCTACGTGCTTATTGCAGGTGAACAAATCCATATTTGTATATTAATTTACCTGTTACCTGAACAATAAGCTAAAATTTAGTAAGTTGCATATTGCAAATGTACTACAGACCGTCAATTAGTAAGAGATACCTGTAACCTTTACTGGTGATGACAAATGCTAGAGAATTCCTCATCACACAAAAATCAGCCAACTTTTGCTCTTTCAAGACCTTCCTTATTTTAAGCACCTACAATTCTGTTACCCAGGGAGCCATGAGGAGAAACCGGTGGCAATCATACACCACACAGAGCATTAGAAACTTCTCAGGATGCCCCGAGATGACAGAATTAGTACTGTCTGCAGGTTCCACCAAGTACTACCTCTATTTTTGGGCTGTGAATGCCTAGAGAAGGGTTTTGCCAAGTATTGTTTAAAAAAAAAAAAGTGCTGTAACCCACCAGTATTATTTAAATTCTTCTATGGATCATGTGAATTTAGAAATCAGATGAGTTTATCAAGAAAGGTGTATATCACTTTGACAGAATGCAGATTCTCACAAAATAAAACGCACTATTTCTTAAATGCAGTTGTCACCAGGAAAAAAACTCATTAAAAAGCAAAGATCCATTAAATACTAGAGGGATCAAGCCTATAAATATTATGAAACAAATTCCAAAGTCTTTCCTATCACAACCATTACTGAAACTCAGGCATGACCAAAAACCCCCAACTTTCCCTGGGCAACCAAAATGAGGACACTATGATAATGTACATCCTGAATTAACATTAGTTCAGCAGCTTTTACAGCTTCTCAGGTTCTTTCACTTTCCTAAGGAACAGCTACTGCTATCATCCTGCCCTGTCTGACCAACACCCTAAATAATTCAGTTTGTCTAAGGAAAAGGGGAAACGAGAAAGGGAGAGAATCCACCTTAGGTGCTCTGAACCCTTCTCCACAAAATAACCTCCAGTGAACCCCCTGCAAAGGGAGTGCTGAAGAACTAAACTGAACAGCTCCTAATTTATTGCTTCACTCATCCAGTGAGTGCTTAGAAAATCCAATACTGAATTCATTAATAATATTAAAGCACTAAATTCTACGTTAAAGTTTACACTTTCAATCAACCATAATTCAACAACATTAAATTAATGCAGCCACAGCAGGTGAGAATTAAAAATTATAGTTACTAAATAAGAAAAAAAACAAACTGAGCTTTTATTGTTGGGGCACATCTTTAATATGCTCAATAGCTGATTATTGGTATTAAAAATATTAAAAAATTACTTAGTTTAGTAGATGTTAGTCTAGTGTATACACCTAATGCCTACTTAAGGAAAAGATCATATTTTCAAAAGTACTGACCAATAAGAACTCTCACATCAAGATCAACAAAACCTTGGAGGCACTCAACATTACATAAAAAACCAAATGTGTGGGTAAGTACAGCTGTATGGGAGTAAATACAATTTCAAGTTTAAAAAAAAAAATCTATCTTCAATATTTATTTTAATCCTTAGTTCTTGGGGATGAGGACAGGATTAGTTGGAGGAAGAAGGTCGAGAGCAAATGATTACAGGGAATGCTCATGAGAGTCTCTGTGATTTTCTGGCCAAAAAAATTGTTCTTTCCTTTGACAGTGTGGAAAGTAAAAGCACAGAAATATTAAGTTTCAAAGGCTTAATTTTGTATCAAGTTTATGTAACAGCTACAGGAAACCTCAATCCTCACAGACAGAAAAATCACCATCTTAAGAAAAGAAAATCACTGTAATTGAGAAAAACCCACACCAGCCAAACCAGCAAACCCTCGTACCCTCAGGGTAAGGACTGCTCCAGGCAGAATGATTTGATCCGTTTGGGAAGCTCCTGAAACATTCACTTCTGAGGAGGTGCTGGAAGGCAGAGAAATGGCCTGGTTGGTATGTGAAACAGAGAATTTCAGAACAAAATCTTTCTACACAAACTGCCACCAACATAATTCTGTCAGGACAGAAGAATGGGGATTCTCTTCCCTCACTGAAAAAAAGCTAACAAAGTTTTCAAAGACTTCGAAAATTTAATAACAGATTCAGTGCACACTTGAAAGAATACAAAGTGCACAGGCTAGTGGACACAAAACTAGTCAAATTGTTTTATCTTGGAAAAAAACTGAACAAATTTGTTGAAAGTTGACATGAAAAATTCTGGAATATAGTCCTAAACAGTTTAGTCCTTTGTCTTTAATAGAAGCAATGATGTTTTAGTGTGAGATAATATTGTTTATGGGGTATTGTCACTGAGTTTTGGAGAGATGTGTGGGCAGCAGAGAAAAGGGAAATACCAAGTGCTGGAAGGGATTGTTGTACACTGTGTGCTGCTGGATGTTGACTTATGGAAAACTGACTATTTTTTGACTGTGGAAATTGCTATTACAATCACAACCACATGAACCTGTTTGAATTTAAAATGGAGGAAATCAGATATATCTTCAAAGGACAGAATATCAGAGGAACTTATTAAACTTCTTAAACTCAGACAAAAACCGGTGATATCATGTTCTCACGTATCACAATCCACGCACTTCTTAGTGCTATAAATGGATTTATCCTAGGCTGTCCACAATATCATAACATGGATAAAGGCAACCAATTTCATTACCCCTACCACGGGAAGTAACTGGAATTCAGCTGTGCTTATCTGAACAACAGAATTTGTCTTATACGCTATTAAAAGTCTGATGCATAAAAGTAAACTATTAAAAATCAGAGCATCACTGACTGAAAGTGTCAGTAAAACAAGGGGATTGGGCCACGACAACAAAGCAGAAGTGAAACACTCAGTTTCCAGTTTCAGGCTGTTTTGCCTGGCTGTGCATTGAGCAGAAAACATGAAAAGCAAAAAGCTGAAGATTATTGTCCTTGAGGGCTCTAACTCCCAAATGAATCCAGGTTTGCTTGCTGCATCTTCTAGGGCAAGAACTACTTGATTGGAGATGGTTTTCTTTAATTAAATTTATGTCACATAAACATGGGTATTGCTTATTCAGTTCAGACTTCTGAGCTGAAATTGGAGCTCTGTTGTTTGGCAGCAAAGCAGACTTTGAGGAACACCAAGGAACTTTATTTCAGAAATACAGAGCATGCCCAGCAGCAAGAACAGACAGGGTGAAGTGTTTTTCATGGCAAACACATACGTACACAGGTAACGCTCCCTCCAAGCACTCAGTATTTGTTGCAAATTTTCTGCTTTACAGTTGAAAAGAAAGAAGAAAAAGAACTTTATAGGCAAAAAGCACTCAACATGGACCTACCATGCCTCTCCTTTACCAAGAATGTAAAACCTCCCCCACAGGAGAGAAAGCTGAAGCGTCTGGCCAAGCTTAGTTTTCCACGTGCCTTGTGGTGGATTTAGGCTCTGCTTGGAAACGGGGCTGACCTGGCCCCAGACCCCCTTGGTGACACCACCCAGCTGTGCCCAGCCAGGCCAGGCTGCTGGCCACAGCTCTGCCTGGGCACCATGCACACCATCCATAAAACGGGGGTCCCTGGAACAGCCCTCCAGGGTCCCCAGAGCCTCCCACACCAAGGAGAGCCCAAGAGGCCACGCTGTGGGGCTGGAGAAGAGAAAAGTTCCCATATTGCTCACCCCACAGACCCCTCTCAAGGCAAACAAAGAATTAATGACTCCATGAGGCACACAGCTACCGCATCACTCGGAAGTAGGTGACATTTTTGGATAGTTCCCAGGCATTTGTGGCCAACAGGTGCCTGGTAGTTGCACAATTTTCTAATTAGTTCATGTGCTGTACTTCAAAACTAATTACTGAAATGGCTGGATTATAATGTTGCAGGGAGTCATTCATGTGCCACCTACCATTAAGGGGAGGGAAATTTTGTGAAGGTTAATTAGCATTTTTAAAGTACTTTGGAGATTAAAAGCTTTAACTATATGCCTAATAAAAGAAGTAACGGTAATACTTTCTATTCAGTGAATTCCTTTTTGCATTGAAAGTGAATTACAAGGGTTGCTTTAAGTCCAAGAACATAAATTTTCATGTACAAGGAATTAGATCAACTCCCAACAGGATCAATCTGTTAGAGGGTGGAGACCTGCAGCAAGACACAAATCATCAGAGGTGACCATGGCATCCTGGTGTGAGAGAGGCTGCTGCTGCTTCCCAGGCAGAGGTTGTGTGCAACTAAAAGTAGACATTTCCCTATAACATGCCCTTGAACAGGTCAAAAAATCGAACCGTTATGAACAGGTACCTTTTTAATTAAAATAATTCACAGATATTCTCCTCTTGGGACATCTGCTGGCTGTTCTCTGTTCAGAAAACACCCACTGGCCCCTCCAAGAGGGATCTGTGCGCATCTGAATCTTTAACTGAAGTTGCATCCTCAGCATTTTCCACTCTTTTGCCTATTGCCAAGATTTACAGAGTGACAGAGGACATTAGAAACTTTTTCCATAAACACAAACTTATTTTCTTCAGACTGAGAGTTGCATATAATATATTAAATGAACTTATAATTGCTTTTTGTGAGCTTGGGAGAAAATATACAAATCATTATTAAGCATACACATGTACTTTGTATGAATTCTGCTTCTTCTCAACAGTAATGGGGGGGGTGGAGAGAAGAGTTCATTAATTACAAAAAATACATTCCCATTATTTGGTTCACATGATTACTATTTATGCTATAAATCAAAAATTGTCATCGACTTAGAAAGTTATTACTGTCATCAATAGAAAGATTATTCTAGTGCTACAGATGGTTGTCCCTTTATAGGCCATTTTAATGACTTGTTCTTACATAATCTGTCTTGCATTATTTTTTTGTCCTAATGAACTTTTTAAGTTTCATATCAATCCATTTTGATGTTTACCAAACAGATGGTGTTACAAAAAAAAGAAAAGGGAAAAGCATAATAATGACATTTAGTTCTCAAAAATACTCCAATAGCTACACATTTATTTTGTCAAATATGAAATCTATGCCATTTGTTTGGGAAAAAAAAAACAAACAAACTTAGCAAGGAACAAAATATTCGTAAGTTGTAAACTTAAACAGCTTACAAAGCAGAGCATGAAATCAACTGAAAGAAGGTTTTTCTGAAAGGTTATTGAACTTCAAAAATGTTTGTCAATTAAGATACATAAAGAACCTATTTACTGTAGTTCTCAGCACTCCTTTTGCTTCTCTAAAGCACTACTGGCAAATAACTGCAGTAATTGCTATGTGATGTGGGTAATTATTTAATATACAGGTGTGACTCAGGTCTGCTGCTTGAAATCTAATTGTAAATTGTGGTAATTATGTAAGCACCTCAATTTACAGAAAGTTTTGCTTCATCATTGTCAACTTTATGATTCTTTTGTATAATCAGTGCACTGCCATCAAATAGACACAGACTTGCGGAACTGAGTGCTACAACAAAAAAAATTACATGTAAAAGAACTAAGCTCAGAGGATTGTAAATGACATTTTACATCAAAACAATAAAACAGTTTGATCCCTATTCACCAGTATGAGCTGAAAAAACTTTCCCTCCACACCAATAACTTCTACGATTTTGCAGAAATCTACCTAAAAATGCAAATATCACAAAGTGATGCATTCTTAGATGAGGAAATTCCAGAGTCCAGGATCCCTTAACTCCACACCTTCCATTCCTGCCTTGCAATACAGACTTCAGCTACAGAACAAACTTTCTCCCAAACAATTCCTCATAATTTCAAATTGCAAATAATAGCTGCTTGTGGAGTTCATCTGATTAATCTTCAGTTTCTAGCAAATATTAAAGTGACTAAAAGGGAATATATTCAGGAGATAATAACTGGTGGAACTAGAGCAATAGCACCATAAAAACCAATTGCAGCTGATGAACCTAGCCATGCTTTTAAACAGCCAAGGAAGTCTCTTCTCCCTGCACTGTAAAACAGGAGAAGGAATAAGATAAATCAGAAAAATGAATGTTCTTTGTTTCAAGTATTCTCCTGCAGTAAGCTTTCTACAATTTTAGGCAGTTTTATGTTTATGATAAAATACCATGAGTAAAATACAACTAATTAGCCTTTGTTAATTGTGTTACCTCCTTAGAGCATGCTGCAGTAGAACAGGTATTATTGTGTATCAGCTTTCTTATCAAGCCAACAGATGTGACCCAGCAGGAAGTTCCTTCTACAATATACACTTAGCATGGTGATAATTCCTGCAAAATGTGGACTTCTCCTGACACAGGCAAAACAGTGAAAAGGAGGTTAAAACAAGCATGGTATAGATGAGTACTTTTGCTGAGGGAAATTAATAAAATGTGGAAATTTGTGCAATTGTTTCTAAGAGGGAAAGACAGAGTTAGTAAATTCCCATGGTCTTACCAAGAGTAGGTGCAGTAAGTGGCTCATTGGGCATGACCAGGGCCTCGGTGTTTGTATTCCTGGTATTTAAACTGGGCAAAATTTATCTCTGGTGCAGCTCCGTTTAAGTCCTTGGAATTCCACCAAGTCTGCGTTTGATTTGATGGTGATCATTAACAATAAGCTAAAGGAAGGGCTATTAGCAAGGCTGATGTCATTGCCTTTCATCAGTCTTCTACAGGGAAAAATTAGAGTTGACTTGAACTCAGGATGACTTCAGGGTTTTTTTTAATATATTTGGACTAGTACAATATCAATTTCTCATTAAACTGAATTCAGTCAGGCAGTGATTGGAGAGAATAAATGTAAGTTGAAAACTTTCTACCTTCCCTAAATAATATATTTTTAAAGCACTGAAGACTCTCTCATTCATTACAGAAGCACAACTCCAACCATCTCTGAGCACGGTCATAGAAAAGTGACTGCAAGACACCATACCTGTGAATAACATTTAGTGTTTTGAACAGACAAAATCAAGTTCTAACAGACCCTGTTTTATCTCCATCTCTCGCTCCATTTGCATGTCTGGTGTGCCAACTATTGTCCTTTAAATTAATGCAATCAACTGCCCACCAGAGAAAAAGTAAATTCTGAACTCTCTTTAACATGATGAACGAGTTGGATATAAGACATCTCAGGGCCAAGCTTTATACTGCATCAATGATAACTGACACTTCAGATAATACTGGCTGTAAATATATTTGTTTCAAAACACTCTCACTGTCCCTGTGTTTCATCTGGGCTGTGCTGGATGCCCCAGATACAGCACACCCTTCTCTGGGCCATAGAAGAAGGCTAACAAGACTCACATTCCCTTGTCCACAGGCTGGGAGAGGCTGGATATGCCACAGTCAAAGAAATACAAATGCTCTACCGGAACAGACACGTCTTTAGGCTGCCATGTGCAGGAGCATCTCCTGAAAGGCAGCCTAGCAGCAGTCCAAAATCACACCCCAGAAGCAGACTGGATGTTTATGAGAGGCAAAGGATTACTGTGTACAAAGCTCATCGCTTCCCCAAAGGCTCAAGAAATGCCTCAGTCAGAGGTACAGGCTGACAGAGTGGGGTTTCTTTGTCAGAAGATGGGAGACCTTATTATGTCCTTTCAGAACTTCAGGGGTGTTTATAAGGAAGATGGAGAGAGATTTTTGACCAGGGTTTGTAGTGACAGGACAAGGAATAACAGTTTTAAACTAAAACAGGAAGATTTAGATTAGCTCTACTTAGGGCTCTCTGTTCAGTGTCTGGGCTTTACCACTGACCTGGGGGTCTCAGGACCTGCTGTTCCCAAGCTCCAGAAGATGATCATCAGAGGTAAACAAGCAGTGCCAAGATCAGACAGATGCCAGAAACTTGCAGACAGATCCCAAACATTGATGCTCTTCTCAAACTATTGTTTCAAAGTGGTGCTCTGATAAACTGTAGAGCGCAAGATTTAAAGAAAGAACGATACAGACCTGAGAGCTCTCAAAAGCTCCCCAGAACTTCTCAGAGGGCCTGCAGCATCCCCTGCTCCAGCTTAAAAGCAACAGAAGTCCAGAGAATTTAGCAGCTGGCTGCTTCTCCCAAAGACCAAACAGAATGGCTGAGGTTTTCTGCTCAGGGAATCTCCTCTTTCTCCAGGGAGGCAGCAAAGCTGGGCTCCAAGCAGCTCCCCCAGCACGAGGAAACTGCTAACAGGTAACGATTCTCCCATGGGCTGGGAAGGGTCTCAGCAAAGTTTGCTGCACCAAAAAAATCAGTCACTAAACTGGTAGGGTCCTTCCATCCTTCCCCATTCCCACTTACTGTTTCAAATGCAAAGATCCCTCTTCTCATGTTTCTCTGCAAAAGGAATGCCTGATCCTTTGTAGTACTAAGAATATACCAGTAGGGCTTGGGTAATTAAAATAGAAAGCGAACATTTACAGCAGTTTTTTAAAGCAGGTTGGTCATTCATTTAAAGGGCAGTATTTCCACTATTTGTCTGCAGGAAACTTTGCCATTAACTTTTAGAACTGCGTTTTAAAAAAAACCCACAAAACAAAACTACAACAACAAAAAAACCCCAACCAAAATAAGAAACAAACAAAAAACCCAAAAAAACAAAAAAACCCAACCAAAAAAAACCAAAAAACAAACAAACAAAAAAAAACCCCCACAGGGTCTGCAGAGTTGCTGCTGTCTGAAGTAATTCAGTACAATTTCACAGAAAGGTTAAACAAATTCTGCTGGATGCTTGATTTAATTCTGTACCAAAGATAATGAGACCACCTTGCTGTCTGTAATTTTCCATTATTATTTAACAAACTCTGTGGCAGGTCTGTCTATAAATATTCCTGTTTTCCATAATTCTGTGACTTTCACAGCCAAATCCATTAACCAGTTTGTTTTTTTTTTCCCAAAGGCTGTACATAGAAGCATCACTCAGGGTCTGAAAGTTATTTTATTAGGAAAAGTTGAAAACACACAGATATTGCAGAAAAAAATCATGGATAAAGCTAGGCCTGGATAAAACCTAAACCAGCTTCATTATGTACTTTTTGCTACTCTAGCACTTCCCTCAGTCAGAAATGCTCTTCTCATGCATCAGTCCAAAGGCGTGAAGTGAAGCATGATTTGGGTTTTCAACTCCTCTTGCCCTTAATTTCAGTTCTTTCTCTTTCTCTCCCTGTTTTTGCACCTTTATTTTCAAACAGCGTGCGGAGTGTGAATGCTGAAAGTACAGACTGTTCTCCAACACTCTGTCCCTTAGGAAATGCTGACACAGCTCAAGATCAGAATTCCATGGAGCCTAGAAAACTTTTCCAAAAGGAAAACCACAAGATCATTTTCAAAAACAACATTTTCCTTAATTTTCTTTTTGGAAATAGATTCATAACTTCACCTAAATTTTGCAATATAATCAACAAAAAAAGGGCAAACATGAAACCATTCAGCCTAAGATCTAAAATGTGTTTGTATCTGAGTTTAGCCCTGAAAATAATACCTTGAAGACCTAAAACCAAGTTAAAACATGATACTTGAATGAGTTATCATGGGTTTGGATATCTCTACATCAGTGCCATGTATAAAAATGGCAATTTGTAATTTTAGAACAGTTTTGAATGCTATTTGCAGAGCTAGGAGCCATCATGTGAAGCTGGCTGCAAGTTTCTGTTTAATAAATATTGAGTTCCTACTCCATGTGGATTTTGCTACCTCAAAGCAATTTTAAAACACATCAATCAAATCCCTGTGAATCAGCAAAAGCAGATGCTGCTAACTGTTACAGGCAATATCACCTGAAGTTTCATTTTCTGCAGTGCTCAGTTAATGTAAAATGCATAGGAAGTCCTTGGAGCAGAGGCTGGATCCTGGGATTCCTGACTATAACTAATTTCCCCTAAGTTCCCCAATCTCTGGGTCATTGAACCAGCCTCCCCCTTCTCTCTCTCTGGTTGACTGAAGCTTGAAAATATTCATAAATGTATAAACATATTCTCACTTTTTTTTCCTTTACAAAAGGCATGGACTCCCCTGTAGTTGCATTGTCTTAGATTTTTTCTTTCTCTCTCATGGAGAATATAGATAAACTGTACTTTCTTAATCTCTGTGTTTTGTGTTAGAGGTGTACAAACCATAACCAATAGGTCTTTGGGGGTGGATTGTCTTTGGCCAATAGACACTTGTTTATTACTGTGTATAAAAAGAATTTCTTGTAAATAAAACCTTCTTCTTCGCCATCTTGAAGCCTGTCTGCCTGACCTCTCTACCTGCTTCCACAAATCCCATGAACAACAGAAAAGCAAACCATACTCCCCTGAGAAGATGGAACACCCCTCTGCCCAGCACAGAGCTGGGGGTCTCTCCTGACTCACAAGAGCTGAGGAGGGACCACCCTGACCAAGGCAGCCCTTCCCCATCTGCTGTGTGGAGGAGGCACCAGCACTGTCCCCTTCCAGCCTGCTCCCTAAGAAAGGGACATTCCTGGGCCGGTTTTTGACGATGCAGAGGTTCTGGTCTCTGTCAGTACTTTTCCCCACACCTGAGATAAGGAGCAGGATTTCAACACTTACACTTCCATGCTCAGTGTGAATAAGCTCGGGTCACAGAGACAGTGGCTGTCACATCCCCCTCTCCCGAACATTTCACTGTAGGAGCCCGAACATTAACCCAGCATCAGCTCCAAAGGCCAATTCTGCCCTGTGACAACTCGGCATCCGAGGTCCAAGTCATTCTGCAGATTTGGTCAATAGGGCACTGGAACAGCAGCAAATCTCCCTTCTTGCATGTTTTGGAGAACTATTATGGGAAGAATTGGGTAACCCCGTGTACTATGAATATGGAAATGAAATCTTTAGTGGCAGAAGTGTATTGTGCCTTTAAGGCACAGAATAACTGCGAGGCACAAACCATCGCTGGCTCACACACAGATCTCCCACCGCTGTCAGTGGGAATCTCAGGCACAGACTGCCATCTCAAAATGCCCCTGAGAGTCTTTATTCAAATAAGAAATTTAAATGACTGGTAAAGCTATAGGAAAAACATCAAAACCAAATCCAACTGCCTTCAAAAATGGCAAATGAAAATCATGGTTTGTGCCAATTTTATCTCAAATTTCCTTTTTGATTTTATGAAAACATAGGATTAATGCTTCCAGCTTTCCTTTCTCCCTCCCAGAAGCCACACTCCGGCTGTGGAAATGATGAAGAATCCCTTTGAGAAAAGCAAAATTTTACTTTGGGCCAAGTGTCTGTTTTGCCTGCAGTCGAATTTTACTTATTTAACACTAAGAAAAATGTTCAATGACAGATTTGGCTCTTTTTCATATCAAATCAAGCTCACTAAATTTTATCAATTCTTAGCATTGTCATGAAGAATTTACCCTCCAGTGGGGGAAACCCAAAATAACCAACTCAAAAAAACCCTTGATAAACCAAAACAAAAGGAATCACAGAACCATAGCAGATAAATCTCCTATTAAAGTCAGTTTTGCATGTCACAGAATAATTTTACTTTCATCAAGGACAGTTTTCCCTGTCATGCAATGGGAGTTAAGCAATTTGCCAGCTACTCTAATAGGATAAAACCTTCTCCACTGTAGACATGGGGACTACAAGCCAATCAATTAGACCTTAGTGGGGAATTACTGAGCTAGTAATGAGTATTTGCTCTCTGCAAGGATGTCTTTATAAGTAGATGTGATCCAGAAAATGTAAGCTAAGAGCGAACAAATGACTCCATGTGCGTATGTGTGTCTAAGTAAAACAAGGATAAACTTAAAGCTAATGGGTATTTAAGGAACTCCAGCTCCGTGGTGCCAAGACAAATCCACCCCATTCTTCAGTAGCAGGTCAAGGAGCAGTTGTGGGAATTCAAAATCTCGGAACTGAATTACTGGAATCAATAGGAGCGAATGCAGAAAGAGGGTGAGTACTGAGCACCGTGGGCTTACTCCCAGCTCTAAGACTGAGCTCTACTAAATATTAGCTTTAAATTACACAAAGTGGTAGGAAATTCACTGTGAGTTTGATCAATGTGAGCTACACCAACAAACTTCCCAGAACGTCCATCATTATATTAAGATCAAGATTATTGTCTCTTTGTCTATAGTAGTTCAGTGAGATTTGTCTATATTAATTCTTACACTTTGAAGGTAGAATTCTTTCAAAGGAGTAAAAATTTAGTACAAAAACTGTTTCTTTTCTACAGTCAGCCTTGGAGACCTGGAAACATAGAATATTTTTTTTTACCCTGGGATCAGTCTTTGCCTTTCTATTTAGAAGTCAGAGGTTTCTTCAGATGATCAGATTTTAAAGGAAAAGTCTGTTTTTCTCTGCAACAAGTGAACAGTACAGCAGGAAACCAGCAAACAATAGTATGAAAAGAACAGGTCAGAACTTAACATTTGTATTTATGAAAGTCATGATATGGAGGCAATGGCATCTGTTTATCAAGTTATTCCCATGTCAGCACAAAGCTTGTATAGATGTACCTGCTATGTCACTGAAACATGAACTATAGCATGAAGGAAGATGCTTGAAATAATTATTTTTAAACAATTTTTTCATCAAATTCCTATGCAAAAAACTATTACAGAAAATATGTACTGAGAGATGAGAAGTAAAATATGATCTTTGGTCAAAATTCATCTAAAATAGTACAGACATTAACTCAGATAACACTAATTGAGACAGAAGTGGGAGGTCATAAAATGTAGCCAAGATATGCCTAATGCATTCTTCCCATTAAAAAACAATATTTAAAAGAGAACTTTCCTCAGTCCCTCTCCCCTCTCCCACGGCACAAGAAGCCTGTAGAAGAGATGATCTCAGAATTTTGTACAGCAACTTGGTAGAAACAAAAAACAGGTTAGGTATTTCTGAAGCTCACACGCAAGGAGAGCACAGAGAGGGAGGACTGGATGTGCCCACATTTTAAGGACGATAAGACAACCTCAATGTAGGAATTTTCCTTCCTGACCTCCCAAGTACCACCTCCATCCATAGGGCTTTAGTAACCGAGTTGTTTCATTCTCCTTGCAGCATTTGATTTTCAGCACTGTTAGAGAAACAGGGTAATGGACACGACACACCAGTAGCACAGTGCTGTAAAGCAATTCTTGCACTCCCAAGGTACATTAAAAGGATCTGTTAGTTCTTCACTGAAGCAGTGAAAGCACAATTTGTTTATCAGACTTCACACTGCCATGACTGATTAACAATTAATACATACAAGAGAAACGAGACAACGCTACACACTGAGCAGGGGCAATGTTTCTGGTACCACTTTGGCAGCTCAGTATCTTTCATTCCTAAGAGGCAGTGAGAAATAAGATATTAATCATTTGGAATGGAGGACATTTTAACACCAGATCCTCTTTTTAATAATGCATCCATTGAAATGCTATAAAAAAGAGGTTTTATCGAGATTATTTCCCCAACAGGAATGGTTTTTTTTTGGTCAGGATTTATCACAGAGTTGATATAACTCCTGGCCACATAGGCACATCTGTCAAACTAAATCAGGACATTGCAATGTAACATCAACCACATCACATCTTCACAGAGTCCCCAAAATTCTGAACACATGAGCATTTAACCATTACTGTTCTGTATTGTGACGTACTTTGTAATGTATATTATCATTATTTTACTGCATTGTATTATACACAGTGTATTTCAAAGGCAACAACAGATAAAAATCCTTTAGGGATTCTCAGTAAGCTTCAATTTTTTCCCATCACCAAACTTTTGTGTGAAAACAGTCGAACTCCAGCAGATTATTACATGGGATGGCAAGTAGGGAAAGGAAAAGAGAGGAAATTAAGTAGCCATCTGTCTTTTTTTTAATGCTTTTTTAAGCACCTACTAAAAAGGGAAAAACAAAACACAATTACATCCAAAAAGTGTATGTAACAATAGTTCAAAAATCTTCAGGTCTTCTTCTGAGGTTACTCACAAACATAAATCTGTATCCATTCTTAGACAAGGCTCTGAAAATGCTAAAAACTGACAGCCACCTCAGCAGCACCTGATGTTTGAACTCTAAAAAAAAAAAACATTCTTGGGACTCTTAGAACACAGTAAATGTTTCATGTCCAGTGATTCCATGAGCCCTGGACAAACCTCAGAGTATTGAGACTTCCTAGAAACTTCTTTCTGCAAGCAAGTCTAATTCAAACTGTCTATCAATGGAAGATAAAACGTATCAACTGCTTTTCTTGGATTATTTTCACATGTCTCAAACCCTTGCTCTCCTGAAACTGTGATAGTTCAATCGCAGTTCCTAGTTCCACACTGCTGAAGTAAAAACTGAAAGACACAAGATGCAAATAGGTTGCAACAACTATTCCAGCAACAGGAAATCTTGTTTTGCAGGAGAACAGATTGTTTGAAAGTCTATATACTTTTCAAGGCTTGACCATGTCTTCACTCAGAATCCATAAATATATTTTAATTTAAAAGCAGAAATAACACCATCATGTTGAACCTTACAACATATGAGAGATCCAAGTACAATTCCATCTCCCTTACCAGAACCAGCAAATGTAAACAAGGTGAGACAGAACCACAAGTGACCTATCACTCACCTACCTGAACAAATTAATTACCCCTTGGCATAAGTATAATTTTTACGTACAGAGTCTGGCTCATAATGAGGTCTTTACTATGCAACTGTATTGCAAATAATTGTCATCTTAAGTAAACATGTTTTAATTACTGTCACTTTTTTCATTATTCATTCTCAAGCCTACAGTACCTGTCAGGGCTTAATGGATTGTCATCTCCTGCTACTTTCCCGTGGTAACATATGTCCCCATTTATTTCACCAACAAACTAATTAAAATATTCAGACTATGCAATGAATTTAGGGTAATTCTGATGGTGATGGTGTTGCAGTTGTTCATCCTAACAAGTCTTCAGAGCTTTTATTTGCTTTTCTGAATACTTTCATAGTGCTTTGTAGCTGGAAGTAAGGTACAGTGTGACCGTTGATAAAGTGACGTTTGCCGCAGCACCATCACTTTGAAGAATATCCACGGAACAAAAAGGAAATCAATGCAATTTCCAGATAAAAACTTTAAATTTTCATTCAATTACATGGTACAGAATAGCATGTTGAGAATAAATTCACCTAGTGGAGGGGAAAAGGGTGCCTTCTGGAAATAAATACTGCCCTCTTTCATATGGAAGTCTTAATACCCTTAAAAGTAAACTTGCTCTAGTTACATAGATGCTGCTTACTTGTATGTAGAGACATGTTATTTATATTGTTTATCACCATTAAAAGTGGTCCATCAAGAACTTGAAGGCCAGTTAATTCTGCTACTAGAGCATGCTCATAAAATGTTTACTACTTGTACTACAAAAGAGGGATCTTAAATGTTCAAGTAGATGCCATATCCGCACTAAACTATTGTTGAATCTGAAGGTCCAGCAGCCCTTCAGCAGTTCCTAAGAGATGAGCCCTGCAGGGAAAGCAACCACTGGGGAGTGCTGTTCAGTCCCGAGCCAAACCTCTAACCTTTCTATAAATAAAGCCAAAATTTGACAAGAGCACTTTCATAACACATCTGAAATGGAAGTTAAAAATAAAATGTAAAAGGGGGAATAGCAGGAGAAAGCAAAGGAAGAGAGAGGAAAAGATATAGCAGCCTGGCTTTTGTCTACTTTAACCCCACTGACTACAGGATTCGTACATCAGAGATGACAGCAGATACATCCTGCTCTTGGAGCCATTAGTGCTGTTCAAAGGGAGTCATCATAAGTCCCGTGAATCACATTTGATTCCTTCCAACGGCCAACATCCAAGGGAGACAGTAAAACTGCAGTGTCTGCAGAAAATAAATGCACACACCTTATTGATAAAAATTCTGATCAGCGCTATAAAATGAAAGATTCATTTAATATTTTTAATCACAAAATATCTCAGTGACTTGTTTCTATAAGCCACATATACTTCTCAATTCCTTAACCTGACGTATAGAGAATTGTCTGCTTGAAAGTCAAGTTTTGAAATTAGCATCTGTCTGTTTTTACCTATCAAACACAATCACACTGGGTATGGCTGAAACTTTTATTGCTCTCCTGACAGACACCTGGAGCCAGTGCTGTCAGTGCTCCTCTTTGTTAGCAGCGAGGAAGTGAATGAGATGGACAGGTCTTCAGCAAAATGCTGAACAAAAAGCAGACTGAAGCCTTTTACAAGGACGTCACCTTTTGCAATGCAAAAAGATTCTCTTTGTTTGACTTTCCAGCGCTGTCATATTTAGCAGCTCACCTTCCTTCTTCTCAGGCAGATTTCCCTATGACGAACCCACGTTGTGAAGGAGACTAAGCTGACCACCAAAAAGCAGAGGAATTCAGGTCGGGTTGTGGAGGTGAGGGAGGGGGGAGACCGTGCCTGAGCAGGCATTAAGAGGTCCTGGAGCAGCGCGGGCAGGAGCTGAACCCCTGCTGTACTTCTGAGGAGCACACAGGAGATTCCTCTTCAGCTCCAGGGTCACTGGGGCAGTGGTCAGTGCTCCGCTTCACCTCCTGCTCTTTTTGGGACAAGCAAGAATTACTCTGAGCAAGTCCTGTGTTAGTACAGGAAGCTAATAAAACATTCTTTTTTGTCCCCCTGACACTGCAGAAACTGGACTGTGTTCATTCTGGATAAAAGCGCCCTGACAACACCTCCAGGCTGGGGGCAGCTTTATGAGCTGGGGAGTTCAGAGTCATTCTGGTCCTGCTTGGACACACTTCGTGTCAAATCCACTGCAGTGGCTTCTGTGATGATACTGCAAATATTCTGCAGCATCCCAGAAACTTTTACATGGGCTCAGCCAAGGCTCTGTTAGCTCATGTGCTGGACAGCTATGGCCAGCAACGTCCCAGCACAGCGAGGATCACAGCACCTTGCTGCAGTGTCATCACACCAAGAATTACACAGCAAAATGGCCAGCTATATTTTGAAACTGCCCAGAAAAAGATTCATTGATTCCTGACTAGAGCCTATTTCTAATCATTGCTGCCTCTCCAAGTGATAAGAAATATTTGCTTTTCTTCATCAGAAAGGAACAGTGGCTGCTGGAGCCATGGTGAATTATTTCTTTCATATCCTTGGAAACATATTATACAGCCTTAATTAAAAGAGATTTCCAAAAGAATAGCAAAACACTCTTAATGGAAAAAGGACATTCTGGCTTTCAATAGCAAGGAAAATAGGGTGCATTTGTTTACTTTCCTTGATATTTTATAAGCCAGGAAAGGTCTTCTCTCCATATCTCACCTCCCAAAGCTTTGATTTGGTCTATTCTGCAGTATTTCACTTCCAGCAACAATCAGGGGCTGTAACAGTCCAGCTTTCTTTTACAACAATTTTATTCCTCCTCTGTAGCTACATTTAATCCAAGACATTATTTAGAGATGAGAAGAAGAAGAAATATCAGGAAAATGGGTTCTCCAAGGCCTCAGGATCCACAAGAGTGGACAGCAAGTTTCTTTTAGTAAAGAGCAGAGCAGGACAGACAATCAGAAGAGGAAAAGCTGCCAATTAGGAGTAATCACTCAAACAAGACTCCTTGACCAGCCTTGCATCAAGAGCAAGGAGAATGTTTCATCTTACATTAAGTACAAAATTCATGCAGACTTTTATTTGGGAAACTGGATTCAACTGAGCACAGGCTCAGCCCCAGTGTTTAATATGGTTCGAAACCCATTATTTCTAAACCAGCAAAGAATGTTAACATAAAGAAATTAAAATAAAATAAAATAAATATATTTTAATACAATAGGTAAATAGGGTAGTAAATAACACTTGTAGCAAACAAAAGACTTAATTGTTGTCCTATGTTTCAGCTCAGGAGCAGAACATGATTACATTCCTGTCTAATCATTATCTAGGCATTCCAGCAACAAAGATGATCCATCTCTTCACTTAATACATGGACAGAAAATACCAATGCGAAAAGCCACACTCATGAGCAAACTCTTAAAGATAACTGCTTCTAGGAAAGCAAGCCAACCTAATCTTGTATGTTATTTTTCCAACCTGTTTGGAGCCTTAGCACTCAGTAACTGTTCTTCAGCAAAGCAAATCCACACAGACATATCCTGCAGAATCTTTTCAATATCCATAAAATCTCCTAAGGAACTTCTAGTTTTATTTTTATGGCTACAGTTGACTACGTTTACACTGAAAATTAATAAAGGACAAATAAAATGAGCCAACTTAGGAGTAAACTCACAGTACAGGAAAAATACGGCTGATTCTCTTAAAGCCAAGATCAAACTCCCAGAATTTTTCTTTTTTAACAAACAAGAAAATGTGACCCACTTGACACTGGGAATACAGTTTCCTGAAATTCATTCCAATTGCTGCAATTAAATGTGGCACACAAACCAAGAACACCAAATTAGTTAGATTATATCTGACACACATGAACAAGCTTAACCTTAAAAAACATTAATAATAAATTATCCCTTTGCAAAGTCAAGACTGGGGAGGTTAGATAATTTCTGCTGTGAATGTCCTTTCCTTAAAAATTGGTCATAGGCTGAATCCCTTGCAGTTTCTTTCCATTCTAAATGCTTTGAAGGACGTTGCCAGAAACAGAAGCATGCAGGTCATGCTGCCCAAATTTCTCAACATGGAAATTACATGTCTCGAATTTTCTCACCAGAGTGTACACAGTTTGAACTGACCATTAACCAGTGCAGATGGCAAAGAAAATCCTGTGGTTCCAGCAAAGTCTGATACAAACTGAAAAGCAAGCACAGCATGGGAACACCTTGACTTCTGGCCTTTTCTGCTCTAATGAAATATTTGAGGCTAACTCCAAGAAAGATGGGTGCAGTTTTCCAAGTTCACAAGAACGTGAATCCCACCAAGCAAATATTTCACGCTTAAAACATTTGCTCTGTGTGAACAAAACATCCCAGCTCTTACGTGCCGTGTTTGGGACACGGCTCTTGAAGCCCCAGACTGCGGGGCGGCTCATCGCGTTCTGCTGCATTGCCCCAGCATTTGCAGCACAAAGCTACAACTAAAGGAGTTAATCTGCATGTGCTGCAGGAAAACCACTGCTTGTGCTTACTACAAACATGCCAAAACAACTGCAAACAGAGATTTGTTAATCCTAGATCAGAAATGCCCTCTCTCCTTGTGAGGCTGTTATCAGGAGCCAAGTGTTACTGGAGCAAAGACAAAGCTTATTTCATTTTTCTCCCCAGACAATTGCCATCAAACAGGGACTTTCTGAAACATATTACAGCTTGTCTCGCAGACATCTGGAGCCAGGGCTGCCACAGACTCTGCTATTCAGAAGAAAAGTGAAAAAGACAGACAGCACTTCAAAATAAATCAATTGCATTTATTAGCTCCTTTTGCTGATGTTTTGGGGAAGGAAGGAAGAAAGAAAAGAGAGGAAGAGGTTTTCAGCATTAAAGGTCTTATTTTCTTTGCTATTTAAAACTCCTATTAGTTCTAGTCAGATCAATGGCATTATGCATTTTCCAATAATTTGTCTGAGATAAAACTAGAGCTATAAAAGCTTCAGGATTTACTAAGGACATCTATTTCCATTCCAAGAGCTAAATAAAACCAGAAAGAAAAATAGATCAATTTGAGCCCAATGTACTTGGGCTTATAGTTGAATTTCCACACACTGAAACCAAGTATGACTCTCAAATTAGCCTTGAATGAGTTCAAAAGTCAGAACATTTGCTTGCACAGATTTAGGAGTATAATTTGAAAGAGTTCACACATTGCTCCATGCTGTCACCTTTGGGGCACAACTGATATTCATGCATTTTAGGAAATGTACTGCAGTAGCTGCAACATGCTGGAAAGCGAACTTTTTCCACCTAACACCAAAATATAAAGGTTTTATAAAGTCTACACTAAATGGAGCATCTGAGAGAACAAATACAACATCTTCTAATATATTTTTTAAAACCTTTTGGGATTGGAAGAATGTGTTAGCGTGCTCAAAGCTTCACATGGAAGGCTGGAGTACCACATACTGTTTGTCAAACCCAAATGAAGTCTTCTAATCACTCTATTGGACAGCAAAATAAAGGCGATAAGCTGCCAGAATACTGGAGCTTTCTGAGCTATCTGAATTGCATTGTCTCATTTCTCTTAAAATAATGCTTGTCAGCACAATTAAACACAGAAATAGAACAGCCGATTCATTAGATTCAGTTTTCCTTTATACTAACATAAACTGGGAGAGACGAAGTGAAATACACTGCGTTAATTCCCAATTTGTACTGATGACAATCAGAATCTGGCTTAAATATGATCATCTGCTAAAATACATGAACTATGAATTTCAAAACAAAACAAAGTCTCTTCCTACAGAAGGCGACTGTGAAAACAGATGTCTCTGCTGTAAGAATGTTCAGTTTGATGCTATTATAAGAATTATAAAAACCAAGATCCATGGTAGCTTCCTTCCTGTTGGAAAATATAATATGGTTCACTTCAGTAAAACAAACAAAGTCTGCCATGTAAAAAATCCAAACAAACCTACGTGACCATTGTAGTCATTAACAGTAGTTCCTACATTCCAAATTTCACTTGCTCTTCTCATAACCTGAACAAGGTCTCAAAATACTAAAATAATGTTCTTAAATATTTATGATTCTGTTTGGCTTCAAAAGCAAATCACTTAAAAGTGATTTGGCGGATGCGTGGGAGTGGAATGGGAAGGCAAGAAGTAAGAATAAGATAAACTCATTTTTTTAGTACAAATAAGCAGAACGTGGCATGGGGAGAATGTTGCTGTGGGCACCTACTGACCACAGCAAAGGGCTACACTCAGATACAGCTATGCAGGAGAGAGTTGCAGACACTGAGCTCAAGGCAGTCCCAAAAACCAGTCTGAAACAAATCCAGCAGTGCCAAAGACCATGAGCGACAGAAACACGGAGCAGCCGATGGTAAAAGAGTAGAGGCAGCTCCTTGATCCCTGCAGCAGCAGCAGCAGCAGCAGCAGCAGCAGCATCCTGTGCCTCTCTACCAGCGACAAGGAAGCTCAGCAGCACAGCCTGAGCTATCTCTCGCTTTCCCCGTCAAGCTCTCGGAATTCTCAAGTCTGGCTGAAGCACCACAACTGTTTTCCCTATCCAATATTTATTTCAAGAATTCCTCTCCCAAAAGACTTTCCAAAATAAGCTTTTATGTCTTTGTCTTGGCTTTGAAGCTGACACCTGTCAGATGCACACCAACCCATAGACAGAAGATAACAGCCTTTTGCTCAGCCCTGGTTTAATCAAAAAGAATTCTTTTCCAGATTCTCAGAAGCAGCATCCTAACCAAGATACAGCCATTGCACTTTCCTCCTCTACACTAGAAGCCAGAACACTTGTTGGTAACTAAGCCTGGGGTTTTCACTGCTTCCACTTGCCCATCAGATACTCAATATAACCAAGGCAATGCAGAAGTTTTAGATTGGGCCATACTAATCAGCTCCTACAATAAACGGTGGAGTGACTGGGTCTCAGTTTGCACAGAAACTGTTACCTTTAGAAAAAAAAAAATTGAATCTTCACAGGCAGATGACTCAAACAGACCAAGTTTAGAACCCAAAATTTATTATTTTCAGCAACAGGTATTGGTAGGAAAGAAAAAAGTGATTTTTGGACAGTTGATCTCTGCACTCATATCTAAATACATATAGCTAGAGAGATCAAAAGTTATACATGGTTATACAGTGTTGCAACTGTTGAATGAATTGATAGTTAATTTATACTTTTATATAAATAAACATGTACTTTTAATTTATCCTAATACTAATTTATACTTTGTTGCTCCTTTCATTCATTAATGGTATTGGGCAGCTCTGCACCTCCAAAGCAGAGTGGGAATAGTGGAAGGCTCCTAAGATTATTTTAATAATATTTGAAAAGTTTCTACAGAAACACTTTTGGCATGGAATTTCTTGTGATTGTTCTGATTCCCTGATAGAACTGGCATAATCAAAAATGCATGTTGCAGAAATCCAGGGGAAACACAAAAGAACTTCAATTTCTTCTCCTAGCATTGACAGACCAAGACATTATCCCTATGTACACCGCAGTGTGCATTTTGGGATCAGAGAATGACAACCTGCTACAGCACATCCCTATCATTTCTGCTGCGTCCATCACACACTTCTCAGAAAGAGCTCAAAGTCAAATTAATAAAGTCAAAGTCCTGCTGGAGGAACTTGCAAAAGTCTGCAAAGCTGTCTTTGCCTCTGAAAAGAATTTGAAGGTGATACACCACAGCTATAGCTGCCTCCTGCTTTATGAATAAAAAATACAGCATTAAATATTCTATTCTAGCTGCAAATTAATTAGCAGCAAGGCCTGGACACCAAAAACTACATTCTGCAGCCTAGGTAGCTTCCAGTGATGTAACACACAGGACCATCTAACTTTAAAGAGACCATTTGTTCTCTTGTGTGAATTGAGATAAGTAGAATACTGTGACTACTACGAAAGGAATTGCACTATGCAGTCACAGAAAGACAAAAATCTTGCAATGCTGCCTATTATTAAAGCACTCTGAGAATAACAAAAATTTGAAGTACAAAAAAACTAAAAAGGGAAAGAAAATGGCACTAGTGACTAATCATTTAAAACCTGCTAAAGAGTCACAGACCTATGAATAACTAAAACCTACTTTACTTAACAAAAACATTTGTAGAAAAGACATTGCTGAGGGGGAAAAAACCATTCAAACAGTTTTCAGACATTTCCAGGAAGTGATTTATCTATTGGAGCAAAGGTTAAGGGCTCAGAGGAGCAGACAGGTTAATTTTGAATGCAGGAGAGGAGTCCAGAGAGCCAGTACTATATATGCTGGCAAAAAGAACATCAAGGAGGAGATCCCAAGTTTTGACATCTATTCCTTTTTTTTTTTTTAATAATCCAGAGGAGAGACAAAGTGCTAAAATTTAATTTCGTTCTTTCTGAAAGTTAAAGGTGTCTTAAAGGAGCACAATCAAAGGAAGGCATGGTTATCCAGACGGCTTAAGATGGCAAACAGTTAAGCAGAACCAAAATCCTCCCTAAGGCTACACAGGGCAACGCAGAAGAGATGAACAAGGTCTCAAGATGAATAAGAGAAAGGGAAAACCACATCCAGCAGCTCTAGGAATTGTTCCTTGCAATAATGGCACAGGTTAATATCACACTTGCCATGAGACTCCATGCAATTTCCCAGAGGGTCTTGAGGATCACAGCACTATAAACCCGCTTTTTTAAATGAAATTGGATAAGTCCATAATAGGTTCTAATCACTTTTCATACTTTGGAGGATCGAGGAAAAGAAATACCAAATATCCATGTTTGAAATATGGCTACTTTGGATTATGGCTATTTTGCATGTATATTAAGAGCTTTCCCAAGGAATTTTACCATACTTTTTAACACACATAATAGGCAGAAATGGCTCCCATCTGGAAAAACTATATATCCTGAATAAAAACACAGAGAAAGGATATATCTCGAATAAAACAGCCAAGCACAACTCCACACTGACAACATCTCAGAAGACAAAATGACATCAGACGTTATCCACAGCTGTGCTGAACAGAGAGCAGCAAGCCACACGTTCGCTCACCTCCCGCCTCTGCTTCTGGTCCTCCATCACTACACTGGGGATGTTTTCTCCCCATCCCCAGGTTACCAACTGGTCCATATTCCTCTCCTGATTTTCTCCAGACGCCACTCACCTAAAATTTGCAATTTATGTGATCCTTCTTCTCTTCCTAGCACGAACTCTGATTGTATTCAATTTTCCTCCTGCTCTCTGTAGCTGTGTGATATCTCCATCTCCCTCATTCTGAATTCCCATGTAGTTATTCTGGGCTTGTTTCTCGCCTCACTTCTTGCTTTATATTATATTAATTCTACTGAGCTTTTCCTGACTTCCTGGGCGATAACCTAAATCTCCTGAGCTCAGTGGGAGCTGCCTGCCAAGTCCACTGGATGAGAATTTTACATTTCATGCAAGGAAGTATTGCAGAGAGTCTTCTAATTCCCGTGATCACTTCAGGGATCTATAATCAAAATCTCAGACTTCAAGTCCTGTATAAATGAGAGCACCATAATCTCTCACACCAGTCAAAGGACACGTGTCAAACACTGGCAACAACAGAAATGTTGCTGTTTCCTCTGCCAGGAACATCGGTTACAACTTTGAATCATTCACTTGCAATAAACACCCTTGTTCTATGCATTATGCTAATTATTATTGGATACACAAGTCCATGTTGTGCTGAAAAAGTGAATAGATGGAAACGTTGCTATGAATTTGATCACAGAGACACAGAATGACCAGCACAAATAAAGTAGATTATAAAAGAGCTCTGGAGCAAAATAGCCACAGGTACAACCTCCTTTAATGGCAAAGCAGATCTAAAAGCTTCAGACTTGGTTAGAATCACAGAATTGCAATATTCACAACATGACCCAGCCTTAATTTCTGCTTGAAGCATCTCTTGTTAATCTAGTAAGAGGAAGGAAATGAAAGTTTGGGTTGCTTTTTCCATTGGGGCAAAAGTTGGAGAGAGATGTAAAGGGTACAGCAAATAAATTGAGGCTAGGTAATATAAAAACAATATGAAAACATGGGAAATTACTCTGTATTCATTATGACACACACAAAACACACTCAGCAGCCCCGGATTCCCCTCCCCTGAACCATGTGATTGACCCAAAGTGAGCCCCAAGGCTGCTGACAATCCATCCTGTCAGCCAGCTCTGGACGTGGCTTCACACTCCAAGCCGACGCTGCCCACTTTGTGGACAGAATGCTGGGAAAACCAGGCAGCTTAATGGTCAAGGAAGAAATTTATACAAAGGTCAAAGTGTTGAAGTTGCTACTCAGTGACAATGGATGGCAAAGCCTGGATCTCTTAAATGTGCAAAATCACTTAACATAATATATAACAGGGAGTTGCAAAGTTCTTATTGCAAAGAGGTCTTGGAAGTGACATGCTGAAATTATAATTTCCTACCACTTTGAACAACAGTGCTCTACAGGATCCTAGTTAAGCAGCACTCTAAAATGGATTTCATTACATTTTGGAACGCAAGCAGATATAAACATGGACAAAAGTTCAACTGCTCTTTCAACTTAAGCAAAGAAATGCTTTCAAAGTAAAGAAGAAAATGAAGCTATTCATTAATAGCTTCCACTTTGGGAATTTTGGACTGATTTTCATGTATTCCTGTTGCAAATGCCACTGTTCTTCGATGATCACAAGACTGAGGGAGGCATCAGGAAAATGCAAGGCTGGATGTCACTACAAAGCATTCTGGGCTCTAACTGGCATTAGGTTCCCTACCCAGATTAGAGGGAGCGGCAGGTCACAGCAGATGCCCTGTCTCGGTTCATTACTCAACACCTGTTAAGCCTGATTAACAGCCCAGCTAATTATCTGTTAAGAGTAACTCATGCTGTAACAGATCCCAGAGGCCCGAGAAGTTAACTTCATTTACATGCTTGTCTCCTCTCACAAGGTCTCAGTTAAGCATCACCAAAAAATGCCTTCCAGAAAACAACGGTCTAAACCTTTTATCCAGAATACCAGTGGCACCGGTATGTGACCTATTTTATAGTGTCAGATGTGTGCAGGGAAAGCCTTTCAACAGGACTTGAAATGCCCAAAAACACACCTGCCCTGCAATTCAAAATGTTTCCAGAGAATGTGCAATAAACTAGAGCCATGTGCACTGAAGCAGCTGAAACAGATGTCATGGCAGTCAAACAAAAAATGTTCTAATTTCAAATTCAAAATTCTGTGCTCTGGCAAGCATGATTTCCCTAACATAAACCAAAAGAAGTGATATTTCCCGGCGCTGAGTGCAATAGAGATACATAATAGAAATTGTGCTGTTAGCAAGGTAAACTTGACCCTCTCACTGTTTAGACAAACAGCTCTCACACCAGTTTTAGCGGTGTTCTAGATTTAAAAACAATCAATTTACATCCAAAACTCTTTTAGACTGTACCAGGCAAATGCTTAATGGCAGCATCACAAGTGCATCTCACCACATCAGGAGCGCGTGCAGCTCTTTGCATTCTGCACAAATGCCTGTACCCGCTTTCTTCCAAACTGCAAAGGGATTTTGCGCAGATCCAAAATGCAAAAGTATCTGGGTACCACACACCTCATTTCACATGCAAGTCTACCACAGCTGTATTGTTTACTAACAGTGGGACACTACGCACTAAAATCAGCCGAAGTCACAACCTAAACAAGGCTAAAAGCGTGATGTTCTAGCAGCAGGTTACACAACTGTGCCTCACATGGAAAGGACAGGCTCAGAACCACATTATTGGCAACATTTCGGGTTAGTGAGCCCCTTCTTGTCTCATCCTAATGAAAGGACAAATTTCTGCATTTGACAAGAAATTTCTCAGACAACACACACAAAATCCATGAAAAATAAATAAATAAATAAATATCTACCAGATCAGGTATCGAGCAGCCAGTTCACCTTGTAATGATATATTTATTCCAACCAGCCACTATATTTCTTAAGCCTGAAACTGAAGATCGAGTTCTGAACAAAACCACAAGTTGAATGATACTGTGCAAAAAAAAAAAAAAAAGGGGAGAAGGGCATACAAAGTATATCAGGACACACAGAGAGTATGTGGATCACAACTAAAGAACTGAAAACATGCTTCTGTCTCAAAATATGTTTTTCTTTTCCCAGCAATATAAGTTGATTTAATGAAAGACTTCACTTCTTGCAACCATTATGTTGCTTATGATTATTCCAGTATTTCTTTAGTCTCCTAAACGTCATATCCAATAATTTTTATCTCTTCTTACTCCCTTTATGTATTCCATCCCCTTGATACCACTGGAATCAACCCAGCTAGAATCAGGACTGTCTGTTCTTCCTTCCTTCATGCCTTTTTCAGGCCATGAAATAACTGGTCAGAATAGACTATAAGGAAGGATAAAAGAATAAACTGGCTACAGTCATAGTTAATTTTGCTGTATTAAAGAAAACAACTTTCTAATTTTCTGAAATTAGACATTTTTTAAACCTGCTAAACTGAAAATATTTAAAGAAAATTAATTTCTTCTATAAATTCAAAACCATTCCTTGTATTACATCTTTTTTCCACTTTTTTTTTTTTTCTGGAAGAACTGCATATGCAAGGATATAACACAGGAAACAAAATAAATCACACTACAATCATAAAGCCATATGTATTTGTATTTCTTCTAGACTTCCTAAATGCAGCCAATATTAAAGTCATTAAAATATTTTTCTTTCCTTCAGACTATCATTTTCAGCTTAATATTTCTATTTTCCCCTTTCCATACTACATTATATATCCACATATTTACTAACAACTCTGAAATCACTTCTGTCCCTCAGCTACATCAGCGCTTTACTTGTTATCATTCTCTTCCCTTACAGTCTTTACTCCAGCATATTTGTAGTTTTCCCTTTCCTGTATCACATCAAGATGTAGAACTGTGATTTAAAATCACATTATTATTATTATTATTATTATTATTATTACAACATTAGCTATCTCAATTATGGAAGATTCGCTGTCCCTTCAAAACCTGGACACTTCTCCCCACACTAACAGCTTGTGGTTAGAAAAGGGAAGAAATATTTTATAGGTTGTCTGTAAACACAGGCATCGCACAGATTCATTTCACACCTCCAGCAAGATCTCTGTGACAGCGCAGGATGCTCCGAGACACGTGTTCCATTCAGAAATAATGGATCACAGAAACATCAAAGGATGCAATTTCAAGCTCCAGCGGAAGGAGTGAAATTATCATGTCATCAGTCCAAACGTCACCTCCATGTCACCTCCTACCACAGGTTTGACACCTGCAGGAGCCAGCCTGACCGAGGGATCAGCACAGTCCTTGTCTTCTTCATCTCCTTCTCAAAAAAGCTGCCAAGCATTCACTCATGATCCCCGACTCGGAATCATGAGAAACTCTTTTTCTCCTCGTGTTTATACAAATATTAATTGTTGCACAGCATGAATGTCACTATAAATACACGGAGATGCGAAACAGTCCACAGTGGTAACACAGAAATAGAGATAGCTCTTTTTCATCATTATTGTGCATCTGTAAGAGAAACACAAAGCAGCAATTTTATGGGCAATATTTAACTGCCATCCATATCAGAAACAAGCAAGAATTGGTCGTGCCAGAAAAGTTGTCTTTTAATCCTGCATTTAATCTTTCCACATTACCTGAAATAGACATATTTTGAATTTTTTTAAAAGAGAGAAAAATAAATTTATATATTCCACTAAATCAAAAGGTTTTAAAATTTGCTTTTGATTAGGGAGCATGACAAGTTTATGCACTTGTAGATGTGACACAACAAAGGGAAAATGGCAAAAAGTAGAATATAGATGTTGCTTTCAAAGAAAGTAAAGACTAATAAGGACCATGCTGATTTGCTTGGAGGACAGAACTAGCAGAAAGAAAACACAGTTCATTAGTAAATACATATATTTATGAAGTTAAAAAAAAATTACAAGGACGGTCTGAAATATAGTTTCATGCTGCCGATTTTTTACATTTTCATAAAAAGAACCCTCATTCCCTTTCACAATTTGAAAGCCATCATTTATGGAGTATCAGAGCTACCCAACTCCTTTTGGCAGCCAGGGGAATGCTGGAAGCTGCTCACAGTTCATCTCACAGCAGCTTTGCGATGTGATGGGAACTCTGAAGCTCTACAGTAACCTGTAGGACAGGCCAATTTAGCCTTACAGGAAACAGAATGAAGAAAAAGTGGTAGAAAAATCGAATAAAATGGGCTGCAAACATTGCTGAGGGAGGAAAAAAAAAAAAGGAACACAAATGAGCAGTGAAGAAGATGACCTGCTGCTCCCTGGCATCAGTCTCAATCCTTGAACAGACACAGATGCCACTGGAGCTGTGTGTCCTTCGTGTCATTTATTCAAAGCTCCGGTTTCAGAGGGGCCAACAGGAGAGGAACTGCAAGCTAAGGAAAATGAAATACGTTTATTTTACCTGAGTGAAAATCATGGGCATAGCATGCACAGAAAATACACAAGGCATAAACCCAGCTATGAATAGGAAGTGGCAAACAAAGGAGTATTAAAAAAATACCAAAACCAAAAAACAAGCCTGTCTCAACACTGAACACAGGTAATGAAATAGGAATGTTCCATCAGGCAGAAGCAGCAGTTAGAAGTAACCTACTGCAGAGCAGGCACAACCTGCCTCAAACGTCACTGCAGCACCACATGTTACAGGTCAAGATAAAATAAACATACCATTTGTCATATGCACACATGTTACAGAAAACAAAGGGTATTTCTCCCTTCTGTGGAAGGTAGATAAATTCTAAATGGGATCAAAATCTGTCAGGAAAAATAGAGATTTTACTGAATGGATCATAAAGTTAGAAGTCATAGACTGAGAGCAAAGGTGACAAAGCTGTCTGGGAAGATTTAAAAAAGGAAAACTAGTTACAAAGGCATGAAAAAAACCCAGCAGAATATGGTTACCCCATTGCAGGTACCACAAAAGACAACCAAAATTATCAGCTAATTCACAGAACACAGCCTGCTCACTTTAAACTTTTAGCACTTTTTCAAAGATGTACCTGCTCATCTTAACAGCATCCTCATTTTGCAGTTGCAATTCATATTCCCAAAGCAGCAAAAGAGCAATCATGCTCAAAAATAGAAAATATTCTCTTTTGCCCACAGGCATCCCCAGGACATGAAAACAAGGAATGTACTCGATACCTACCCCAGCTTGTGTGCCCGGTTTTAACCAACGGTACTTCTGCAAAAACGCGATGAGGAGAAATGTCGCCACTCATCAGCTGCCTTCTGCAGGAAGAAGCTGCTTGTGCAGACAGAGGCATTTTTGGTTTATTTTGATTGTTTATCACTTCTGTTGAGGCTCAGGATGCATCAGCTTGCATGTGGCTTCTTGCCAGGCCCACAAGAGACTGACATGCAAACCACAAACACCTTCTGCTGCTCAACACCAAACTTAACATACAAAATACAGAAATATGTCTACGAGAATTGAAAATCCTTTCCTCATATTTTGATGGATTTTAGGGTAAACTGGTAGGTTAAACAGTTCCAGTCTGAAGCCACACATCAGATGCTGCACAGCTCTGGAGATTATCTCTGACACATCCAGCCTTGCATTGGAAAACATTCTACTTGTGACCAGCTCTCCTCTTCCATAACCCTTTTGTCAGATGACAAAAACATCTCAAGGTAAATGGAAGCACAATTATTTATACCTGCTGGGACTCTGGATACTGATTTTACTTAATGTATAGTCTTAAACTGTGCAAATTATTTAAAAGGTACAATGCATCAGGTCCTACTGCTGAACTCTAGTGCCTAGAACAAACTGCTATCCTGTATTTAATGCTTCATGGCCAATATTTGATTTTTTTTTCCTTTAGCCCTAGTCTTTTTATGTAAAACTTTCAATTTTGCTTATTTTATTTTTAGTTTAAAAAACTGCCAACACCAACTCCCAAACTCTCAACTCCCAAATCCATATTTTGTCACTTAAATTTTTATGAAGAGTAATGCACATGTGTATTTATCAAAAACATCAAAGTAAAACATTTTAATTTACATGGGTAAGAATGCATGAAGGCAAATGCCTTTCACAACTTGATAAAGGTAAATTCATTCTTTTGGAAATGCATTCTAATGATGATAAATGAAGATACAGAGAATGTTTTTGAAGTACACTAAGTGACTGCACATCCTCATACATTGAAGTAATTATGTTTTCCTTTCTTTTTCCTGAAAGCAGCAGATTTTATTATGGTCAATATACAAAACAGACAAGATTCATCCTTTAGTTTTTTTTTTAAATGGCTTGGATACTGCCTGGTACACAGCATTGAAAAAGTATAAGGGCACCGCTTCTGAAACCATCTTGGATTTCAGCATTGCAACTCACAGGTCTGAATAAGAATGCACAAGGTAGGGTTACTTGGAAAATAAATTAAAAAGGTAAGATTCCATGTTTCCCATCCCAAAGGACACTGGTGCCACATTCAACCCAAGAGCTCTGTGCAGTCTGCCTTCTCGCCCACATTTTTGACACGAGCAATCCCCAGGAGGCTGCTGCACCATGAACGGACCCTCGGCAAGTGAGCTGGGTCACAAATCAGTTCATGACTCGATAAAAAGAGGAATAGTGTCAATGACTGCTTTCTGGCTGAATGTTGAAACTAGAAAGTAAAAAAAAGAAAACAACAACAACAACAAACCAAGCAAACAACACACTAAAGAACCCCAAACTGCTTTTGATTAAGTTATTCCATTATTTATCTTGTTTTTCCCCATCAGACCGCAATAAAACGGCACAACATTTTCTCAGTTCAGCACAACATGGTTAATTCAATCTGACATGAAATATTTATTGTGGGTACGTATAAGAAAGGCAAAGAGAAAACAAGAGCCTACTTCAATAAAGTTGAAGGTAGAAGCCATTCCCTTTTAATGGCCCAGTTCAGAACTTAAAACGCCCTTCCACGAGCCCACAAATCCCTGTTCGCTTGCCTCCCTTCACTCCCTGGAGATGGATCAGAGCCCACTTGGCCGGTGGGGTCCTGTCGGTCTCACAGTTAAGGCTGCTCTGCTGCGTTCTCTGGAGCCAGGCTGCCACTCCAGGAACCTCCACAGAGTAAGAACCAACTCCTTCTCTCCTCAAATGGTTACTGCAGCCTGTTCCGCCACGGAAAACACGCAGCTACAGCATTTACCTAAGCAGGACTGCAGCTTAACCATGACTGCCCTCAGTCCAAGGAATGGACTTGGGCTCCTCTTGCAGAGGTCTCGTAGAGCTACTCCCTGAAATGCTCTAAGTGCGTGCAGATACACAAAGCTCCAAACTTATCCTGTAGGGATTTTCAATAAGAGCGTACACAATCTTATTAAAGCAAAAGAAGCAAGCAAAACATTGCTTTATAGAGATTTACTTACTAGCAATGTTTTTTCTGCCGTTATTGAAGAAGTTGAAAAGCTACAAGAGCTTATAAATATGTATATTCATACACTGAAAAACAAGTAATGAGAAAAACATATATATTTACATACACCGAGAAGCTCTAACTAAGAAAACACATAGAAAGAAAATATTACAGCACGTATCTTCTAAAGATATTGACCTTTTTTGGATATTAAATCAAGTTCTAGAACTAGGAAATTAATTTCCATGTTGCATCTATTCATTTGTTCAAATGAAGGCAAATTTAATACCTGGCTATTTTTAAAAGTAAAGTTTTGTGTGTGGTAGTTCAGCATTTTGGAAACTTAAAACATGAGAACTTAAAAATGCTTCTGACATTTTTTGCAAATACAATTAAGACTGTCTCAAAATTCCTCATGACAGAGTAATTCTATTTAGCTTAGTTTAAACCTTGCACAGATCTGTTTCTTTGTACAATACAGCTCAAAAAGTTGCATCACCTACTTATGTTTTTATAGAAAGAAAACCCAAAGTTGTTTATATGCAAAACTAGAGCAGCAGATAAAATTTGTGACTGGCAATTTGTAAGAAATAAATGCAGATGCTCTTCTCAAAGACAATCACATCTGCAGACACAGTAAAAACAATCCCACCTCATTTAGGATAAAAAAAGCACACCGAATCACTTAGAACAGTGGGCTAGAGGATACGATATGAGGATTCAGCTAATTTATCACCTAAATTTCCTCCCAATCCCAGTTATTTCTTCAGTGTTCTCACTATAGAGAACAGTCATTTCCAAAAAATATTTGATTAATGTTCCATTTTTCTTACCAAACAAATGCAACACAGACAGCAATCTCCTGGTTACAATCTAACAAAATAGTCTCTAGATGAACCTTCGGGCCAGTCACTTTAAAAACAGGCAACAACACTGAGAAAAGGCCAGAGGGAAGTGCAGAACTTGGGGTTTGACTGTCAATTACTTCCCATCATTCCCAAAGCCATGAATTTTACATCTGTTACACAGAATCATCCTGTAACATGACGAGGCATTTTTATGACACTCACGATCAGTGATTTTACTTTAAATGTATTTTAAATAGTGCCTTACTTTTTAAATGCCCAGTATGATTTGTTTCCTGCAATTATGGAATCAGGAAATAAAATAAAAATTTTAGATTTTCCACATATCAGGATGAGTTAAGTAACTAATACGCAAAGTAACAAGCGTGTTAAAACGAATCCTCATTTAGAAATGGAAAAAAAACCAAGCACCAAAACCCTAAGCGATATAATCCAAGGTTGCTAAATGCACCCTAGGAACCAAGCACCACCCTGGTGTTTCTCCAGAAACTTTTTACCTATCAAAATAATGCTGCCAATTTTCTGCATGGTGTTTTGAAAATTTACCACGCACACACACATACACTCTGGAATTCTTTTTCTTCCTTTCCACAGACACACACACATGAACACAGAGGTTTGCAGTGAAGCTCACAAAGGGCTACAGAGAAAGCTGGCAGAAGCCCTGCCAGGTGACTCTGGCTGCCAGCTCTGCCCATCCTGGTGTTAAATATCACAGTGGCTGCAGGAATTTACTAAGGAATAAAAATCCTTAGCAGATCTTTGCTGAAGATTGATTTACTGTCCAATATGCACTGACAAACCAGGATGTGCTTTCTGCAACAAAGAGATTAAATCCAAGGTTTATTGTCGTATACACTGTTTTGCAAAATGGACTATTTGTATACATTCACTAATCGAATTATTTTATTCTACAGGTAAATATGATTCACATCCCAATTCTAGAGAAGCATGTACAATTACAGTACTACACAACACATCCAGCAGAAGTGTGCTTACAAAGATCTATCACTTTTTAACAAATAAATGGTTATGACACTAAGCCTATATTAAAATGCTCGACTCGGTCATGTTCCTCAAACTACCAATTTCTAGATTTTACACTGTAATAAAATATTTAACTTTACAGTCCTGATACCTCCCTGGAAGTGCAGACATTCTTTATACCGTAGTCCCTGAATTAATGGATCCAGACCTTTTCAGCATCAAACCCAAAGGAACTGGCACTGCCCCCCAAACCCATTGCAATAAAAGATTTTAAAAGCATTGGAACATTTGCTTTTCTGCAAAGAGCTTTTAGAAATGTGCTGCACTTCTGCACATGGATCATTATCTAGCTAAACACTCTTTGAACACCTAACACCATCGCTTCCGAGCAGACGGCATTTAACCAACCTTTGGGGCAATTTTGGTCAGCGGGCTTTATGGTGAATAACTTCCCTTTACCTATTATAAAGGTTTGGTGACCTTTTCCTTGATTACCCTCCTGATTTCCTTGATTACGCACTTTAGGTGTGAGCAGTAGGAAGAAGGAGCTCACTGGGCACCTTTGTCAAAAATCCCTCTCAATTTGGACGTGCAACAAAGCCAGCTGGGAACTTGCCATTCCAACACCCTCAGCCAAACAATTGCATCACCACACAGCCTCCCTCGGCCGGGCTTTGATGCTTTCACAACTCTCAGGGCTACACAAAAGGACCAGCTCTGCACTTAAGAATCATCCACAGGTTTCTTTCCCCCGCACATCTCTCACAAGGCGCAGCTACTTGTGCATTACCTTCACCACACCTCTTGTGGCTGGAAGAACTCCACTAAAAACTGGCCCAAACCAGAGGGGAGAATTAAACCAAGTGGTAAAAGTACACCTTGCAGCACAAAAATATCAGCAGTTAAATTTCTTCATCCTGTTAAGAGCTCAGAGACCAAGATAATTAGTGGTGAAGAAAAGAAAACAGAGGAATTAAGTGTGAAGATCTTGAAAAAGACTGAGTGAGGAAAAATCTGGTCAGATAGCCAAGCAACATGAGAGAAAAGGACAGAGACTATCTAAAGTGAGTGGCACAGGAAGATTGTGTCCTATGCAGAAAAGGGCAACAGAAATAAGCCCTGTATGGTGTGGTACAAAGCTATTTCAAATTTTTGTTTATTGAATATTCCTTGGTTTCATGTGGTCCTGATTTCTCATAACTGCAAATAAAGGAAGAGAGGAACTTTGTATGTTACCAGGCTGCACAAAAGAGAGCTCTGAAAAATAATGACTCAGATTGGGCTCCCCAAATTAGCTCATTTTTACACTCACTGTTTCTCCACCTATGAAGACAAATGAGCATAAAAACCATCACATAATTTCTCAGCAGAAACAGTGCGAGCCGAAGTTCATTACTTTTGTGGAGTACGTACAGGCAGATGTGATAAGTGTCACAGGAAAGTCCATAAAGCAAACAGTACTGCAGATAGTCCTGGTACAGTGTATAAAAACTAGGGCCATATACTCAGTCATGCAAAGAAGCAAAACTCTCAACAGCTGCTCCTGAAGCTTCCACTGCTGTTTCTGCATACTGAGAGATGCAGAGATCTGAAAGCAAGAAATAGTTTGATGATGTAATTAGAGTTGACATGTATAGGCAGGAACAAAAAAAACCAGTAAAAATTATTTTAATTCTGATATTTGCTAACTCCTGACTGACTTTGCAATATCAGTCTTGTTCTAGGGTTTCTGTATTTAAAGAGATGGGTGAGATTGAGTTATCTTGGAAGGATGGCACTCCTCTTCCTTGCAGTCTTCATTAGTTCTGTTTGGACTTCACACAGCATGACAAGCTGTGTCCAGCAAATAAGACATGTGTTATTTTCTGGTAGTAATAATAATAGCTTTACTTACTGTAAATGAAAAAGCCCCTGTTATTAAAGTGATTTACAGAATGACAGGAATTCTTACATTGACTGCATTGGAACAGGTTTCCTGCTGCTGAGATTACAATTAAAGCTTTCAAAGTTGACATGGGAGAAAGAAGAACTCTACAGAGTTGTCATTTTGAGAAAACAATGATAGGATTGTCATATTTAAATAAAACACTCTTAAATACATGAATAATTTTTGAGAATGGGCCATTTGTCTACTAGATATTAAAATATTGCCTATAAGGATATAATGTGAAATAGAAATAATCATGGCAAGAAAGGAAAGCAAGTTGAAAACAAGCTCAGACATGTAAAAGTGGCTTGCAGCTGACCCTGAGGGAAGGCAGTTTGGTGATGTGGCATGTGCTTTTCCAACATGTGCTGTCTGTGGCTGCAGGACTAACAAAGCCAGGGAATGCTGGTACCTGAGAACAAGCTTGCTGCTCCTGCCGTGATTTGCAGGAAGCAACTGCCTTTTAGAGGAGCAGGTGGTGGGGGAGAGAGAGAATATACCACTGGAACAACTTTATTTTAGACCTTTTGTTAAAAAATGTTGTCTCTGGTGTTACTTCAAAGAACAGAAACAGAAGGACAAGGGGGAGGGTGGAGGGAACAGGGAATGCATAGTGTGGATTTATTAGTGCTCTGAAATGCTGTGTGAGGAGAAATTCCAGGAACACCATATGCAGCATTCAGGTCAAAGTCTAGAGGAAAGGCTGTGGATAGGGATATTCAGCATGAAGTGAAGAGAGGAAAATATGTGCTTTCAACTTTTTTTAAAACCTGCCATGCTTCTTATGAAGTTTGCAAATCATCATGTTCTCTTCAGCCTCCTTCCATCCATAATGCCATGTCCCATCCTTTTTAAACCATCACTGCTAGGCAGCTCCTGTACCATATTGATTGTTTCAGCCACCCTTCTGTATATTGTAAATTGAGGTTTGTATCTTAAGAATTGAAATAATAAAAACCTGGAAAAAGCTTATGAAACACCACCAGAGCAGTATTGTAGCCTTTATTACCTGTAACACTGAAACCACACACTTATAACTCTTCTCACCTTCCCCACAGCCATACAAGAAGGTCCTTGACAATATGAAGAGCAATGTCAATCTTACTTCGAGGTCAAAGGCCAAATATATTTGGAAGCATCACACCAGAAGCTCTCTTTGGAAGCAGCAGAGGGGGAACAGAGTTGCTTTCATGTTGCTGAACCTGTTCTTCAATTGAATAATGAACTTCTCCATGAGCACTACGAGTATGTATTTCACTAGGTCCAGTCTGAAATAACGTAAATTTGCTGCCAGCTCCCCCAAAACCTCCCCAAGACCTCACTCTGTGCCAGGTAGTACTGCTGACAACACGGTCTTCTCTCAAACAGCATTTTAAGATTTTTACAGAATGCGCTCTTGAAGTAGCTGTATGGTGTTTGTCTAACCCCAAAATTCTCCCTCTCTCTGCCCCCCCAATACATACATTATCAGCATCCTGAAGAATTTGTCTGTTGAAATACATAATTCCTGACGAGTGGCACCTCTGCACATGAATTTATCTTTGATTCTTCTGCCAATGAGATACGGTTTCTGTTTGTTCAGAACAGAGCACCACACACTGCCTGGATACAAGCTGCTGCTTAAGATAAGCTGACTGTAATTTCAGTATACAGTGGTATATTTCTTGCCCTAGAATAATCTGACTCTATAGCAGCTGGATTTATGCCAGTTTCGAATTGTTTGTCTTTAGACTGCTGGCTTTCTTCTAATTATTCTCTTCCTGGGATACTTTGCTTATCTACTCCTCATTTTGTGCTAAATATTCCTTATAAAGTCTACATAAGCTTTCTTGCCTTCTTGTATGTCTAGTATGTTACTATGAAATAAACTCTTTGATTATTCCAAGCCTGGCAGTCAAAACCTTTCCAAGTTTTAAAAGCCCATGCTATCTCATTTTCCTTCCTGCAGCCAATAGGCATTTCAGTGATTTCCTGGCATTTGAAACCTGCCATCCTGTCTCATCTAACAAGTTGCTAGCACATTTTACAGGACATTTACAAGGAATCCGGGAAGCCTTGTTGGTCCAGCAGTGTCTCTTGTCCACTTTGATGCTGAGTTTATGCTAGTAAATGAATAGTAAATATCTTCCTGGCACTTAGACAATAAATTGTCTTTCCATAGGCACTGGTTTGTCCCTACCTTTCAAATCTGGTAGGGAAAAGTAATTTTCTTTCCATTCTTTTCTTTATGTGTGCAAAGCTCCATAAATAGAAAGGGCAGGGACAAATGGCATTTACTGTTCATACACACCACTATTAAAGGAACTGTATGCAATTTGTGTATATTTTGCGCTCTCATCCTTTTGGGCCAAGAACCTGTTTTGGTCTGTGTTGTAATTAGTTTAATAGCACTCCTGAGTTCCAGGTTGTGTCCCTAGGAGCCAACACACAACAAACTGATACCATTATTAAGCCTGGGAGAGGCATCAAGATTTTTTTAAAACACGATTAATCTGTTGGCTTGTGCTAGTTAATAAGTGGGCATCATGTTCACCCTGTCCACTACACAAAAACAAAACAGGCATCCCAAGAGGCCAATTATACACAGAGCTCTGGAGAGCTACCAGTGTTCTTGAAGGAATCAAACTAGCTGGTATTAGATAAATTTCTTCTCAATGAGAACTGCAACTGGTATTTTATGCGCTTTTAAATATAAAAGCTTTGTATACAAATTTCAAAATATCTCTCTGGCTTCCAGAATAAGCATGTGTCTGCTTTAAAAATTAACAAATTTTATTCATCTTTTAAACCCAAACTATTTATTAATTTATCTATTAATTCATACTAAAAATAGCTTCTTATTATGCTTCATGCATAATAAGGGAGGGTCTGTCTCAAAAAGGTTACATTTTAATGAGTACATTTTTGAAAACATGGGCGGGAAGCGGAACAATTATTCTGCCCTGGTATATGGAGAAACAGAGACACAGATTCTGCCTAATTAGCCCTCCTGCTGCTTTAGGCACACTCTATCATCCGTGGAAAAACTGCCACTTCTTCCACAACATTTCAGAACCTAATCCGAGCTCTTGGAGCTTTCAGTGACTGTGATTATAGTGTCACTATTGCTGAAACACAGAAAATGAGGGAGGAAGAGGCAAAAATCTTCTCAGCACCAAAGGTGGTCACTGAAAGACCAGAGACTCAACCTCGTGCCCAGTAAGATCCAGTGCATCTCTTTATCCTATTTTACATCCTGATTCAAAGCCTATTGAATTCAATGGTCAGACTCTTCTGAGCAACCAAGGTAAAATCTTCTATTAAAAACCCTGAGGTTTCTTATTTCATATGATGAATCCAACTATAAGAAAGAGTGTCTTTAAATATCTTGAGATTTAATGGCAATACAGTAGTAATTAATCTCAAACCTTCTGAATTATTATTCTAAGAATATAATTACATTTAAAAACATTTCTGCAAAGTGAAAAAATCTTAACTGAGTGGGAAAAACCCACATGTATATTTATAGCTCTCAAGATACATCTTTTATTTAAAATACACCCCTCTCATTTTTTTAAACAGAACAAACTAGAGCACAGCACGAACAATAAAATCTACACTAGATTATTTTACAGATTTCAATAAAGAGTCCAATTGCAATACCTATACTGTATTTCATTGCAAAAACCCACACCAACACATAAAATTTCTGCAGTGATTAAAAACCAAAAGAATGAAAGTATGTACTTGTGCTAAAATGTAATCGCTTCAACCCATATTCAGGCTCCTAAAAGCACTGAGAAAATCTGGAAGAACTAGGTTACTCCAAGTCCTGCTGGCTTGTTAGAATCGAAGAGACAGATCAGAAGGTATGACAACTAATGACTGCATCATCAAACCAATCCAGAAAAGCAGGTGTAACTTCCATAATTCCCACAAACTTCAAGGGGTTTCCTAAGTTTTGTGGTTTGAAAATAAACTCAAAGCAATTCCTCTGGGAAATGTTAAAATGGAATTAAACATCATTACAAAGATTTTGACACTTTGCCCTCCAATGATCCAAATTACAGAAACAGGACTGTGTACATACTGATGTAATTACATGCAGTCATGAACAGTTTAATTACTGCATGCCTGAGCAAACCTTTTTTTTTAAAAATTGAGGGCGCTCTTGGAATTTTTTACTTCTATTCTTGATGATTTTGAGTGCATTGATAGTGTAGGCCTAGATTATAATGTCAGCATATAGAAATTCATTCCCTTCTGGAGCAGCACAACACAAACAAAAAGCAAATACACACCATGGATTAAAAAGTCACCAATTGGCATTAAATGACACTTTGTGTTTCTTTCTCTTAGAAATATTGGCTGTGGTCAGACAGAACTATGAAAGGTCTTCATTAAAAATTAATATTCACCAAAGTAATTTTGAAATTATTGGATATATATATATATAGCTGTATCTTTATCACCTAAACAGTGCTTAAAGCTGATCCTTGGCTCTAACATTGCTTACAGAAAGTGTGACACATCTGATGCACAAAGTGTGCTCCCCTGAGAACAGCACAGTACTGCAAAAAAAGCTGCCAAGCCCCATTTTGGGACTCGCTGATGCAATGCTGCTCACTGAATAACTACACTGGAAAGTCATTTGCATTAAAGAAAAACGTGCCTGAATCAATGGAGGGCTCCACACAGGGGAGGTGCTGCTGGCAAGGCAGGGGTTGTTTTAAGTGTACATTTGTAAAAGACTCTAATTTGGATCAAGCTGTTAGAGTCAGGTAATAACAGCTTTCCCTAGAGACTTCCTGCGTTTCAGTGGTCACATTTGATCTATAAATAAACTCGACAATTTTTAGAGGGTTTTTTTTGACCTTCTCATTAATACTTCCACTGGATTAGCCAAGCCCAGTGAGAAACACATTTCATAAAATTGCCTAAGGTACACAGCAAGGGATGACAAGGGATGAGCCACACGACATTGTGAAGCTGGGAGGAAGCACCAAACTGCCTGTCCTTCATCAGGAGGAAATGCCAGAGGGGATTGTGGTTGACAATGAGAAACCAAAAGGGGGTCTTCAATTTTCCATTAAAAAGAAAACACACACATGAATTTCTTAATACATCTGCACCCTTACGCTCCTCACTAAAAATATAACATGAAAAATTTTGTTTCTCCTAAATATTTGGCAGTACTGGAAGCTACAGTTAAGTTAAACCTCCAGTATTTATTACTCACCAATTAATTAGAATTGAGTCATGAATATGAGTCCTTGCTCATCTAAACATCTGAAAATCTCACACAAACACCTTAAGAATATACAACTGTACTTGGAATTCTGCATTTCCAGCTACAAATGGTTTTAGACTCTACTCCTGATGATGATTATAAAACCCTACTCTGCCCATGACCTCCACAGACTGGACAGACCCCCCAGTCCTGCATCTGCCAGCAAGAGGGCAGCAAAAGGAGCCCTGTTAGAGCTGGGATGGAGAGCAGGTAGAGGGCAATTTAAACTCTAACCCAATAAGGATCTTTTTTGTTTTATTCTAAGCTTGGCTTTGCCTCAAGCCAATTCTCATTATTAAATGAAATCGATTCATCATTCCATAAGTGGGAATGTGCATTGCCAAAAGGGAAAGCACCCAACTTTGCTGACCAGTAGATTGCTCACAGACTTTTACAGAAAAACAATTTTTCCTGAAAACAACATTCATTTTCTGTTCTTGATTAAAACAATAAGACACCTTATACAACAATTGCTAAAGCCATGCTTCTATTAATATTAATATCAAAAGCAAAATATCTTTGAGACTGAAAGGAAGGTAACTCTACCCTGAGAAGCACCACATAAAATTAAAATTCAGACACCTTCCTCAATGTGGAATCACTTTAGACCTGCACAGTTAAGAGTCTGTTCAAGAGGAAGTCCTCTTCCTCCATATCACCAGTTCTTTACATTCCCCTAATAATTTAAGCACTGCCCTGTACAGTAATTACCTTTAGATGTAATGAAAAGTGCGGTAGCACCTTGAAAACTCATCCTTAAGGGAGAAAACCTTCTCAGAATGGAGACTGTAATTTGAAGAGGAGGAGGATGGCAGCAGCCAGGCAGATGGTAGCGTGTTCCACCCCCACGTGCACGACTGGCACACGTTATCTCTCAGCACTCCACTTGGCAGTTTCAGCCAATTCACTGGAGTTACTGCAGGACACGTTGGAATAACCAGTGTACATCACATGGAAATGCAGATGATAACTCATGTCAGCTCTACTGGGGCCTGCTTTTAAAACATACTTTAAGACAACACTAATTGCAGAGAAAACCCTATTTGCTTTAGATTTTATTTCCAAGGGTTCAGCTGTTTATCTCCCTGCAGATCCAAACATTTACTGTACTCTGAGAGTTCACTGTACTCTAGCAATTAAATTAATGGCTGCAGCAACAGCAAGAAATCCTTTAAACCCCTGTGGGCTTGTTCCTTTGATTAGACTAGATCAGTGAAGCTACAGCTATTTGCAGGCAGATTAGATAGGCTCGGGTTTTATTGCCATTTGCACTAGAGATTGAAAGGTCATGTTTGTTGACATCTTACCAAAACCCATCTGTGAAAGTTTACTTTTAAAGTTATTCTTCAGGAAGATTTTTAATTTTTAAAGAGTACCATATGGATCTAAGAAGAAGAAATGACCTAACCAGGGCAATACAAAGCAGAGCACTCCACTTTTGCAGCGAGCAGCAGAATCTATCTGGCACCCACACATAAATTTTCTCTAAAAGCGAAGTTTGAACAAATTACAAAATATCAGGAACTATTAATATGAGGCTTTGTGGAGGACTCATAAGGTAGCTCACGATCTTCATCTCTCTGATCTTGTTTTGGCTGGAAGAATGAGTGTCCTGTCTGCCATGCTATTTTTAAACGCATCATGATTTCTCCCAGTATTTAACAATGCTTATGATGATGATGTCATAGAGAGCAATGAGCATCTCAGAGCATCTTACAAGCATTTTTCATTCTTCTGCTATTTGCAGTGTCAAGTGCCAGACATTCTGGGATCAGAAAATACCTGCTCAGCCTTGTGGGAGCAGCAGTGCAATTTCTGAGTTTCTGAGACAGAGAAAAGAATAGGAAAGTTACTGGTAGAGCTAGGGAGCAAATCCAGCCTTCTGCAGACCTTACTGCCAGCCTGAACAAGAGCACATCACCATCTCCCAGGATTTGCCCCTTTGCAGTCACACAACCGTTGTGCTTGAATGGCAATAATGCTTTGAGGACTTCCTCACCAGCAGTAAGATGACCCCAGAATCAAACAAAAACCTGCAAAAAGTGACTTCATCATATATTTGTACTGCTGGGAAACAGCAGTAAACTAATGGAGTTTTGATCAAAAATGTGTGGCTTTCCACACAATCAGCCAAAACAACACCTTTCCCTGAACCTGCTCACTCCATACACAACTCACAGCTCCACTGGAAAATGGTCAAGCTACTGAACTGTTTGATTGCTTTAATTTCAACACTAAAGTCAATAATACTCATTAAAAAAACCCACAGTCTAAAAAGAAAGTGCTGTGTAATTTGCTGCTACATTATTTACATCACAAAAAATTTTTATTTTCCTTCTTTCAGATTCCAATTCATATCTAAACAACTCATCAAAATAATATTGAGATGGATGGGATTTCCTTCCCCCAAATGAGATTTCTGTAACTTGTGTTTAAGAAAGATGGGAGATTTTAGAATATTGGGAGTTTTTAATACTTGATAATTTTCATAGTAAAATTTGCTTAAACAACTACAGATCAAAACACCAAAAACTATACATTCTGCATATGTAAAATATTTTTCCCTTTTTACCATGCAAGTTTCACACCAACTTATTTTATTTGTATTGTATGGCCAGTAGCAGGACTGCTTCAAGAAAACACAACCTTTAATTAAACTCCTATGAGAGGATAAAAAGAAATAATACTTTACTTTTTTCCTTAGCCGTATTAAAGCAGGTGTCTTAGGCCATTGCATTATAAATCCGTAATCCCACTCTGCCTGTGCTGCTGGTGTGGAGCAGATGTCTTCAACCCTGCTCACAAAGGCAGTACTTTCTGTATGGATTTATGGTTCCTAAGGAGATGAAAGGTTTCTACATTTAATTTTGAAGGATGTGACTTCACCTGAAATGTTCAGGTTTAAGACTACTTGCAAACAGTAGAAGTATTCATTCCACCATCTTTGATACAGCCCTGGAAATTCCAGTCATTTTTCCCCCTTTTAATTGACAGTCCATGGAATTATGTTAGAACCACAATTTTTTTTAAAACCCAAACAAAAGAACAAACTCAAAAAGGATATATATGACCATTTCCCGGCAGTTTATAAAATTATCTTTATAGGGATATATTTCCTTTAAACACCATATTAAAAATGCATCCAGAAAAAAACATCTTTTCCTTGGTCAGTCAGCCCTTGAAAATTCCATCTTTGCTGTGTGTTTTGCTGTTTAAAAATTTTGAGGGGTGTGGAAGGTCAGACAAGACAGAAGACCATTGCCACACACATCTTCCTAACAGCCACAAGATCAAAAAACTCCTTGAAGTATCTTTCAAAACATCCAAAGGCAAAATTTCCAGACTGTTCCTTATGTGTTTTTCATTATCTTGGCTCCCCAAAAGAATGCCAGGAACAGTCAGTGCCGAGTTGTTTTTGACTTCTAGAAAATACACATCTCAAAATCAAGCACCAGTTAGTTCTTCATTTCCATTTGATATTTTTCAAATATTTATATGGCACCACAGAAATGTGTTCTAAAGTAAAACGGAGAATGTAATAAAACTGCTCTTAAATGTTTTCCAATTTCAAAAACCATGAAGTATTTTATGGCTTCTATACCTGCAGCTTTTCAGTTCAATATCTGTGCAGGAATCCACTGAGAACAAGCATGTAAGGAAACCACAAGGCAGCAAGAAATCTGGGCTGTGACTTAGCTCCTGATTTCAGCACTCCTTCATTTCTTCACACCCTGCAGCACAGCCTCTACTTGATCACAACTTCGCTAAGGAGTCTAAGGAAAGGTGCTGTTATTTCATATATAAGGCAGTAGCAACAAAAATATCTCCCAGACTTAATTTTTGTACATCTTTGCATGCTAAAGGGGGAGAGAAAGCAAGAAACCTATTGGGTAAAGTTTCTGTGTTGGTTTTCTAAAGAACAGCTGCCTCCTACAAGAGAATGAAAAATCCTCTTCTTCAAGTGAAACCCACTAACTCTTCCCAAAAATCTCCACTACAGTTTCAAAGTTAAAATTGATTGATTCTCTAAACAATAAAGTTCACCAAAAAACCATGAAGAAATGTATCAATTCTATGGCATTTTTGATTTTTCCACTTGTATATTCTCTTTACATGATGCACTGGTAAAATACCAGGGAAGTTAATCAGTCAACTGATGTAATTCAACAAATCACTGAACTTGAATACTCATCTTGGGTAATAGCAATTTGCCAGCTGCATGATTGGCACAGTCCTTTGGAGAAAATTCAATTATAAAAACAACATCTTATCTGCCTTTCTTTCTAGGCTCCAGTCTCTCATTTTGGGTTCTACAATAAAAATTAACACCAACCACAGAATCACATGTTAATTCACTTTTTCTCATGCTTCACTGTCTTTAAAAGTCAGCCATATGTAACCCTCTTAACTCAGAATGACTAAGGAAACATGGAACAGTAACTTTAGTTTATAAAATGCAAATATGCATTCATTGAATTGTTGCATGTGGTCCAGAAAAATGGTATTACACACCAGTCACAACCCTTGGATGCATTCTGTAGGAAGTGAGCCCATTCCTTCCTCTTTTTCTATGTTAACTAAGCCTTAAACCTGGCCAGCTGTTCTTTCTTTCCTCAGTTTGGACTCTAGGCTTTATCTTAAGCTGGAAAGGAAGTTCTTATACCCAGGAAAGCCCATTTGCCATTGTTTTGTAGTGACACAGCTTCCTAGAAAATTTATCAAAAGTACGACACCTACCAGATGTTGCTTCTCAGTAGGAAACCTCTCCAATTGCCTAACAGACATGTTTCTCTCCCTCCCAGGATTTTTTCCCAGCACTTTTTCCCCCCCCCCCCCCCCCCCCAAATCTTATGGCATTAGGAAGTGCCTCAGTTATCTGCAATATGTGAAAAACTGTGAATTAAAATATTTAGGTACCCAGTTCATTAAACCCTGGGGTCCTATGCTGTCATTAGAGTGGGAAGCAAATTTTTTGTCCCAGATTAGCTCTGGCTAATTTTTCCAGTGTTCTTCAGTCTAGAGGACCCTTCCAGGTTTTACTACCACCAATTCAGAGAAAACACGAATGGCATTTGAGTTCCGTAGTCTTCCTGCTTAAGGACACCAGAAAATTACAGTAAAGTTTCACACAATTGATATCTTAATATACTGGCAAGTAGGCAGATGGGAATGAGGCAACACCCTGGAAAATGTGCAGTTAACTACAATCAACAAACTGGTTTTAAATTTAGGTTGTTAATTTGTCATATTTGAACTTACACAGTTGTGAACTCCTGCAGTATCACCCAGAGAAACATCCCCTTACAAGGACTTGGCTGCACGTGCTTTCACTCTTGTCTGATTAAGTTCACGGTTTTAATCCATAATCTGGTTGTGCTGAGTGAGGTCCATTTTTGAGATCTTTAATTGTAATCAAACATTAACAGGTACAGGATCTAGGATAAGAGTCTATGGATATGGTCATTAGTGAAAGCACTTCCTAGGGGAAATACTATCAACTCTATTAAATACTCTATTGTTTAAAGCCAGCGATTTTTGTTAGAAAAAAGAGACTCTAAAAATAGATGTATCAGGCTGCAGATATTAAAGCCTTGTCATGCAACTCTGTTCATGACAAAATACAGTATTAATGGTCCCCAGCGGCCTGGAGCAGGGACTCCAGTCCCAACCACATCACCTTGGCAAGTCTGCCAGTGGCCTTTACACAGCCTTTGGAAGGTGCCAGAAGTGGCACAATCTGGACTGAATTTGCACCCTGAAGGGTCTCAAACCACAAATCACACAGCAAACACCACGGAAAAGAGGACTGGATCACCTGCAGCATAACAACAGTTTTACAAGAAGGATGTGCCAGCTGCCCTGAGCACAGGCCACAGCTTGACAAAACTTCAGAAGCACCTAGAGGAGAAAGCATTTTTCACAGCTACTGCCACCAGAGCACAGGTGTGACCAGACTGCCCTCGTCCTGTCACCCGGTGTGGCCTCACCGGGCACAGCCCCACCCAGAACAGGCTGCAGACACTTCGCCAGGGTGACACCCAAAAATGAAAAAACATTTTACAGCACAGAGTCTTGAAAGCACAAAGATTAAAGTACAGCGCTTCTGCAGATTGCATTTATTTCTAATCCATGGATACCACTTGGGGAATATTCTTTTCATATAATCTTTTATTTTCAATTTAAATGAAGCAGCATTACTAGCATGTTAAAGAGTTCATTCATTAGAACTAGAAACTTTCTTATAATACTATAATACCTTTTTCTCAATAATAGCTTTAAAAATTCTCTAACTGCATATTTGTATACATGTACATACATTCCCTCCATTTCCAATCCATTATATTGAAGCACAGGACATAGATTTCTTTATTCCAAGATTGGCAATTCATGGATTTCCGGTGTGGTTAATTCACCCCTATCGACAAAACTCTCCATGATATTCATTTCACACAGAGAATCATCATATTTCATGCAGTCCTTCAAACTCATTTCTGATTTCTGGGATTTTTTTTTTTTTAAGCCTTTGTACATTTTGGATTAATAGAAAGCCCCAAACCCCTAAAGATATTAGTTTCAAATTAATAGAAATGGCTTTTTGATCTTAAAATTGCAGCAATTATCATATCCCATAAATTGCAGGAAAATCAAGTGGCTTGAACAAACATTACTTGCTTCCCCCAAAAAATTGGCATCTACCATTTGTCTCATTGAATGCTAAAGCATACAAGAGAAAAGTCTGCTTTTATTCTTCATGTTAAATTAAGTACATCAAGTTTCATTAATAATATGTGCATGTTATTAAAAAACTCACTTAAGTCTTGATTTTTCAGGAAAAGTAGATAAATCAGGATTAAGTCTAATTTGTTACCATCAATAAGACAAGTAAAAAATGCTGCATACGTTTTAGAATTGCAAAGCTCAGGGATGAAGTCCCTCAGGCCTTAATTTCCCAGATGTCAAAGACTCTCAGGGATTTCAATAATGGTTATTAAATCATCTCATAGTAATTCTCCACAAGCACAGAACTCTTCTCCTATAATGCAGTGTTGGTTTTAACCCCTACATTTAAAAAATACAAAGCATAACAGACCAGAAATACATTGACTGCACATCTTACTCTCAGAAACTTTCTGACAGTCAAGGCTCCTGCTGATGATTTTCCTCCCTCCCCACTGCGCCTTGTTACTCTCCAGCACATTGCTTTTCATGGCTTGATAAAAGTTTCTTTTCTATCTGAACATTCCATAGCAATCCATCATTGTCTAAGGCAGAATGGGTGTAAGATATATCCTCTCCTCAAAGAATAACCTCGGTACCCCCTTTGATAGTGGCTTTCACTTTGATATCATCATGACAGTATTTACGACAGCCAAGTGTCAGGGAAAGAACAATGTTCTCCTCCATCATGATTGTTGAGGTGGAAGAAGTTACACACCAGAGATTAAGTTGAGTCAAAGTGCCAGCTACTCTCAAATCAGCAACAAATCTCAATCGGTTCTGGCCTGATACCACTGCGCTACGTGGTCCAAAACCGTAATTAGTTGATCAAATCACAAGTTTGTTTATTCACCATCTGTCAGCACCTCTAGGTGGTCACCTTCCTCCAGAAGAGTATCTCTGCCCGTGTTCTTGCTTTCCCAGATGTTATGGTGATTTTTCCTACCTGTATCCTATCCATCAAAGCCATGTAACAACCTGCTGGAAGCACACACAGCAATGTTGGACAAATTTTCCTCAAAGCCTTTTGCTATCTGCCGGGAGGCAACAACAGGTTCAGCACAATTCAGCTTAATGATACTAAAACATGCTCTTCCAGCTGGAATGCTCAAAAACACACTCTGAGCATTATGAATTGTTTGGGAAGGCCGAAAACTGCTTGGAAATTCTTGTTCTTCTGGCTTCTGCTCTTCTGGAGACTCACTGCCCTTCCAATGTCTAGAAAGTGCATCTGTCTCTCATTAATGGGCTTGAAGAAAGAGAAGGCAAAACAGGGATACTGCATGGGAAAACAGATCTCTACCTTTACTCCCACTGCAAAAGGTGGAATGAGTGAGTTTTTTCTCCTGTTCCCCCCCAGTATTTACAGAGCACATGGGGCAGTGTTCTTACAGCTCCTCCAGAAGAGATGCAACAGCAACAAGACATTCGTTAACAGACTCGAATGCTAAAATGGAAGAGCACAGGGATGTAGGAATAGAAATTCAGTGCAGATGGCTAACTGGAGAAGCCTGTCAGCAACGGAAGGAGGTGAACACTCGTCCTTGAAGAAGGAAAAGTTCAAGAAAAGTTTGGTTTAAGCATCCCTTAAAAAGATATAATAAAATAGTGTTTATCAGCATAATGTTTCTGATTTTTCAGAAATAAATGTTTTAATAACTCTGGGCTCCACAAATATAATTGAAATTATATTTGTGCTAATACTACAAATATTCTTTTATGTTCAAGAACAGAACAAACCCTTTTGATTGAATCAAAACAAAAATGTTTGGAAAGTTTTTATTCTGTCCTCAGCAAAGAAAAATATAAGAAAAATGTTGTTTCTACTCAACTGGTTTAAGTAGCACACATGGCTACTGTTCAGCTCACCATCCAACATTACTTTCTAGGGTTTGACCAGTACTCTTGCTAGTTTTATCTTAATTTCTGTTTTTTTCAGTCAGCAGATTTTTCTGTGTAGATATTTTACTAGGTCTCTTTTCATGTCCAACGTCTCCTAGCTTTTCAGCCTTAGCTTTGCAAGCAGTGATATAGAGCATCAAAGAAATAGCTGAAGCACCAAAAATAAGGAAGCAAGAGAAGGCACCACCCTGCGTGACAGGTTCCCCAGCATTTTTATGCTTATATTTCCACAATTTCAATTAAACATATTGAACAAAAAAGAAAAAAATAATTAAAAAAATCAAACAATTGCAAACTTTTACTTTCTGACCTCAAAATGGTTTGTTGACAATAAAATATTTTTTAAAGGCAAGCACAAACTTGACTGGCAAAAATGCCATTTCTACTCAGCTAGTTAAGTGTGGGTTGTTTATTTTTAAGTACATAAGAAGTTCATTTAAATTGAAATTCAGTGTTTCAGTTGCAAAGCTCAACATAAATAAAAGGATTAGACATAAGACTTTCTAATATCAGTTCAATATATCAAAGATAACGTGTATGGCGGGAAGCATTCTGGCACATCAAAGAGAAATAAGTTACAGACATCTTGTGTAATATTTATCAACTTCTCAATCTAATACACTTCATACACGTGTATCTCTTGCACTATTGGGAAATCTTCGTAATCTATCCTTTCCTTGATTAATATTCAGCAGTGCAGGAAGGAGAGCACATGGGGTTCAGCCCCCCAGCCACACGAGCTCTCGGTTTGTCCCCCTGCACTGCTCCTGCTCTGCTCAGTGCCACCCTCCAGGGCTGCTGGGCTTCGTTCTCTCAGTGTCCAAGGCTCAGAGAGCTGCAGGTTTGACCAGTTCCATCATCCAATCTTTCCACTGGAGCTGCTACACAGCAAGCATCCACCTCAACCGCAGGTAAAATATATATATATTTTACAGCCAATGTAATATATACCGCTCAACATCTAACTCTCAAGCCCTGACTAACCCCGCTGGGCTCGGTGGGAATGGTTTGTTACTGTCTGTCAGGTGTGGGAATGTTTCTTACAACAAAGAGAAGCAAGAGGAAATGTATCAAAGAATACAGCTGAGGGGAAAACTGAAACACCAAACCAAAGTTTATTAGACCAAGGCAGCTTTCTCTACATTCAGATACACCCAAAAACTTTTTATGAGCTCCTTACATTTTATTTTCTAACATATATCTTTGCCTACATAGATTCTCTAGTTGTTTTAGTTTGCCACTTAAATGTTCCTTTAGAACAGTACAAACAACAAGCCTTCATCTAAAAGCAAGAAATATTCCTAGGCTAATTTTTTAAGCCCCTTCCTGCAGAACCCTACATCCAATCCCCACCATTCCCCTCCACAAGCCTGGCAATATTGCCAATGTTCCAGCACCTGTGTTTTCAAACCTCATTCACTTTCCCACCAGGACTATGTGCTGTAATGCATATATAATCAACAATAAATACTTTAACCTTAGCAAGGTGAGGCAGTATCCATCAGAGAGATTAAAAATATATGGAAGCATGTTAGGGTGGTGAAGGTTCCCAATCATTTGTGATTTACTTCCTTTTATGAATTATAATGAGAGTGTTTGGGATTTATGTTTTCGTTTTTTACTTCAAGCACTCTTAACTGAATTTCAAGTAAATTTTTGCTTATTGGAATATTAACTCAAATGTTCTCTGTTAATTTCTCATTAATTTCTTTTAGTTTACTCTCTAAACAGCTACACTGTAACGTACTTAAAAAAAAGAACTTAGATAACTCAGTGTCCAGCAGATTCTTACAGGGTCACTGTGTGACATTCAAACACCTGCCAAACATATGCTTTGAAAGAAACCGTCTTTTAATTCTCAGTTTATATATTGTTAATAGTACAGTGAAAGAGCTGGACAGAAAAGCAGCATGAAGTCTGTTGAGAGGTGACTTCAGGGTTGCCATGGAAATTTGTCTGTGAGCATTCCTCTGCATGTACTTGGGTGTCAAGAAATTCTGCACTGAGCAAATTTAGCAGATAAGGAGTCTGGTTTAGGCTGAAGAAGCTTGGAGAAAAAGCCTGCATCCCACAGCCAAATCATGCAAGGAGCTTGGCGCTAGCAATGTCTTTAAATTTCAGAGAGCATCTTACGCCTATGATGGTGGTTATAAGCATTGGAAGAAAAGAAGTTTGTGACAGAAATGCTGACAAAACATTATGGCCATTCTAAACACAACAACACTATAATTATGTTCTTTGATTGCCAGCTGGTTGAAAGAATTGCCACCCAGAACAAAACTCTAATTTCTAGCTAGAAACAGTCAATCAGAATTCCCGGATTACAGAAAACTCCTACAAGACACTATTATCTATACAGCCACAGCCAGAAGGTGTCAGGGAATCAATTCACATAATATGCCAGCTTAATAAAATCTGCATACAAAATTTATGAATACAGTAATATTCCCTTATATTGTAAGTTATTAATGGTCAATTTAATGACTATCTACAGATGAAGTGCTTTGGTTCTGTATGATATTTTAATCATCTTTAGGCATTTATTTAAATGCATTTCATTTTATAGCCATCAGCTCCTCACAGATAAGACAGCCATTACATCCATATGGAGACATGTGAGGTAGCTACTAACTGTCTTTAAGCTGTTATTGATCCCTTAAAATTTACTACATCAGGAATAGAACTACATGTGCCATTACAACAGTATTAGTTCTAATGCCTAAACCAGACTAAAAAGATGTTTATGAGATGTACTCTATGTGTAAACATTCTAATATTTCTCTGCATTGATAGTACACAGCCCTACATTGCTGAAAAATCAACATTCCCTGAAGACGAAGAAAAAAGATTGAATTCAAATGCCAGTATCCCTAAGATGAAGCGGTGTTCTCCTTACTCCATATTTACATCAAAACAACAGACTTGGTAAAAGCTCATTTTTAATTTTAATGAAGGTATTATTCAAAAGTTCATTTTGTTGCTTCTATATAGAAATAGTCGTGAATATAAATAGCCTTATAATAAGTATGTGAAACTTGGATCCATGGTAGGGCAGGATGGAAAACTAAAGCAGGCAAGTCCTAGGAGACTGGAGATTTTCTTTATTATATAGGAAAACAGTATCTTTTAGATCAAAGCTAATTATTGTTCCATTAAATTCACTATAAGAGACCTGAGAATCCCTACAAGCCAGCAGAAAAGATTGAGTCCCCAAGATGGAACACAGCAGTCGTGAACAATTGAAGTGCAAAGTACACGCTGAACACAGGCCCTGACTCCAACAACAGACATTAAAAAGTTGATGAGATGCAATTTTCACCCTACTCATTTTTTAGGCAACAAGTATTCACTAAATTAGGGCTTTTCTTTGTCTTCTTTTGTCTGCTGTTTGTTTGGCCTGTGTAGCCAAAGGAAAAGGAGTTGACACACTGCACAAGGAGATAAAGGACACCACAGAGGACACTTGGCCATAATTAATCCTCTTTCAAGTAAAGTCTACAGCAAATGTATCCTCCTGTGGAAAACCTGAGAAAGGGTAAAAGACTAAAGACATCTAAATTGCGTGTTTATTTTCCATATCATAACTCAGTTTCTTTTATCATTCAGTTTGAGATAAATACAACCCTTACAGAATTTCAATCTGCTCCTATAACTCTAATGGCTCACAAAGTTATTTCTACTTCAATGTATCTTATGAATTCAGGTAATTATAATTCATTAAAATGCATTTTAATCCATTTCAATTTTTCCCATGTCATCAAGCAAGCTAGCATATGCACAAGCATTGGACTAAAGCAACAAACTAACCTGAGAATGGAATCAGCTAAATGAAATTATATTGTACTAGTGCTGCAGATTCTTGAAAATAAAACACAGACCTGATCAACAATACCAGGAGTATCTGAATGTATGAATTACATTCTCACACAGATGTATTTTAAGCTACAGTGTGATTACAATATGCTTATTAAAATATTTCAAGGGCTTCAAGAGAAATATGATTCTTAAATAGGAAAACATTCTTCATTTCTATGTTACTAATGATACAGCAAACAAAGAGTTTCATAACCAGTGAAAATAATTTAAGAACCCACCCAAACTCAAACTGTTTTCATATGGATCTGTGCCTCAAGGAATTGGTTTAATGTAATATCTCTACTGTCGAATAAAAGGCAAAACTCTGTAAATTTTGGGTCACCATTAGTATCTCTCCTCCACTCTGCTGCCTACTTACTTTTGACATACAATCTGCTCCTCTGCCAAATCTGGCAGGGGATTAACTCTTCCAGCCTAAAGTATAAAATGTAAATGTTATCAAGATACACACATGATAAGTGTTCACATCCAAAATCCTTTATACTTGTTTCCTTGCAACTTTAGCCCAAACTGGCAACCTCCATTAGGAAAGACAGTAGAATCTATGAAAAAATAATGTATTGACCCTACACACATCCTTTTTTTAGAATAAATTATAAATGTGTAACCAATGACAGTAACGTAATAATTGTATTTTATTTTTATTATGATTTCATAAAGCTTTAAAATTGTATTTTTGCCATATAAATACAGCACCTGCTCCTAGAAAGTCCTACTCAAAGGCAGTTGTATTAAGTGACCTCATTTGAATAAGCATAAAGACCTTAAATTAATGGCTATTCACAGCGGTATACAGAGGTCAAATCAGCACCACCTTGACTGGTCTTCTGTGTTTGTTTTATTCTGTTCTGTAAGATAAGTGCACGAAGATAACAGAACATGATGTTGAAAATCACACAGGAATTTGTTTATGTTGTACACATGACTCGGTCAGTGCCCTTGGCTCTGGCCTGCATCTTGCTGGCACAGGAATTTTTCTTCTGGAGCTGTTGTGCAAGCCAAGATCCTCTGCATTCAGAGGAGCAACACACTGTACATGCACAACGGTCAGCCTGGAAGCATCTGATAAACGCTGTCCCCATTCTGCCACCAAGCCACACCACAGCCGCAGCCCCTGGCACACAGGGCACTGCCCACCCGGCTGCTGGGGGATGAACAGCTGGCCAACCCCAACGTTTTCTAACTCTATTCCAGTGCTTTAAAAAGAAAAAAAAAAAAGGCAACAATAAGGTCTCTCTCATTGCCAGATTTTCCTAATTAGTACAGGGTTATATCTCACCATCTTGTGCGTATCCAAGGATAGGCTACTTTTCAGCCCCCGGTAATAACAAACACCTCAAATCATACACACACCATGTTCAAGGTTCCCATTTCTTGCTTGAGCAGTCATTTGACAACTTGTGAAGTGGGAGTTCTGGTGAGATTGAAAACCTGTTGACTGAGGTAGAAGCCCAGAGCAGCAAGGAGCAAAAGAATATTCGAACATTTTAACGCCCTGAAAATAGGTACTGGAAATCACCTGGCCTTCTGTCAGCCCATTCAAGCACATTTACGTTATACAGGCACTTAAGAGAAAATATCCTTCCACGTAAATTCCAAAGCTGCCAACTTCAGCCTGGTTTTAAGACTTGCACATCATAACAAAAGGTAAATTAGAGCACTAGGATTGGGACCTAGGTTTCATACACAAATCAAGAAGCACTCCCAATTATTGTCAATATATCTATGGGGGGGTGGGGTGGAAGGAGGGCAAAAAAAAGACACTTCCTCTGAGGCTGTGTAGAGCTCAACAGAAACTGCAACACTGAAGTACAACAAAAGGCATTTGTACTAAATACCATGCTGTAGGTGGTTAAACTGTAGGGGCACCTCACCAAGGCAGTAGTTCCAAAATTTCAGACAGCATGTGCTCACCTAGGCAGCGACAGGGACTAGGAGGCTGCTCAGTCTGGGCCAGCTACCATGGTGTGCCATGGATTTTTAAAGCTCCAAAGTAGAGCAGTACTTGTGCTGGGAAGTGAGTAGGGACATCTATCCCTCACTAAACCTACCAACACCTCACAGATAACCCAAAGCCAAGGCATAATCCTGGCTCAACACTAAAATGACATTATTGTGTTCCCACAGCACATCAAGCAACTACCACCACACAGCTTTCCTGATCACTGCGTGTTTGCTCTGCACTTGCCGCACCATGGTGCAGCCACTGACCCGTTTCTAGACCACCTCTTAGTAATAAAAAGCCAATTTGTATACAAAATACTCATTATAGACACCACCATCACCACCCAAACTCTATGGAAATTCCAGGAATCCTGAGAAAACTGCCTGTTCTGTGCAGGCAGTTAAATAATTTGCAGTTTCATCCTGTTTTCACTGTGAACAGCAGCTGCTCCTTCAGCCCCTTGTTAAGCACTGCCACTTCCCACTGGAGGGAACAGCGTGGCTGGTGTTTGCAGGTCAGGACCAAAACATAACTTTTGGCATGACTCAGTTCCAGCACAAAGCACATGATAAAACATTGCCACAGTTTTTGTCCCAACAGGCAAAATTCACTTTCACAGCTCATTCATGTCTCAGGTGTAAGATCTTAGTTATCCAACATCAGCAGAGGTTACTCAGCATTTATTTCTGTAATTCAACAAACTGCAGAAGTGTGTACTCAGCTTTAGGCACCTGAGTGGCCTTTTACAAAGTATACAGTACTTCTTGACCCAGCCCATCAACTTCTTGAGGGTTTAAGGGAAGGCAAAAATTTCAGCTTAAATTCTCTCAGAACAGAAGTCTGGGCTCTGAATCTAAGTCTCTGAGAACAGAGGGTGGAATTGCAGTTCTACTGTAAAGACTCTGCATGGTATTTTTCCTTTCTGCTGATCAAAAATGTCAGCCAGAAAATAATGGTTATTGATACATTTATATGCAGCAAAACCCTGTAAACAAAAGATGGCTAAGATGGCTTTAATATGAACCTCAAATAAAAGTAGAAGTTAAAACATTACCTCTAGTAGTTACTCTTAGACACTTAATACATGACATGACCTACTGAAAATACTTTTCTGATATTACTGACATTTGTTTAACCTATAACATTAATTCTTTGTAGCTCAATAAATCTGAGTATCTACCCCCTGTATCATCAAAAGACTGATACTGACAAAGAAAGTCAATCTGCGGCCCCCACAAAAATAATAGCTTTCCATTACATTTGCCATTTCACCTGAATAATTCCTGATAATCATGAATAATGATGTTATTTGACATTCTAATGATATCATGCTGTGCAACTTCAATCCATCAGTCACTGTCAGGAAGGTCAAATATTTGTATTCCATTACATTATGCAGAGTTCATTAAACAGTTAAATGACATTATACACCTTAATTATACTTCCAAATGAAACTAGCACATATCATTTAGATTTTAGAGTCTGTGTGATGCATCTCCATTTAAAAGAGAGATCATGATTTTGAATACTCGCTCGTGACAAATATATTGAAACTTCAAACTGTAGTTCTACAGCTCTAGCAAATCCTGATGTGAAGATGAGTTCACTTGATACCTAAACACACCACGTTCTTCACACACAAGTAACTTTATCATATTTTCTGCTGTTACTGTGGGTTACTCAGTGATCCTAACAAGGGCTCAAACACTGAGACATAACTGCCACAGGAAACTGCTGACGAAAGTATCTGGATCCAAAATGAGAATGTAGCATTTATGCAAGAAAACAGACAAGAAAAATAGAAGAGAAAATTTGTTGTCAGTAATATTTTCTTCCTCTTGAAAGCAATGATTTAAATTATATTCAACACAACTCAAAATCTGCTGCAGTGGATCAAAACCAACATAAGAAACATGAAAGAGGTGTATTCAGCTGTGACATTAAAAGAGTTCTATTTTATTGATACCTAACATTCAAAAACACCAAGATCAGTCCAGGTAACAAGTGTAAATAGTTACTACCAAAGTACTACAGGCAGTAATTTTAAAAACTTGTTTTGCATAAATACAACTTTTTTTTCTCCCATCAAAACCCTTTTTATTGTCAAGAAAAATACTAAGAGTTTCTTAGTCATTAAGCAGCCATCAGCAGCTATGTATTGATTTAAGAGGACTCTTTAAGGAATCCCAGTCCTTACGACTTTGCTAAGCATCCTCACTCCACCACAATCTTCTAAATGAGACACAATGGGCAGAGAAATTGAAATACTAATACGAGGAAAAATGTGTTTTAAATCTCCGAAAAGTACAAGTAGGAACAAGACCTTTTTTTGGTTAGTGTAGTTTACCAGATTACAAAAGGCTTATTAAAATCCAACTTTCCTCTTAGCTACAAATTGGCTCCTTCCTAAATGAGTTTCTGTGTCTAATATTAAAAAACCAAACCAGCCTTTTTATCAGATTGTCTTTAATTTATTGCAGTATTTTACGTATGGGTAAAGAAGAAAATTCATTAGATTACAGTTTTATTCTTCAGTTCCTTAGCTTGAACCACTGATGGGCAATGTGCTTTTAAGTAATCAAAATCCACCCAGTCATGTATGAAACTGGAGAAGTTTAGCAAACTTTCAAAAATCCTGTTGAACATGACTTGAGTAAATTATCAGGTTTCCTTCTCCATATTAGTCCAGCCTCATTCACAGAGCAATGTATGTCTGTTGGCATCCCTGATTTACAGAAATATAGCTGAAACAACCAAAACAATACAGCTTTGGAGAATAAATTGAGACATTTTAATTTACTATCTAAATAATTATCTTTCTTTGCTCTCAGAAGGACTGAGGGGAAAAATATTGTTTTCCTTCACATTACCTATTCTTCACTGTTCTAAATCTCTGATATCTGCCAAAAGGTATTGGAGGGAACTCAGAATAAAGAGTCTACCAGTTTCTGAGTTATTCCTTACTATTTCTCCATCTTCAGTAAAATTATTTTCCAGTAAAAATACATTTTTCACTTATTGGAAACCACTTCCAAATGTTTATCATTTGTGGTATTTTTATATTCTGAAGTGATCTGAGCTACACTGTCATCTGCAGAGTCAAACCTAATTAATTACTTCTCTACTTCCTTTTGTCAGTGCCAAATGCACCATCACATCCTTATTACCAAACACTGCACAGTGGTGAAGGCCAGGCCCTGGGCATCAGCGTCAAACAAAGCAGATTTAAAGCCCTAAAGAAAACAGCAGACTGTGTCACATCCTCGGCATTCAGTGTGCCCAGCACTCCAGGCAGGAGGGCAGAAAGATGATGACTGCTTTTTTTTTCTTTCATACACCATGGATATTTTAAATTTAATTTTCAACTGAATCTGCATAGAAACTTTTAGAGTTAAATTAAGCCTCAACAATATAAAATGAAAAACATTTTAGGGCCAATATTTTTACATCAAAAGGCACAAAATTACTAATATCATAAGATGAATCATGGAACTGAAATCAATCTTAAACCTTGCTGCTAAGTGGGCAAATTGAATTGCTTTCAGTATAAGCAGCACACTTATGCTCCCCTTTCCTTAACAAACAACAGATAACCCAGCAGTCACTACACGTAATGATATTTAATTACTCAGTGGGACTGGCAGTTTTACGAGGTTTATCACTGGGTTGCATATAATATATGTTTATATTAAAACTAATTTTGGAAGTTTTCAGTTTCATTATTATACTGAGCAAAGCAAGACTGTCATGAAATATAATTAGGAGGTCACAAAGGACCTTCTTAAACAGATATTCAGAATTCTGTGGCTCTGACAGTGGAGGCTTTGCAGAGTGCAGCAGCTCAACTGACAACCAACAAAAATTAGATTCAAGATTTGGAATAACATTAGTTTTAGATGAGTCTGCTGGCTTTCACTGCACTCCAATACAAGGAACAAGGACAATGGGACAAGGAACTCACATGGAACCTCCTCAGCCCTACAACAGTGGGACAGTCAAAGGTCCAGCTCTCTCCTGACAAACACAGAACATATTTCACACCTCCACACTGTTTCTCTTCCTTTTCTGTTCAGCATTTGTAGTGGCATTTTCGGTTATTAAATAAAGCACATGTTTTTAATGGTCACATGTTCCCAAATATGTGAATTCCAAATGGAAAATACTCTCAAATTCCCTATGTTTCAGAGTATCTCACTCTCAAAGCTATCTTCCACCCCTTGCAGGTAGAAATGAACAGTCTGTGACTACTGACCAACTGGTACAGTGTTAAGAATAACAGGGATGCACATCTTGCAAAGGACAAATACTGATCTTTTCAAAGTTAATGAAACTGCCCCTGTCCACAAGTGGAAACAATTATCACAGGAGACCCTCAACATCACATCAGCAACGGCTTTGAAAAATTTAAACCACCAAATACATATGGTAGAAAAAACCTAAACCACCACTGTAAACCAAAATAGGAATTTAAAACAGAATTAGATTAGATAAATCATTATTTTTCTCTCTTCAAACTTGCAGGGATAAAGAGCATGAATTAGGTAAATGACTGTTTTTTCTCTTCAAACCTGCAGGGATAAGGAACAGAGGAGGTGTCTGACAGGTGAGAACACCGTCATCTCCTCACAAAATCACCAGCTTGGAATAGGCTCTAGAAGAATGTGATCTTGTCGTGCAGGAAATGGGCACAACAAACACTGGAGATCTACACAGCTGACAATTTTTCTTGCAAAGATTAAAAAGTTTCAAAAGGGAAGGAGAAGTAATGAGATGGAAGATAGTTATTGCTGCTGAATCCTCTGACAGATCAGATGACAATCTTGATTCAACTTTCATTATTTAAAAAGACAAATAGAGCATCTCTCTGTGCCTTTTCAATCGTGACAAAACACAGTTATCAAATCACATTATTTCCTTTACTCTGATATCTTGTAGGCAATATAAAATGATCCCCCCTGGACAACACCAGAGCCAAGGTACAAAGTTAAATTCATTCAGGTACCATCAATGTGATGGTTAAAGATCAAGGGGGATCTGGGAAAAGACTCAAAGCTGGATTGCACATCATTTCCCTTTCCCTGCCCCCTCACCACGCCCCCATGTGGAAAACATGGAGGAATATCTCAAAAGCAGTAGATTTTTGAAATACATAGGTACAACAGCCATCCAATAATTGCACAGAAGAGGACCTTGCTTTGTTAAACTACTTTCTACTGCTTTGTTAAAATACTGATTTTTTTACACTGTCATTTAGTGGTGCCAGTTTCTTTGTATCCATTTCATATAAAAATATTCATGATTATGCATCCTGGTGTTTAAATTAAGGAGGATCAAACCCCATTACATTTCCAAATGGATCCCACATAGAATTTTCTCAATTCTTAACTGCAGCAAGTACATAAAATCATCCATTTAATTTGCACACAAAAAGACCCCTGGTTTTAGCAGTCAGTTTTACAGACTGCCTGCTACTCTGCAAGCACTGGAACAGATACAAATGGGCAGATAAATCCGTGGATTTCTGAAACACCAAGGAATGTTAAAAACCAGTCCTCAACTGGAATAAAGAATCCATACCACACATCAGGGTTACTGTAAAACAAGCAATGCTGCTGTGAACGCCAGATAAATGGATCAGATTTTTCTTGTTTAAGGATGAATAAAGCCTGACCTGGACTCTCACTGGAGGTTTGGATTAAGATTATCATTCACATACACAGACAAACAATAACCTCATTTTGACATTTTGTGTCCCTTCAGTTTAAAAATGGGTCAAACAAGCTTAAGATTTTTATATAAATATGTAATAAATGTTATAAAAAGCATTGGATCCTTTCATTTAACACCTAAATTTCATGTAAGAAGGATGTTTCTACACTATTAAAAAACCATTTTCAATATCACAGGTATTTAAAAATAAGTCATAATTAATATTAGATTAATTTAATTTTATTTTGTTAAGGAACCTGAGAGAAAAAGGGAAAACTTTAATTGTTTTCTATGTTAAAATAGCCTCAGCAAAATATTATGTTAAGTCAGCAGTGCTCCATTAACATTGCTGATAAAAATAGAATTGTACAACTCCGCAATATTTTTGTGATGAACTTTCTCCAGGTCAAATTCAGAATTTTTTTGAAAGACAAGCAAGTATAACTTATTTTATTAATATTGATAGGGTCACAGTAAGGAAACATTAATTGAGCAGAAATGTCATTAGCATCCTTCCACATGACTGGATACTAATTAAGTGGCTTTCTTTTTTTTACCCTGAAAGTCTTCCCAGTACCTAAGGAGGGTGGCAAGTCCATGTTTTGCATTCATTCAAAATGACTGCAGAAAAAAAAAAAACACAGCCAAAAAAACTTTCTTGCAGTACTCTGTAGTTCCTCTGCATCTCAGTGTAAGCAGCCATGTCTCAAGTCTCTCACTGATTTTTTTAAGGAGAGTAATTTGAAAAATACGTTTATCTTATTTCAAAGTGTTTACATAGTTTTCACTCCCAACGTAATTTCTCCACACCACAACAGAGCTATGCAAATTGAATTTAAGTTTGCCTTCATTTTGCACTACCTGGAGCTAAAGTAATTGGCAAGGGGAAGAACATGCAATTTCATTTTGCAAATGTGCCAAAAGTTTCTAGAGAACATTGAGACATGAGGCAATTTGCTCTAACAAGAAAACATTGGACTGTTTGCACCATTGCTGGTGGTCCTTGCACCAAACATTCAACAGGTAGGTAAAGCTTGGCAGAGATATCTGCTATGTCCTCATGAACAGGCAGAGCTCAAATCCCAAAACATCACACTTTTTTTCAGATGCAGTTCAAATTAATTTAATTTTGCCATACAATGAATGAAATTCACAGAAGTCTTAAAATGCAGAGAAATACAATCAGTAATATATGAGTTAAGCAGAATTTTAACAAATTCTAAATTAGCTGTTAATAGATATTTAGCAATAGAGTAACTATGTTCCCTTTCAAGCTCCTGTCAGGAATGAGATTAAGAGGTCAATAAAGCTGCTTTATTTGTAATTCTCAATTATTATTTTTGAAGTTAAATGACACCACTTAAAAAATAGGACCCACCCCTTCTCTGAAAGGTTACCCAATTATCTTGACTTCACTTCCTAATGCACCTCTTTTCCTTCCTCGTTATATCAATCTTTCTTCTAAAGAGGATGAAATTCCATTTTGAAAGCTTGGGAATGGCAAAAAATATCACAGCTCATTGTTGTCCCACTAACAGTCTGCATCAGTCAGTGAGTGAGAGAAAAAGAAACTATTCTGAATTCCTTCATGTCAACCCAGATTCCATCATTACCGTTCCTCCATACAGATAATAGCTTCTTATTAACCTTAAGGAGAAGTTCAGTCTTGATTTTGAAGTACCAGATAATAAAAAATGCTCCTCATGTCCAGTAATTTGTTTCAGTCACAAAGTTTACTCTCAATATTAAAAAAAAAAAAATAATTAAAAATCACTGCTCATAGTTCAGGGATCTCCAGCATCAGATTTACAGCTGTAGCTCTTATTAATGCCATTGTCTAAGCCTTTTTTTCCTGGAAATTTTGTCCCTATATATACAAATCTGTTCCCCCTCCCCTTTCTCTACTCCTTCCTCTCCAACACATACGGTTTTGAACTCAATAGTGTCACCAGAAATTTAATGTTTTCACAGTTGGGCTCTGGGTTTCTTCTCAGCCAGGAATGCAGTTTATCTATTGAGACATGTCCTTACTACCTTTTTTCTCACCTTTATTCTTGCTGTATGGATGTAGTGAATTAAATCCCAAATGAGTTAGGCTTTATCCAACCAAAACATCATTACCAAAACCGAGCCTAAGAAAGTGTTCCTGCAATGTGTGCTCACAGTCCTTCACCTGCAATGTCTGAACTCTGGCAACGTTCTTTTCTAGGGCATAATTTAAATATATAATCTGTATCATATATTGTTTCCCTGCAACCAGGAAATTCTACCTGAGAGTAACAGAAGAAAAAATACTGAATGAAACAATGAAACATTTTTAAAATACATTCATAAATAGTTGCATTTTTACATACACAACAGAGCAAAATCTTGTATTCTGATAGACAAATTTCATCAGACCAGGCTGCATAAAAAGCAGAATTTAAAAATTCACCTTTTCAAACTCATACTCGTTGCACACAACTTCTAATTTTATGAAACAAACAGCAACAAGGCCATCTCAATGCATTCCCAGTTATTATCACGAAGAGATCACTGAATCCTGAACTAAAAGTAGCTGCTCTTAGGCAGCTTCTGTGGAGAGGTCACTCATTTGAATGCAGTACAGCGTTACACTGGGGCATCAGAAGGGGAATATTCAGCTTTTTTGTACAATATGAATATTTGCACCAGAGAGATCACTGAGAGATGCTGAGCTTCATGTTTTGGTTAGAAACAGTAGAAGTCAGCAGGTTCCAAGGAACAGCAACAAGTAAAATAACATTAGCAAAAGAATGGCAGACTATGCACACGGGTACAGCTTTAGAAACCCAGCTATGGTACGAGGGATAAAGAGAAATGCATCTGTACCCATGAATTATGCACTCCACTTCCTACTGTAGCCTCATTTTACAACAAAGCCTCCATTGTCTGCTATGTTGGTATGTAACTTTACACAAGACAACTCACTGACACATAATTTACCCAATTACCTGCTCAGAGAGGGTTCTTGACCCTCAGCTGAAGCTCTGCAGAGCAATTATGGGGCCATTTGGAATCACCGTACTCGATGTTCTCACCACTTCAAACCACAGGAAACGCTTCCTGAGCAAAGGGAGCACAGCTGAGCAGTTGGACACCCAGGAAATGGGGGATCCTCTAAGTGCTCCCCTCTGGAGCAGCCAGGGGGGGAAAGTACATCACTGGGCTTGAGTTACCTGTGCTGCATGGCAGAGAGGAGGAGAGCAGGGAGGCTTTGTCCTACCTAAAAACAATACCAGAATAGGTGAAGCCCAACGGAGTTGAGGCCTTGCATCTCAAAACTCAAGCTAGTTTTGAGATACACAGGTATCCAGAAGTCTAGTATCACTTCAGAGTAAAGCAATTGTGCTTTTTTCTGAAGTTACATCTTAAGAAATCTATATTGGTGACTGGACTCTCTCCAGATCTCTGCACCTGCACTCACTGAGGGAATACAGAAAATTGGATTAACCCTCAAAGGACTGACATCTACACCAGGCAGACCGAAGGGATCAGGCATTATAGATCACTCTTTATGTCCTGGAGAAGGCACTAGGATGACACACCACAGTGGCCTGTTCTCTCATTCCTGTATGTTTAGGCAGCATTCCTGCTTATTTATCATGTACCTGGCGTGCCCTTTGCTTTGTCTTTGCTGCTGGAAATTGTACTGGTTTGGGCTGGGGTGGAGTTCATCTTCACAGGAGCTGCTATGGGGCACTTTGGGATTTGTGCTGGAAACTGCTGATAACTCAGGGACGTTTCCACTGCTGCTTTGCTGTTCCTGACCCCACCTTGTGGGGGTGGCACAAGGAACTGGGAAGGGACACAGGCATCATCCGATCCCGACTGACCCAAGGGATATCCCAGCCCATTTGGGGTCTCGCTCAGCATACAGAGCTGAAGGAAGCATAAGGAAAAGGCAGAAGGAATGAGAAGGAAGGGAGGGCACGTTCAGAGCGATGGTGTTTGCCTTCCCCAGTCACTGTTTCACTGAGGGAGCCCTGCTCTGCTGGGGATGGATCAACACTGCCTGCCCGTAAGAAGCAGTGAATGAATTCCATGTTTCATTTTGCTCGTGTGAGCAGCTTTTGCTCTACCTGTTAAACTGACTTTATACCAGCCCCTGAGTTTTCTTATTTTTATCCTTCCAGTTCTCCCTCTCTCTCTTCCTGCTGGAGGAGAACAAGCAAGTGGCTGTGTGGTGATTAGTTGTTGACCAGGGTTCAACCACAATAGAGGTCATTTAAATATAACGAGTACAAGATGGTTACTTGTGAATGTGTGAAATATATTTTTTAGATTATAATTATGGTATGGCAAGGAATATTAATGTATGTTTCCATAGAAAAATACTATATATGAGGCTCTTCACAGGAAAGAGATCACAGATTGACATTGGATCACTAGATCTCCTCTTAGGATTTGCAATAGGAAATTCATGCCAGATGACTCCCAAAGATATGTTCTTGAGGAAAACACAGAGTTGTATTACACTGAGTAGCACAAAATATCCCAATGTGCTGGAAACAATAAGCAATAAATGAAATTTCCAATTGACTTTCCAGCAAATCTATTCTCATTACAAATGGAGATTTTGCATGTATTGCATTACTTATGGTAATTGTGTGACACCTATTATGAATAACCATGTATTCCAATAATCTCTTTTAATTATATTCTGCTGTAAGAACAAGCCATGCAATACCTTGCCCAGACGTGGTTAACTGTGTGTATGCTGCATTAGCACTTTCTAATGGCTATATTGAGGACAAAAGGTGCACAAACTGTAACAGGAATGGCTTGTAACTGTCATCTCCTTCATTAGCCACAAACTACTTAAAAGAGTAAAAAAAACTGAACTTAAACCATTTATGCACTGAGGAAAAAAAATTTCTTTGTGCTCCTTTCTTTTTAAAGTTCATGGTAATTGGTACCTGAATGCAAAGCCTGTGGTTATCTGCTACTGATGCAGGTACTTAAATTTTCTATAGTGTCAAAAGTGCAACAGCAGCAAACACCTCCTTCGTGTTTGCTGTCTACTGTCCATTTATTTGTTTGGGTTTTATTGATGTGATAAAAAGGGTAAAATTACAGGTTTGTTCAATAACCGCACTAATTACAAATCTGCTCTCTACTAGAGTAGAAAGCAACTGCTGGACTAAAAGTATTCATTATTTATAGAATCGTAGAACTGTTTAGGTTGGGAAAGACCTTTCATCTCAATGAGTCCAGCCCTTAACCCAGCACTAACCCGTGTCCCCAGGTGCCACATCCACGAGTCATTTAAATCAGGGATGGCAACTCCCCCACTGCCCTGGGCAGCCCGTGCCGTGCTTGACAACCCTTCTGACAAACACATTTTTCCTGATGTCCAACCTAACCCGCCCTCAGCACAACTTCAGGCCCCTTCCTCTGTCCTATTGCCTGCTCCTTGGGAGCAGACAGTGATCTCCACCTCTCCAACCTCCTTTCAAGTTGTAGAGAGATATAAGACAAACAGGACTTCACAGCTTTTTAAACAAGAATGCCGAGTATTGTGTTAAACTTCAAAGGAAACACTCAACCTTTTCTGAACCCTGCCTCAGTTTCCCTGACACTTTTGATACAAAAGTTTGCTACCGCTTAATTTCATATCCTTCTACATTGCTTTGCTTTTCTGCCTTTTAATCTTGACTTCTTCCACCTTCTTAGATTGAGGCTTTTCTCACTAAACATTTGGGCAGGTTTCTTGCTATGCTAAAATAAATCCTTTTTACCAGGTATTTCTGTCACCTCAATGACAGAAACCTCAAAGTAAATTCACTTTAGTCAGTTAATATAAAACTACAGGTGCAACATTCTTTGTAAATCGACAAAGAGGGTAAACATGACAAAATGGGAGCCCTTCTTCATGTCCCTGGAGCTCATAAGGACAAGCAGTTCCACTTTGAGAAGACATACATTAGTAACACACCTTCAGAACTGGACAGTGAGTGCCTCTGAAACACACAAAGCAGTAGAGAGGTTCATGCATAATGAGGTTTAAGCCATTTATAAGTTCCAATCAATGATGGTGACAAACAGGTGAATAAAAGTGATTAGACAAAAATGGAATTGGATTTTTTTAGCTGAATTTTAGTATGTGTTAGCAATGTAGTCAAGAAATGTAATTGCATAGATCCAACCTACTATGACACCACTTACAAGCCCATTTTTCAGAGATCTCATTACTCCCCACACAGTCAGGGCTGAAGGCTGGTTCAACACATGACTAACAAGAGACTGCTCATCCCTGCATGGCATTGGTAAGATGCAGCAGGCTCCAGCCTAGGAGCTACTGCCTCTCCCTTACCTGGCCTCAAACAGCTTTTCTAATGCCTCTTCCAGTGCAGGGTGTCCTACAATCTGAGAAATTCCTACCACTAATCTGCTGAATACATGTAAATGAGTAATTTAATGGGCAATTTACTCCATTTGCAAATCAGCAAGAAATACTTCTGATCTCATTACTTTTCCTTTTTTTTTTTTTTTCCCCTTTCTATTTACAATACTGGCACAAAGGATTTAGAATGGGATTTTCATCAATACCAGTATATTAATGCAACTATAACAATGCAAACAGAATTTTATATCCTTATGGTGAAGGACATCCTCTTTCAACAGTGAGCACCTTTCAAGCAAGACACGACTTGAAGGGAGAGAAAGCATTTTTATCAGACCAAATGAGACAGTTGAACTCCATCCCCACAAATAAGTCAGACAGACAAGCTTTTGTGCACAGAGCCCTGAATCTGTTATCTTCAAAAGCAGCATTTCTTAATGCGAGTCAAACGCCATCCTTTTGTTTGTAGACTGCAAACAAAATGACTCCAGCCCTGAGATAATTAACTGGCCTCTCCATCACCAGCAAGTTCAAGTGGTTTGCATACACAGAGCGGATCGGATCAGTCATTCTTTGGGCTGCTTGAGGAGAGCCCTTTTCCCAGAGGGGAACTTGAGAACACAGCAAAGCTGCTCTGCTGCCTCGGTGCTGCCAAGGGCACAGTCCCGCTCCTTGCTCTCTGCACAACACAGCTTAATTTTGCTAAAAACTATTGAGCATAGGAACTGCTTTTCTTACTCTCATTTGTGCAAGTAAACATTATAAGGGATTAATAAGTTCTACTTGAGGGATCAGGACTGCTCATGTCAGAGCCATGGAACAGCTTTATTTGGGATCTAAGGTAAAAAAAGTTGGGAGTTTTCACTGATTCTCAACAGCTTCAGTCTGCTATCTCAAAAAGAATTTATCAAATACTAACAATACATTTCATTCCTGATGAGGAGATATATCCTATACTTCCCCCCATTTTCAAATAAGATCCATCATTTATAACTGTTCTTCCCATTCAGGAAGTCTTTTGTGCACCAGCAAAGGAATTGCAGCCTCTTCCTAACACCCTCTTCTTCTAAAAGTATTACACATTTTGAAAAATTCATGCAAGTAGTCCAGGCCTTATTGTACCAAACAACATTTTGTGTCTCCATTGTGATTCCCTTGCATCTCCAGGCTCATATTTAAATTACAAAGCCTTTACTAAACCCCCTTATTTTTAGCTCTTTGCTAAAGAGCTAAAAGGAACATGACTGCTCCTTAACATTGTGCTAAACAAACCAATAATAATAGTAATTCATAGGAAGCTTCTGTAATGAGCACTAAAGATATTTTCCCCCAGGATTAGATATGTCTAACAGGTTGTTGCAAATGTGCAGTGTACATTACTGCAATATGTAGATATAAACTTATATATTCTGCAATATAACTGAATTCCATTTTCTAAATCTTAGTTTTATGGCAAATATTAACACTTATTTAGGCTGAAACCCATGAAATTCATAATTATGGAGCATAAATACAGATATGATAAATGTGTAATGTACAAACAAAATCATAACACAAGCTCTGTAACTTTATGAAGAATTAAAATTTCATGTACAAGATAAATACCATGGGTTTCAACCAAACTTGTGAGAGAATACTACTGTTCTCTCCAGTGTGCTATCTTCAATGGAAACTCTGTCAGGACTGTAACTAAATGAGAAACTACTTTTAAAATATATTAAGAAACAACACTAATCAAAAGTCTTATTTCTTTTAAACCGCAAAACTTTTAAGGAAAGCATTCTGAAAATATTTGTGGCACTACCGAGTATATCAGTCTCGAGCAACACAGCAATTCTGAGAGCAGCTGACAGGGAGCTCCCAGCCAGACAAACGGCGCGGCAGAGCAGATGCTGCTCTCACATTGCCTGACCCTGGATCCCGTCCCGCCCGTGCAGCAGACCCAGAACAATTACACTGCAGCTCGGGGTGTGAGCAAGCCTTTGAAGGGAGCATCTGGTTCAACTAATGTTTTCTCTGCTCATTAATAAAGGGAACAAGCTGCAGTAACTTGCAGAACAGCACATGGCCGTGGCAACAAATAATGACTATTAACTCCACGTAGTGATGAAGTTGCCAGAAAATATCATATGCTTTGGGGTTTTATACATGGTCTATTCCCCACAATCAGAATACTTTCTGGTAGGAAAACTTAGATCTCTATGAAAAAAGAAATACAAAATAATCCAGTGAAATTCAGTCTATAACAAACAGCCTTCTTTTTTTGTTACCTGTTTGTTTTTTTTTAAACGGAAAAACCTTTTCATAATCAATCCCCTATGAAAAGTTGTTGCAAAGTGTTTATTCTAATTTATTATACACACATACATGTGCCCTTAGTAAGGAAGCCAAAGTGTCCACCACAAATTTCTATAAAATTACTTGGTCCCAATAACCCTCAGCGTGCTGTTCCCAGCTGGAAAGACTGTTCCTTTTAATAACCAATTCAATAAACTGCTGAAAAATGCTTTGTACAATATAGTATTGCCATAGATCTGCTGTTTGTCTCTGTCATTACATATTGCATTCAATCAATTTACAAATGTTGCTGTGTTCCTTTTGTACTAGTTCTTCTTATGCCATCCTGAACACAAATCTAAAGATCAATACCTTGTCTACTGAAAAAAAAAAAATTGGACATAACTAATGAATGATTTTATTTATAATAAAAAGTCCTGGGCCCCAAATGGATTCTGCTAATGTTCAAATTCATTTTTCATATTTAACACAAGATGAAAACAAGTACCCTGCACAACACCACGAGAAAGGCAGTGAAAAAAAAACAGTTCATACTTATTGAAGATGTGAGCAAAACCATGTAAAGCTCTGGTGCAGGGCTAGGAAAACATCAATAAAATGGTAGGTCATTCACAAGGTATTTTATACCATATTAAAGCACAGAAAGTCCATGTCAAAGAGCAGATGGAGTTTGTTTCAAACAGCACCACAGTTCTGCTGTATGGAACTATGGAAATACCAAGGCTCTGAATGCAGTCATTCAAGGAGCCAAGGAGAAGCTGAGCGCGTGCCGTTTGTCTGAGCTGGTTCCGTTGGGCTTGTGCCTTTTGTGTGACAGAAACAATGCATTTGCTGACTCCAGACACATCCTGCACTGCTCCAGCTACTGGAGAGCTGCATCCTCCAAAACAACCACAGAGCTGCTCACGGGAGCCACAAGTGACTGCTTTTCACAAGCACTCTCTGCAGAGCAGCAAGCTGACAGAGCCGAGAGGAAACAAGGACTCTTGTAAAAAAGGGAATGGGTGCCTGTATAAGGGTGTCCCAGCAAGCTTCCAGAATACCCAGCTCACCTCGTCCCCACTCCCAAGCTTACAGCCCAGATGTGCACTGAATAACTGAATACAGCTTTCCAGTTCCCATCCAGACTCTTGGCTCCTCAACAATTCACAGGCAGTAGCAGAACAAAATCATACACTTTCTGTACAAAACAGAAAGTCATCATAACGTATACACCAAAAACCAGGATTTCATTAAACAAGGCTGTCCCCAATAGCACATGCCTCCCTGCTCTGGAGTCAGACAAGCAGAAAGCAAGAGCAGAGCAGGTGCAGACCCCTTTTGTCACAGGTGTTAGGTGACAATGTCCTCACAGCCTGTGGTCAGCCACCTCTGAGCCTCAAGCATTTGCCTGTTGGTGACAGCAAAGGGCGGGCATGTCCCGAGGGGAACGGGCACGAATCCTGCGCCCTGACCACCTGCAGCTCTCCTCCAGTTCCTTGTGCTTCCTACTGCCACACACATGTGCACATTGCAGCTTGCACACTAAAGATTCCAGTTTAATGTCAGATATCCCTTACTCAGTAATAAGAACCCAGCAGCTTCCTGTCCGAGAATCTGCAATAATCCCTCAAAGGGATCCCAACACAAACAGGTTCCTGAGTCCATGAACTCCGTGCACCCATGGGGCAGAAGTCTAATGCTGAGAAAAACGAGGCAGCTCTCTCTGGGAACAGGAGAACTCTTTCCTTTCCATAAATACTATAATTCTTACTCTACCTATTTTTGGTTACTATTAGCACAATTTGCCTTTCAAATGTCAAGCTAAATTCACAGGATTGACAGCTCAAAATAAACAAAACTTTGCAATGTGTTAACTGAACAAGCCTGCCTGTGCATTGTTCAAATCACACTGAACTCCACAAGAGCATCGTGACTGACTTTTTTCCAGAGTATAGTTTTATTTTTAAATTATTACAGCAGATGCATAATTCCTGTCCTATGTTCTGTTTCAAGATGGAATTTCAACCTTACTAGTTAATTAAAGCCACCACCTGGAGTGAGCTGGCTTTCAAACTGATTTCCGTTGTCTCTCTAATTCAAATACATTAATATTTTATTTTCTGCTGAAAAAAAAAAAGTCACACGTGCCAAAGACAAGGCAGATAAAATTATTGCAATAAAACAAAGAAAATACACTTGTTACTGCCAGGTCTCAAGATGAATGCTGCATTATACAGACACTTTAAAGGCTTACAACTGCAAATTGCTCTATTTTACATACTGTATTCTAGCCTTTACATCAAGATCTCTCCTAATTTCTTCTTATTGTAATGAGAAAAGAAAAAGGTTGGGTTTTTATTACCTGAACATTTATTCAATGGAGAAACAAAGACTACATTATATATTACAACACAAGCCATTAAAACAACGTGACACTATAAAATACGCTGCAATACTTATTACAGGATAACAAAGCTAAACCCTGAGCAAATAAATGTATCTGCCAAAAGTCAGCAATAACTATACAACTAGAGTTTATAATGTTTAATTATTTAAGAAGGAAAGAAGCTTGTAATAATTAAGTTTTATAGGCTCCTTAACTTGTCATTACTAGGTGCGCACAAAAGTTTAAAACAAGAATCTTTCATCTGAAATACTCAATTTTTAACAACAGATGCAATTGTTCACTTAACTGATTAATTAAAAAAAGAATTAAATATTGTTTTTAAAACCTGCACACACAGAACCAATAACAGTTTATTTCCTCTCTGATCCAGACAATGCCTACAGCAACACACTGCTCAGGCACTTACAGGCTCTGCAGCGCACAGTGACCAACATGACACTGTCTTTACACACCTTTGAAAGTAGTTTTTGTTATGACAAATCTGTAAATCACGTTGGATTTATGTCAGGTAGTTCAGAAGCTCAAGGTTCCGAAAAACTGTTAATTTTATTCATTAAAAGATATTGGTAAGGCAGCAACACCTTTTAAGTTTCTCTGAAGTCTATGCAACTTTGCCATGATCTGACTTCTGCTACACACAAACACCATTCAAAGCAGTGGGAGAGAAAAGTTCAATATTGAACAGTTATAATCTACAGAAGCGATGGGAGGAAAGGAAGATTCCATATTCCAGAAGAAATATATTTGTGGGTTTAAAAAATGGATATTAAAGTTTAGTAGATTTTAAATTATGAAAGAAACAACATAAAACTACAAAACTAACAAGAAAAATTTCAATAAACTCCAGACAAGTTTCTTTTTTTCCCAAACACAATCAGTCCCTGCCTGAGTTCCTACTAAAATTCTACCATGGACTTCTATGGAAAAAGTGATCGGTCTTGATTATTTCAAAAAAATTGCCCTTTAAGCCACTGAAATCAGCACAAGTTACACAGTAGCAGAATTTTGACTGGAAAATTACATACTACACTGCAAAACACATTAAATATATACATTTAGCATCCTGTATAATCAAGTTCCAATCCGGTTTATAACTTGAGAATTTTACTTACAACATGGGGCTTCATATTTTCCCCATGAAATGTGTGCACTATACAGATGGTTTATTTAATCCATTCCCACCTAAATTAATCAAAGCAATCTGTCCCAAAAAAAAAAAAAAAATTCTTCAAAGTCTTCAACAGGATTCTACTGGCATTTGACAAATGCTGCACATTTAGCCAGGAAAAGTTGAAAATCCATTAAAAAGTTACCACCTCTAAAAATAAGTGACATTATTAAGAGGGAAGCGGGATGATGTGTTATTTAGCATAATATGAAATTTAAACAGTACCACCTCAGATAGTGTTTAAAATGCTTTTAGTAGCACCTGGTTGTTTATACATCTTCTGTGGTGAAAAGGTCAATAGAAATTCACCTCTAAGGTCACAGTTGCTAAGCAACTGTTTTCGGCAGTTCTGCAACACCGATCAAGCATCTCCTGTTCCACTGCCTGCTTTCACAATAAACCCGTGTCTCACCCTACCTGGCCTCCCAAGCGCCCCAAGCACCTCCTGCTTTTCCAGGAAAGCCACGGAGAGCCAGCACGGGCAGCCACAGAAAGGATACGTCCTGGCACCACGGGCCTGCGGTTCACCAGAGCAAAGGACAGCTCTGTCCTCAGGAACACCACGGAGGGCTTGATGAGGTGCTGCCCGAACCGCAGCATGACGAACGCTGGTCTTCAGGGGCTGGAAGAGACAACAGTGCAGGTCATTAAGGGACTGACTCTGCCTTTCCAAGCAAAAATAAATAAATAATAAAACAACCAAATTGCGAGGCAGCTTCCAACAGAAAGTGCCTCCTGGGTTCATCAAGGCATTGGGTGTCTTGGAATGGTTGTTGTATCTTCCCTAAAATGATCGCTTCTTTGAAGGAATGGTGGAAAAGGCTTCTTTCCCAAGCAAAAAATTTGCATATAATTTCTTAAACCCTTCTCTCATCATCTTGGCAGGGCTACAAAATTCTAGAGAATGTAATTTCTTCCTCCCATTTTCGTTTGTCCTGCATTGTAAACATTTGAGTCATATGCTCTTCGAAAAGCACAAATAGGATTTCACATTCTTTCTGCCACAATGCAAATCAGTGCACACAGGACTTAGGAAATAAACTACATTTCGTAATCTCTCCATTAAATACCTCAACTGAAGAATACTGGCAAATTAAGAAAAGTGTATTTCGCCATTTTCCATCCACACTTTCTAGCTTGAGTAACTGGAATGTGAAGACGATCAATGCCACATTTTCTCTTACAGAAACTCAAAGAATTCCACTTTCATTCACTAAAATTTTCTCTCTTCGTGACAAGAATGAAAATCCCTCTTAAACAGCTACGGCACAATCCTAACAGTGTCTATTTTAGGTCTTTAAGCCCTAGAGTATTTAAAGTATTTAATTCAATCAGAAATATCCAAGGTACTGCAGGGTAAAATACGAAGAAATGACGAATTTCATGTGACAATACTTCAGACACATTGGAAGCATTATACTCACATTACCCAGCTTGAACCAAGTGACTAATCAGGAAATTCAGTTTTATATCTTGCTTCAGATGGGGAAATGTACTGCTACAGTCATGGAGGGTCTTTTGTTGAAGTTCTCGTCTTGAAATTTACTGTATTCAGCAAGACCTAAACTTGGTTCTTAATCTAAGAGAGTTACTCTAATTTAACATCCCACTTGTACCTGCTCCCATTAAAAAAGGACACATAACTCCCTCTAAGCACACACACTTTGAAAATGCCTTTGTGAAATATTTGTTCTTCTAAAGGAACTTCTGGCTTTGTAGTGATCTGATTCCACAGAAGAACTTAATTAAATTAAGGACAGCAGATGCATCTAGTCAGGGTTTACACCAGAAAAACAGGTATAAATCTTAGTATAAGACAGTAACAAATCAGATTACCACATTTGCACATAATAAACATTTTCTAAGCAAGCACCATGTCTTATTTTATTTTTGAAAATCACAGATGAAAGGAAATGCTTGAGCAGACCATGGAAGAGTGGAGATTTTAACTATGCCTGTGTCAAAGGTTTGAAAAAAATTCTACATTTTTTTTCCACATAAAGTCAACAGAAGATTAAGTGTCTGAGATGTGTCCCTTAGCATATATTAAACTTGAAACTTGACAACATACAAAAATCAAGTCTCTTTAGCTACTAGAATTGCTTAGCAGAGAAAACACCTGCTATCTTGTGCTGATGCTTGAAAAAATAACTATTAGGAACTTCAATCAATCTCCTCATTTCTCTTAAGCAGTCCATCAGCAACCCCCTGTGGGAGTTTTCCACTCTGATAAAAATATGCAGGAATGTTTTTACACAGTTCAGTAAAGAGACACGGTTCTCTTTGCAATGAAGGAAATTGCTTCTCTTCACAATGAAGACAAACACGTTCCACAGACAGTACCACACTCCAGTGATGAAACTGTAAGCTGGTGTCCCCAGAAGCTGGAAAATTAAATGTACCACCTGCACTTGCACCTGGCCATGCTAAGTGCTGCCAGTAATTTCTTGTTCTGTCTCCCAGACCACTGAAAATAAAGGCACTGTCCAGAGGCACGGGACAGAATTAAGCACAGAAACAAAGCTTCAAAACAATAGACGTTGATTGTAAAATCTGATTATTTAAAATTTGACTTAAGGAGGGAGAGAACCTGAGATTTTGGTAATCACCAGGAAAAGTCCTCTGGCTGATTGCTATCATACACAAAAACCAGCAAAGAGTAGCAAAATAAAGTTGGTGATGACAGGTTGCCTATGCTGTGTATTCATCACGCACCTACCACGTGCATCTTTACTTACCCAACCTGTCTTGTTAAAGCTTAGAAAAATCACTAAAGTAAAAGCACTAATCTCATACCTCTCCACGCAATGGTCTGAAAAATCACATTCCAGCTCAAGTGGGTTGATCCAGAATTATTATAACATTATAAAATCTCATTCATAGAATTAAAGCAAGTATTGAAACACTTCCTATTTGTTTCCTACGCAAAAATGTGTCTGAATAACGTATTTCTAACTTGATTCAGACTAAATAAACATGGCACATGGTTCAAACTAATGTGTCAGTGGTACTGGTTGTGCTGTGTAATAGTGCAGACTTTGCAGTGCTACTCTCTCCAATTCTGCAGAGGGATTATGGGAGACTTTTTCTTTAACAATTATTCATGATCTATTATCTATTACTTCAGCTGCCTTCTGCCCTAGTGATCCTCTGTGTTTTTCTGCAAAGCACGATCATCTGTGCTCAGAACCAACACAAATGCTAAAAAATGCATTAGGGAAATAAGTAATGGGTACAAGTGAAATATCCACAACTGTGCAGAAATACACTGCAGCAAGGCTGGAATATTCCAGAGTGCAGCCAGGCAGGAAACTGCTACTGGCAGAGAGAGTTTTTAGTCATCTGAACTCTACCTGCTTATTGCTTGGATGGCCTGTAAAGCAGCAGGAATCAACAGAGCACAGGTGTGTGCATGCGGGTCATGAGATGTAAATCGTGTGTGCACAAGGCTTCCCAGTTCCCACTTTGGAATGACCGTGCTAAGTCTGCTCCTCAAGGAATTTCTATTTTTCACATAAAGAGGAGGTCAGTGCCAGATAAACCAGAAACTAAATATAATTGGTTAAAGATGTTTCCTCTTTAATGATGGTAGCCTTTCTAATCCCCAGTAATAAGGAGCACAATTACATAGTAATGTTAGAAAATGAAAGAAATCCATTTCTGATTAAATTTCAGCCCAGTTTAACACGGTTTCCATTCTGACTATTCAGATAAAAAGTGTATTTACTCTTCTTCATATTACAGATATACATTACATTGCCTATTTCATCTGCCTCATTTTCCTAATTAAATTCCCTTCAAGCTGTGTTACTGCAGTTGTAGGTGGGAATATAGTATTAAAGGCTAATACAGCAAGTAGACTAATTTTACAGCCACAACAGACCTCAAATCTGTATAACCTATACTATGAAAAGAAAAAAAAAAAAAAAGAAAAAAAAGACACTGGCAATCTACATTATACCCTAAAGAATAAGAATGCTAAAATTAAGGAAAATCTTGAGATACACTGAAATATTTTCAAATATTTTATAGTTTTGTAAAACTTCAATAAGTACATCGCATTTCCCCATCCTATATAAATACTACCCACATATTAAATGTGTTTTTGAGAGGAAATCTAAACACGTCTCAGTTTTCCAGATTTATGTCGTTTTGGAGGTTAGGGGCTCTATTTTGTGCTTCAGATTTTAAACAGCATAAGCTGTAGAATCCCTGGTATTGAATACACAGCAAGAACTGCGAACAGAAGGTAAGTACAGGTCTGTAGGACATCCAGGTGAGTGTCTGCTTGTGACATGTCATCTCCAGAGTCAGAGACCTGGAAAACTGTTGGAAGTTTCCTTCCCTGTGCTGATTACAAGGAGTGATGGCAGCCGTTCCTTACGGCTCTCTTCCTGCCGCCCCAGACGTCCCCGTTGGGTGTTTAATTGAGATGGTGTTGGTACTCCAAAATGCCTCTTTATTTTATTATACAATTACTCCTCCTTAGAACAAGGTGTTGAGATCAGCACCTGCTGGGAGCCAAGCTCAAGGCTTGTGCTGAGCAATCCCCTGAGAAGTGTTCTAGGAAAGCCACATCTGGTTGTAATGGGAGAAGACGAGATAATGCAAAATGGGCTACTAACTTCAAATGTGTGTATTAAAGGAAACCAATTACAATACCATTATCTCTCTGTGCTAATAGAAAGGACTGTTTTAGAAACAATCCCAGGAGTATTCTTAAATCTTAAAGTTTATTTTACCATATTAACATCACTTGTTCATGAATGTTGACAGTCGTGATTCCAATACTCAATTTCACTGTGAAAACACTGCAAATTTATGTGGCAAAATAAAAACTTCTTTTTAATTTTTTTTAAGGTCTTAAAATTTTATTTTTTTTAATTCACCAAGATAAGACAACTTGTATTACACACTGTATTTAAAGGAACAAAGTAGCTATATCCTTAAATTAACATTTGGCATTATTCCCTCTCAAAGGTTTGATTATGGGGAATTGATATTCCTACTCAGACATCTGAATTCTGCACCGCATTCAAGAAGTAATGTACAGTGAAGACCTGCCCTGCAGGCTACCTTCCCTCTTTTCATGCTTTGGAATTTTTTACTTATTCCCTCCCTTCACTGCCACTTTGTGAGGATGAAATCCACACAAGTCAGAATATTACTTATTTAACTCAAGCACCTAGCAATGAACATCTTTGTTGCTAGCAGCCAGGATTTGACATTTTCATCAAGGAATACCTAAAAACACTAATAAAAAGAAGTAATTTTATTCTAAAATCACTTAGTTTTTCTACTAGCCCTATGTCCCTAGAACAGCTTTATCTCTCAACATCCTCCCTTGTGCAAGATTTAACCACATATTTTGTGTTCTTCCAGTTCCAGAAAATGGCCCCTAATTAAAAACCCCTTTCCCTCTCAGTGAGCCAAAACATCACATGCTATGCTATTTCTGTTCTGAAAAAGCCAAGAAGAATTACAAAACTAGAAAAGGTGCTCCTGTGTCTTTGACAGCCACAGCCTAGATTCTCTCCATGGGGATGGTATTTAATGCTCTACACGAGGTTGAAGGGAAAAGCTTGTGTGGATTATTTTCCATTTTCACCACCCACAGAAGCTTCTGTACAGCAAGCCCATTAAATGTGATGCATGCAACCAATCCTGTGGTGTTGACAAGGACCGATTTCTCCTATCATAGACAGATTATGATGGACTCAAATCCACTACACGTGGCTTCCCCTGCTTAATCTAGCAGGGAAGAGAACATCAAAATTATTACTGTTTAAACATATAGCCATTTTCTTAGCATGGTCAATCAAGCTAAATGATCTCCACTTACAATGAGAACAGACTGTGGTCCATTGCACAGCACCCAACACCTTCCCGTGTGTGGTGTCACAAACATCTGCACTCCCCCAGCCGTGGCCAACTCCCTTCCCTTTCCCTGAGCTGCAGCAGCACTGCCCAGCCCCTCTGGGACAGCATTTTCCATTCTGCTCTCACAGGATCACCCCTGGAAATCCCAGCACTGCTGTTCCAGTGGGTTTTCCTAGGGCATGACTGTGACCACCATGAGAACTGGCCCTTTTCCTGCCTGTGGCCTCTGGGTTGCACCAGTGGGTCCAAGACAGGGACTGCACACAGCCCCTGAGCACAGCATCAGGTAACACTGACAGCACGATGAGCAGCGACCTGAGGGAGCTCTGAGGTGCTGATGAAAACCAGAGTTCCCAGTTGTACTGGGTCTGACTGGGGTGGGCTTTTGCTCACAGGAGCCAGTATGGTCCTGCGCCTTGGCTTTGTGACCAAACCAGTGCTGGCAAGACACCAATATTTTGGCTATTGCTGTACAACACTTTCTCTTTTTCTCCATTCTGCCCATCACGACTGAGCTGATGTGCACCTTCATCTTTGGCTCCTGGCAGAAAAGCTGCATTGCCCCCAAACCTTTCTCAACATTCTTTGCGCAACCGGTCCAGCTGTTGCGTCAACATATTTAAAGCAGAAAACTCACCAAATTCAAGCAAAGCGCTGTAGCCTATTTAAAAGCTACAGGTCAAAAACAATACTAACATTCTCTACTTGTATTATTTATTGTTAAAATAAACTTCACACTTTTTTTTTTTTTCCCCAGAAGTATCCCTCTTCTGGCGTTACACAGCTTATCTACTGCACCTGGTCAGGTAATGTGTGGGTACACACAAGCAACATGTACACAAGTCCATCCTCAGTTTTCTCTTTCCTGTCACCATTGTGACATTTAGAGTCTTCATTAAAAAACAAAAATCCCAATCAACAAATGAACAACAAAACCAAAAAAATAAAAACCAACCAACCAACCAACCAAAACCAACAAACAAACAAGTAACAAAACAAATTTTTTAAAGGCCTCCCCCCGCGTCCAAAATCCTCACAACCACCCCAAAAAGCTCAAACTTGAGACACCTGAAACTTTGTTGACCAAGAAGGATGCAGACACCTAAAAGCAAGTGAACAACCCTGTAGCAACACTGTAAAGCAATCACAATTTTGACAAGTTAATCAACAAATGTGGAATCAAGCTAGACATCAAAAGCGATATAACATCCATAATACATGGAGAGGGCATAAATATTTTTAAATGACGTAGAAGTAGTTGTCAAATTCATTTCTATAGCAAGCATTTTAGAATACAAATTAGGCCAGCTTGGTTTTTTCCTGTATTTCAGGTAAAGAGGGCAAAGTTATAAACAATAAATGAAAAGGTTTGTAGAGGCAAAAGAGTTGCATAATACATTAAACTTGTAAAAAAATGGGGGTTTAGAAGAGTCATGAAAGTGCTAAACAGGCTCGACATCCTTTAAGTGTCCATGTGTACACTGTGTTCCTCAGAAGATGACTCATGCACCATTTAACCACGCTGAGAAAACAATTCTGGCAGTGGAAGCCCTTGTTTGCCTCTGAGCTGAGGTAACAGCCCAGCTTCTCCATATAAAAGAGTTTGTTTCCAAACATCACTTTTTTGTTATTGCTGTTTTGACACCCTAGCTAGACCTGCAACTTTGCTCTTTTTAAGAAACTTCTATCATGAGAAGCATGAAATAAAATTACTGTCTTGCATTATCCTGCAGTAGGTTTATGTCCATTTTATGCCAGAATGCATGAACTGAACACACCACAATACCACAGGAGTTATCTTTCAAACAGAATCCCAGTCCCAAGACTTGATCTAGAGCTTCTCACAATCTTCTCTGCTTGAAAACTGTGCCCATTTTTCCTGATATTAGCAGAGGTTATCTAAGATTATACCTCCATCTATCATCATCCAACAAAAAGGAAGGAATCCAAAAGAAAGTCTGATGATGAAGAACTACTCATAATAAATGTACTGTATCTTTGATTTTAAGGAGGATATTTTGTGAAATGGGATAAAATCAACAGGTTCACCTCCTCAACGACTTCTATCGACAGAACAAAATATGTAAAAAACACACCCATGCACTAAAACAAATGATGTTCACAGATCCTTCCTTTGTTTTAATCTCCTAGGGAGTGGGGAAAAAAGGGGAAAAAAAAAAGCAGCAAAACAAAACAAAGGAACACACATTATATTTTCAATTTTTTAATAACTTGCATGCACTACAGCTATTACCCTGATGCATGGAGAACTCAGGGGTTTGGCTTTGCCTCTGCGAGTCATTCTGATGAACGAGACCTTTAGTGTTGTAATAACTGCTGTGAGTAATGGAACAACCAATGGCTTTTATTAAGAAGGAACACTGAATAATGTATTACCAACACTAAGATCAAGGGAAAATACATTTTTATTAGGGAAAAATATTAATATCAATCATGCCATTTTTTAAAGCAGCAAGGTGAAAGGCAGAAAAGGAAAAAAATTAGGGAAATGCTCTACAGTACGCAGTAAATGGCAAAAATTATACCGTGAAAATCCTTTTTCCTAGTGTGGTTACCTAGGGCTACATTTCATGGTAGAGGAGCAATAAAACATTGTGACATCTCTTGAGATATATAAGTGTGAGGAAAACTCTAGCCCAGCAAAAGGAGGGATGGGAGAGGAAGGTCGCTATAGAGACCAGCACACGGCACATTGAAACACTCGAGTTTAAGCTCATTGCTTTTGAAGCTACAGACTAAGAGAGCTGACATGATGGAACAACGAGAAATGTTCTTTTGCTGTACCTTTCAGTGGGGAAAAAAGGTGGCTTTAAAAATGGGGAGTCAAGAAAAAGCTGTTGTGTTTTAGCTTTTTTTATTATTATTGCTTATGTAGCAATACATAAAGTCACTTTAAAGGGTTTAGAAATACGCACCAAGACCAAGCCTTCCCCTGAAGAGGGTTCCTATTTCCCCTGAGTGAATGCAATTTGGATATCTGTAGTGCTGGACAGCAGAGATGGGGTAAAGAGAGCTGCAGAAGACAAGTTGCAGGGAGTTAAGTGAAAAGATTCAAGGTGTAAAAAAATCCATTGGGAGAAGAGAGAAATGGCTCTTCCCAAACCTTTATGGTGATATAAACCAAAGCACAGTCAGAGAGAGGGAGAGAGAGCACAGGGTGTGCTATGGCAAAAGGATGGACACACAACTCAGGGCTGGCACAAGAGCAGACAAAAAGAAATGTGGGATGAGCCAGAGATGCTGGATGATGAGTTTCCAGACACAGACCAGAATTTTATAATTTCTTCACTGAGAAACCAGCTACACCACTTCCAAAAACCCTCCTGAACCAGTAAACACTTTTAAAGACTAATTTCCTGTATTTTCTTATTTTTTCATTTTGCCCAGAATTTTATTCTGAATGCAAAGTATTATTATTAGACCATGGCTATTTGGTAATACTATGAATTTGAATTTATTATATTTAGATCAATTCCTGCGATACCTGAGTATCTCCACAAGCATTTCAGTTTGCTGAATTAATAAATGTAATGCAAACATTCAGAGGAAAATGCAGACACCGTACTTAGTCTAACAATTCCTCAGGCATATAGATGAAAATCGTCATTTAATGAAAATGTATTGTCTGATTTACATTTATATATAGCTAATATTACTAGATAGTTGGTTCTTTACATTTATGTACATTGCATTTATGTTTATTTCTAGATTTTGGAATCTTTAAGACAAATCCCATTAGCTCCCATGTTATCATTTGATACATGTGCTTGTTCTCCAAAATGACCTGCATCTTCCTTGGGAAAAGATTGAGGACTGCTTAGAAAAATGATATAAATAGAGGAAAATTTTAAAGTGCTCACTGTTTTTACAACTGTATTATTTTAATTTTCTTACACATGTACTATTTGCATATTTAAATTTATCTGAACATCATCTTCCTGGTTGCTTTTTAGTTCATGATTGCCAAATGCCAAATGTATTTTCATCTATCTGTAACTACCATAAGATTCTGGATGCTTTTTCCTTTTAGAAAACAATCTATATGATTATTTTTTAACCTAGACTCACCATACAGAACTGCATGAGTCACATAATCAAGCCATAAACCAAGCAAATAATTCTGTATGGTTTTGCTGTATTTCTGGCTTTCTTTCCTACACTGCATCACTTCAGGCATCAACAAAAAATGTTTTAGTGTTCCTGCTTTTAACTTTTCAAGATTAGAAAACATTTATGGTCACACGGTGGATTGGAATAACTGAGAGTATTATGTTCTCATTTTTCTCTAAACTTGCTAACATTTTAAACAAGAATTGGGTGCCAGATGACTGTTCTGCAACTAATTGGGGAAAAAAAATTGTATAATCTACTGAAAGGTCTTTAGAGCTCCTTGCCAGCCAGGTTTTCTAATAGGATACTCATGAGTAATTAGAAATCTATAGACATGATTAAATCTTAATCTGCAATCTGCAGGATGAGTGTTTAGGCTGAGGTATGGCAAACTGGCAGAGAACTCAACTGGGGACCCCTCTGTAGCTTCAAGAATTTGGCTGGCATTTGTCAAAGCTGAAGCTCTGATTTATTTGTGAATCCTTCCAACTCTGCTGAACAGAGAACTCATAAATTGGGCTGCCAGCTCAGAGCCACAGTGCTGCACCTACAGCCCTGACTGCCCCAGTACCTGCGTACTGCACCAAAGGTGGGCAGAAATGGGCTCTTTCCAACGAAAACTTTGGACTATCGTTGCACTTCTTAAATAATGGATGGAATTTATTATTTAAAAGGTCATTTGCACAATACTTATATATACTCAAGCTACCCAGTAGGAAATCGTAGTCAGTCAGCAAAGTTCTCACTAACTTTCATTTTTTCCTCAATAGCAAGCAGTTGTTCTGTAAGTAATGCCACAGCAATACCATAAAAAGCTCTGGGAATAGCTAGTTCTCAGCAGTCTGGAAATGGTTACAACTGTAAACAAAAGAGACTTTGAAACTACTGAAAAATTCATTTCCTCGTGTTGTTATAAGAGACATTTTGGCTTCCCTGAGTGCACTTCATAGCCAGGAGAAAACCGTCCAACTTCACACACACAGAGCAGCCTCCCAGTTCCACAAAAGATATGAACTTGGCACAATATGAGGAATGTAGTCAAATAAGAAGCTAAATGCAGGTTAACATTAAAAATGTTTTTTTTTAAAAAGAGCTTCTCTAACTATCTACCTAGTCCAAACATACCAGCCACTGTTCTGGTACATTTCTTGCTGAATGCAAGAAACATTTCACTTCTCTATTCATTGTCAGTTAAAGATTTCCAAGAGCTTTGGGAAAATTTATAGAAATACGTATTTAACAGGTAAGAAAACAAAGCAGAAATAGATTTTGAGGAGCACAAATTGCCCCAAAATGATACAGTAAAATCTTTTTTCCTTGGTCAAATTAATCCAACCAAAATTCTCAAAAATTAACAGAAAGACTCATAAATCACAATGTTTAGCCTTGGTGCAAATCCACACTCTTACTTTTAAAGGACTATGAAGAACTAAGGGCTTACCTTGAATTCTCAATGCTACTCTATAATCAATCAGCAGGCCTAAAATAAAAGCTAGCATAAAATAAACTGCCAGTGGAGAAAATGCAAGGAAAATCATGTACATATAAGTGCACTCAGTATACAAAATGTGGACACAGTACACAAAAATCACCAATTAAAATTCTCCCGAAACTTTATGAGAGAAACAGTATTTTGCTAGACTTGCTCATAAATTTTCTGATATTTGAAATGTCTTCACATCCCTTCCTTCACAGAGGAAAGAAATCTGAATATACTACAAAAATAAATGAAACTGCATTTGGAAAGATCCTCTTCATGTTTATCACAGAGAAGATAGTACTACCTTTGAGGCAATATGGTTTCTCAATTAATATTCATTCCCCAAATTAATTGGATCACGAATTTCAATATTCCCAATTAATCTTTCTCCATTGCAAAAATCAAACTACCAAATTGACAAGGATGAGAATTCAGATGGCTTGTGTAATGCCAATTTATGTGCAAGCATTAAAGAACAGTCTTTAATAATAAAGTCATATCAGAGTTTTCAGCAAGCCCCACTGCCTCATTTCTGCAGGTAATTCACTGAAGTTCTGCCTGTTTCAGAGACAGCTCTGAGTTCCTGTGTGATTGTGCCCAAGGTATCAAATACAAAGTTCTCCTCAGCGATCAATAATGCCATGTAAATGTTCAGTTCACAGCCTTGAGCTGCTGGGGAAGTTATCCAGCCACAAGAAAAACACACCTGACACTGAACTAGCAAGTGGTGTTTTCTGAACACAGAACATCCTGTATGATCTGAAGGGCGCTAAAATCCAATCTCATGTCTTAAAATGTACATCCAAATTTGGCGAATTTTTCTGACCTTAATCTCTGTCAGTTCCCCATCTGTAAAACAGAGATAATACCACATCCCTCACTGGGGCTTTATGGAGATAAATTTAATTTAAAACCTGTGTAGCAAGCACTTGGATACACTGGTGATGAGCAGCACAGAAAAGCCTACGAGGAAATTAATAATTCTGACATCTGAGCAGGGTGTGAACAAAGTGCTGTAAATAAGGCTTAGGGCCACATATCAAACACTGAGGATAAAACAACACCTCAAATAGCTGCTCATTAATTGAGCACTGTCCATCTTGTGCACTGAGTAAGGAAGAAGTTTTCTAGAAAAGTATTATGTGTTCTTGTGTAATTCTGCTTACTTGATCAGAATGCATATGCATAAGGGAAGTTGACTATCTGTTTCAATGCCAGTCTTAACACTCTCTCCTCTCGACCACTTGCTTCTGCATTCTTAATAATGTTCTCTCCATGAAGTTTGTACATGGAACACTTATATAAGAAAGAATTAACTATGATCCCATTGTGAATCTCTGATTTCCATCCACAAGTGGTAATGAACAAATCTTGGTTAAAAAAAAATTCATTAGAAAAATAAAATACCAGGCTTGCCTAGGCTTGGTACGTTCAGCGGGGCTTCTACTGAATTTCCTCTTCAACTGCTTGAAATGGTCCAAGTGCCACTTCTGTTCACACTTAATGTGTATTGCCATAAGAAACTTGGGAAGGGAAAACATATCAGGGCACTGTCCTTTCAAGTTTAATCCAAGGCATTAAATTTTAATTCCCAACAATAACAGCAGCTGACATGTTCCCACTGCTAGTTCCTGTGGAAGTAAATCAGGCAGAAATTGAGCTAGAAGTGCACTTGGGAATCAAGGAGAAATAGCATCTCCCCAACATCATCTCCTGTGCCTTTTTCCTCTTCCAAAAAAATCCCCGCTGCACCTTGTGGGAGTAGGTGATGGTGCTTTTCTGGTGCCAGCCTCGTGCTCCAGGCTGCGCAAACACACCCGAGGCGATGGACACCACTGTGACTGCCCTGGGAGAGCTGAGCCCCCCGAGAAAGAGCCCCTCACAAACTGCTCTGCCCCCTGACCGAGCCAGGAGGCCCCGGGAACATCGGCACTTCCAGGCCTGACTTCATTCTGCTGGCATCTGGATTGCTCCTTGAAAGCCAGAAGAGTTACACCCGGCAACAGAAGATCAGAACCAGATCCTGCAAGTTTCGGCTCAGTTTTCTAGAACTCAAGTACTAATATAGCACCATCTATTCAATTTAAAATTAATTTTGTTAATACAAAATAATATGAAAAAATAGATTTCCCAGACACTACTTGTACAAACTCTTGAGAAAATAATATTCCCATTTAATTAATACAATCTATGTAAAATTATCCATGCTCTTAAACATCCCCAAGAGAAGCAGAACCTGTTAAATTCCAGCTAAAATATCTGTCTTCAGAGAGTAATTAACAGACATTTTCTGTTCAAATCAACACCAAATTCATTATGCTTTGTCAACAAATCTTTCGTAATAGAACAAATATTTAGGAATATGAAGCCAGAAGGTTTTCTACCTAGAACAGGCCATCTTCTCAAAAAGGCAACAGAAAACCAGTATCATTTAAATATTTAATAAGGACTCAAATCAAATTTACATCGTGATATGCCACATTCTCTGCTAGTGATGAAGACAAACATCTCTGTGTGTTATCAGTCTTTGCAAAGGTAGTGATTTCTGTTCCACTTTGCTTACAGAAGGTCTCCGGAGATTTTCAAATTGTTGTGCATCATTTCAGATGTTTCTTTTAGCTTTTTAGCTAGTTTACTGTTGATCTAATTTGGGACATTACAGTTCCAACAGCAAAATATTTAGTACTTGATCAAAGTTTGAGATATGCTCTAAAATAATTGTATTTGTCTTTAGCAAATAGTACATTTGAGTTTTGAACAAAATTGGTGATTAAGGCTGGTGAAAATTACTCCAGCTTGAAATGAATTGACAGATGCAATACCTAGCAAGGGATTTCCCTGGAAATTTTCTATTTTTTTTTTTCCCCCACTAATTTAGAACAGGTTTATTTAAAATCTGCTAGAACATACTGAATTACAGAGTCACATAATATCCGGTCCTATGAAGTAAAGGGAAAATGTAGCTGAGAAACCTAAGCTCTGGCTTCTTGAAATAGAAAAAAATTCATCCAGAAACCAGAAGTCTTTCAAATTATCAAACATTTCCTAGCAAAAGGAAAAAAAAACAACAAACAAAACCTATAATTTAATCATAGAACTAATAAAATGGACACACATTTCTCAGTTCATGAGCTTTTGGGAAAAAGGAAAAGGAAAAATAATTTCAAAGAAAGCTTTCTCACTTTTTCTCTGTATTGAAGAAGTACTTAATTGCTAAGAAACCAAAATTCAGTAAACAGCAAGAAATACACAAGCACACAAACATTGGTTACAAAAGCACTATGGAAATCTTCACATATTTCAAGGTTATGGCTTCTAGAATCTTTAAAATTTCACACACCAATGCTATTGCCTGCCAGAATATTTGCCTTTTCCAAAGACAAAGTGGTATAAAATTAAAACTTTCATCACTGATCATTAAAAAAAAAAAAAAATTAAAGACAACATTGCCAAAATAAACAAAAAAACCAAAAACCCCTTACCTGCAAAATTGACTTAGCTAATTATTTTCTCTTTCTGACTGCCATATAACCAGCTAAACTGTGCATTTTCCTCTTCCCCCAGTATTAGAAGATCAAAAAGTTGGAGGTAAAGAGAGAACGAATAGCTAATTCTCTTAGAACTCGTATGCAATCTAGAAATGTTGGCTGCAAGGGAGATCTACAAGTGTTACCTCAACCTCGGGATAACAATATGACCGTGGCAAATACCTGATCATTTCAGCCATGGCTTTGGCCAGCTGAATCTCCAGGGATGCACATTCCACAACCAGTCCCAGAAACAATATTCTTCAATATGGAGGGGGAAGAAAACTGGATTATGAATGAGAACTGAAGAAAAAAATCCTGAGGTTTCCACAAAAAACATCACAAGCCTACGGGGCAGCAGTTCTTATGTTAGATTTGTATTACGCTCTTCAACTTGTTAGACGGAAAGAGAAATTCAACTATCACACAGCAAAATGCTCCAGTTCCATATGCAGCACATATATTCCAAGCTGTGACTCACCTATACATTAACCTTAGAGAATGAAATTTTGGGCCTTTCTCTTTTAAGGTGTAGGACTAATAATCTGTAATTCATTGTTCAAATGCAGAATGTATACAGGTTGCTATAGCAATGGCTAATCCATATTCCTACAGCTGAATATTTTACTCAAAATTATTACTTTTACAAGGGACTTTGATTTGCATCTCTTCAGAATGTACAGCACAGGGTACTGCACTCTAGATCTACTCAGATGCAGCCTCTCCGTTTATGCCTGCACCCTGGACATTTGCACTATTCATGCAGGCAAGGGGGTTTTGGGGGCTCGCTGCATTCCTGATAACAGCTACTCTGTGGAATTAGCAATCTGGGATGAGGAATCTCAGTTGAAAGAGCTGCATGAAATCACAAGAAGTCCCTGAAGCAATTGCATCCCTTGAAATGTGATTTCAAACTCAAAGCAGTGTGGGGAGCAGCCACATTCCCCCCAGTGAACACCTGTAGCTCTGTGCATGGAGCAAACAGAGCAATGACCCTGTTTTGCAGGAGATTTACCTCCTGCAAGGAGGGAACCCTGCTTGTGTCTACCTTTTGCCTGCTCAGGTGGATAGTGAGGCAGGGTACTTTTTTTAATCCTGCAATTTTTATGTGTCCATAGAGAACAGCTTGCTAAATTTGAAACAAAGGGTTTTATACTGAAAAGAAATCTGTAGGATGAATTATCTGGAGCATCATACTCCATGGGAGAATTCTGAAGACAAATCAGAGCATAATATTAGCCATTTATTTTATCACATTTGGTCCACACATTTATATATATTTGCCCACACCCACTCCACAACAGAGGAAAACAAGGCAGTTCCATTGCATGGTTTGTCATTATTTCGGTGGTGCAGAAGAACCTCAGTGAGCACATCTCCAGGTACTTACAGTGCCCTTTATCTTTCCCGTACACTGGTATTCCCCATCCCTACAGAACACACACACGGTCAAACATTAGTGGCTACAGAGGAAACAAGCCAAAGCACCAGGAGGCAGAGCTTTTACTTTCTCAGAGAATTTACCCAGCCCAGTGCTGGGTGCTCACGAAGAGACAGAAGAGAGCAGGATGATAGATGGATCTGGACTGAGCAATCCTTTATTCCACAAATAGATCTTGCTAATACAGTAGCATATGAACGATCAGCTCTTCCCCAGAGGCCACCCTGTCTCCCAACAAACCAAGGTATGGAATCTGACATGACAAATATTGATTTCCCCAGAGGAATTTATTTTCCAAACACAAGTGAAGTATTATCTCAAATCAGCAATCAAACTGGAGCAGCAGTTTGCATTTAAAGATTTAACACTATTACACTGCAATGCATATTATACATAAACACTCAGGGTGGCCTAAGTGCAATCTGTATTTACTTACAGTCCTTGAATGTACTAGATGTAAGTGTTGACATATTTAACTATTTCTGAATCAACACAGTTTTAAATTAATTTATCATTTTATTTTGGTTCAATTTCCTAAAAGCACAATCCAAAGCCTTATCCCAGGAAGGAAAAATTCCCATCATACTAGAACTGACTTAAAATGTCTTCTCAGAAATGCTACTTATCACAATATTGTAGATTCGGCCTTCTCTGCAGTTGTTCAGTGCCCCTTCATATACAGAAAGTTAATCTAGGTAAATTTTCCATAATTTATTTTACTATTTGAAAGAATTTACAGCCTTTTTGCCTATTTCATCAGTCAGTGGTATGGACTTCCCAGATGTGAGACTCGTATTTGACCTGTATTTAACTGATTTTAATAATGCCAAGGTACCCAAACTTGAGGAGGAATAAAAAGTGCATTATAAATGGATATACCTGTTCTATTCAAGAACACATTCTGAAGATTCATCCCATTGCTTCATATCAAAACAATCCTATGAAATAATATGGAAACTGTAAAATTAATTTCTTAAGTGGTATATACAGCACTCTGACATTTCCCTGATGAATAAAGTACATCTACTAATCCACTTCTAACTGATTCCATTAACTCATTGTCTATTTGCACAATTTATTTGAACCACCTACTCAGGGCAAGGAGTGATTTCTGCAATCAAAGGTAACCCTAAGACGATACAAGTTACTCCCATGTTACTCCCACAGAGGTATAAAAGCTTCTATGGACGGAACATGACAAGTACTAAAGGAGATGAGCCCAGAAGTGAAGTGCATGTTTTGTTTGGTGCATTTCATTTAAGGATAACTTATTATTTGAATAAATCACCCAGGTCAGGATCTTTCATCAAGAGTAGTTTTTAACAAATAAAGACAGGATAACCCGAAAGAGCTAATTCAAGCATTAATTTACTTGGGAAAGTCATATGGCTTTGTCCAGTGGCTGTGGAAGGCACTAGAAGGTGACCACTGGTGCCTGCCCCTCAGAACTAAGAATGAGTTCCTTTAAGGAATCCTCCTGCTGTACATGGCAGGCTCACAAATATATCGGTGTTTTTTGTGTCCTGATAATGATCACTGAGCAGACAGGTGTGTTAGGGGACTGAGTAAAAGAGGGAATTTGTAATTAAAATTAAATATAAGTTTAATTTCTATTACACCTTTCATTCTGTTATGAATGCTGGTCTGGTACTTACATAATAACCCACATAAATCAACATTATCTTTGTACCTTTTTAAAAACTTGGTATGCAGCCTCTTTTCTAAGTGCCAAAAATATCTGCCACCACAAGCAGAAAAACAATGATTTACATTAACTTTCAAAATATAACTTAAAGACATTAGGATGACTGTTGGAGGGCTGGTTGTCACTAATCACACATGTTTCTATTTGTAATCAGGTAGAAAACTAAAGTTTAAAATTACAGTATAAACAATACTTAAAATTAAGCACAATATTTTCACTTGCAGATAAGTAAACAAACATTTGGCTTTTTCTCTCTGCAGTCCCTTATTCCAAAATTGTTTTGTTTGAACTGGGCAAAGCTTATTCAAGAGAAAACAAGCAAGGCAGATGGTTAAATGTCTGTATGGTCTGGAATTCCATCAGCTTCCAGCTACCAGATTACCACAAGGTACAACAGCTCATAACCATACCAGAAAAATTAAATAACCCTTGGAGAGTCCTATGAACCAGCACATGGAGCAGTGGCCTTTCATGTGCAGTGCTCTTTTCCAAGGTGAGATTCCTGATGACATTCATACAGCACAGTTCTAAATTTTCAGAGCAATTCAGCTGCCACTGCCACCAGCATATGTCTGTATGTCTGATTTATTCAGAAATGTACTTATGCACAGGTTTTCTTTCTTTTTTTACAAAGGGGGGTAAAAAAGGCTATTCCCATTCCACACAACACTCAAAAGGGTGTTGAAACTTCTGATAATTTCTATGCCATCTAAAATATAAGCACTACTCTAAACAGAAAACCTTTGAAAATTTTAGAGGACAACTGAGAATAAACAGTGAAATGCAGCATTTTTTTATTTTTAATGTAGATCAAAGCATGCTTACTTATATAGCATTACAGCAACAGCTGCATGATCCTGGGGAGAAAAAAAGGAAAAACAATAGAAGTGTATTTCTTCCAATTTCTGGAATGCTTATCCACATCCTACAGGGCTGGTGCAAGGACTATCGAAACTCTAATAAAGGTCTCCAGAATCTCAAGGAAGTTCCTCTGGAAAAAGCCTTACTACAAAGTTATGCTAGCACATTCTAATTAAATCCTACCTCTGGTTAGGATGAAAGGTGGATGCAATTCTTACAGACCTGTAAAAGCCAATGCATTCCAAAGTAAGTTTTACAGCCATAAAAGGAAAATCAAGTTTGATATATGAAAATTAGCCTGCATACCAAATCCAGCTAATTTCACCTGAGAGGAACTCTTCCAGCAAGAAAGATTTAAACAGAGGCTATTTCCTCCAAATAACCCAACCCTTTCTGACAAATTATAAAATTCAATTTAAAGGTTAGTTATATGAGAGTAATTTCTCTGATTCCAGAAATGTAGCTATCTTTGGGATAAGTTAGAGCAGTTACACCACCAGTCCAGCACACTGCCAGTATCTTCAGCTAACTTTGATTAGCAATAACATACAAGCTTATGGGCTTCAAACCCCTTCCAAGGGAACCAGAAGCACCACTACTAAATCTCTGGCAAGAAACCATCATTTAGCAGACTGCAGTTTTTCTCACTATCTGCATGTCTCTATTGTCACCGACCCACTGCTTCCAGCCTTAGGTTTTTGAGGGAAAAGTAAACATTTCTCTGGTGTAGAAAGCAATCTCCATCAGAATGCGGTGCGGATCCTTCTTTCTTTATGCTCCTTTCATTGGGATGTGGAACCAAAAAAGTAATTTCTCAGCACTACAGCAAAACTACAATCCTGAAATCAGGAATGCTAGGCAGCAGCTCCAGCATAAAGGAAGAAAAAGAATTTGCCTTGTAATTTCAAAAGCTGAAGAGATGGATTCATAAACAGAGGCCCAAGAGTGCCAAATACCACTTCAGTGAAAATAAGAGCGAGGCAGGTCTCTCAGAGGCAGAAAAAAGCTTTGCCCACGTTTGGCAGGTGAAATAGCAAAGACTACCGACTCCTAACACAAACACACCCATGCCCACAAAGCCCACACTCCTTCAGAATTTACAGTTGTTCTTCATTACACTCCCACTCTAAGGATTCCAGAGTTGGGATAAGAAAGGACCATATTTACTGTGTCTCACTTGGCCTGAAGAGAACCATTGTAATGGTTACAGTGTTGTACAAATACCTCTGCTCAGGGCACCTCTTCATCTGTTTAAAAACAGAATCCTTGCTAAAATACAGCACACTTCTTACTACAGGGAAAAAACATAAAAGTAACTGTCTTAGCAGGAGGTCCTGTAGTCTTTAGGGATAGGAAAGCAAAGAAAAGAACAACTTAGAAACTTTAGAGTCAGTATTGTGGCCTCTTGGAAAGAGGTTTAAAAGAACAAGAGCAAATAGATTAGCAGCCCTTTAGGCAAGGCTGGAACCTTGTTCTTATGTATCAAAAGGCAAGAACAAAAACCAGCAAGAAAGGCTAAAGAGTGAGCTCTGTTTAACGTATATTTCCCCGTTACTAAAAATTATAAAGGTACAATGTTTTTTAAGGGAGAGGATAAAATTCTGATTATTCAACTTTTAAAATTTAAATCTACTGGACATAAGGCTTGGATCCAAAACTGGAGTTCAGGATTTTTCAGTGAAAAATAAGGGAAATTACTGATCTAATATATTATATAATATATGTGAGATGCACACATTTCTTGAATTTTTTCCATCTGATCTACTCACAGGTTGTAGCAAATTCTCTGGATATTGGCAACAGCTGACACCTAAAGACTTGGACCTAGTGGTTTTCACACAAGTACCAGCTCAGTGATGCTGAAACACAACCTCAGTGCAAAGCATTTCTTTGCATCTAAAGCATAAAGGAGATTTTCTTCCACTGTGTACAGGAGATTGACACAAGATTGTTCCTGGTTTACTTTTCCGTCTGAAATTATGAAATAATGTGATAAGTAATGCTGAGCAAGACGGTGCTAACATACATGTGATACAAAGAGAAAACCTTAGGGAAATTCAGTAAGCCCAGTGAAGGAGGAAATTCACCCTGACACAAATTGGTTAAGAATAAAGAGACAAACTGTGCTGGGGGGGCTACGCACACGATTTATTCTTTAATACCTTCTGCTGAAGTATTTTTGGGGCACATCAAAGAACAATATAGCATGATGTTGACAATCCCTCTCACATATAAAAATTTCATTACAGAGTGTTCAAGGCATCTTTCTGTATGAGAAACAGGAATTCATAGAAGTTGACTTTTTCTCTGTCCTAGGGAAATATCTCTTCCTTATGGTGACTGTATTGGGTTTGTGTGGCCAGGCTTTGGTTCTGGGGGGCTACAGGGGTGGCTTCTGTGAGAAGCTGTCAGAAGCTTTCCCTGTGTCCAGCGGAGCCAATGCCAGCAGCTCCAGGATGGATCTGTACCATCAGCAACAGTGGTAGGGCCGCTAGGAAAACAGATCTGGGAGGGGAGGGGGAAGCCTGATACTGAATACTGCTGCCAGAATTTGTTCTGAAAGGCTGCAGATGTAAAATATGATGAAAGTCTGATAAATGGGAAAAGAAGGAGGGGAAAAAAAAAAATAAAGGTCAGCACACCACTTTTCTTTTACATTCTAATTAGTATTTCTTGCAAACATTTTTCTGTTTCCTCCTGCAGTTTCCAGCACTAATTTTTACAGAGAAGCCTTTACTCAATGTCTTCTCTCATAGAATCACAGTAAAACTAGTTTTACTTTTCATCAATGAGTAGTGCAGAGTTCTTTCCCTATTTTTGTTACAGCAGCTGGATAGCCTGAGTTGGCTGAGGTGCACCCTCACAATTTCCATTTCAATTCAGTGCAATACTCTCGCTTGTTTCCTGAGCTAAACTGCTGCACTCTGTCCTGTCTTAATTATGTGGCTGCCAAAGTCTGCCTCGGGAAGGATTGCACCTTGGAAACCCAGCAGCACTACTGATGCACTTAGCACACAACACAGGCTTCAGAGCCTTCAGAAAGGATGGCGCTGCATTTCTGGGCCTCGTGCAAAATCAGGCATTCTCAGTTATTTCTAATATGTATGTATGGAATCACAAAATGAGAATATGTAATTAAACCAAGAGATGAAGTTATCTTCTCAGCCCTTACACAAGCAAAATTAATTAGACCTGTACTTGATTTATGGAAGTAAATTTACTTAGAATTTGACCCAACATTCATATGGAAGATAACCAGTACACTAGAGCTAGCCAGGAAAAGCTGCCAATAGTGCATCAAGAGTTTTAAACAGAGGCCATTACCCACTGCTGATTTCTTTTTCAACCTAGAAAAAGAAACTGCTTACCAGATGCTGAAACCTTCAGGAGAAGAGAATCTATCATTCTCTTCTCATTACTGCACTGCACATGAAAAGTACCTTCCTTTGACTTCAGTGCAGTCAGATGACTACAGACTAGAAAGAGGAGAAACAGTCTCCATGTTTTATTAAACACTTTAAAAATTGATACAAAGAGTGCTCCAGTAACAAGAGCTGACAGCTTTGATTAACATTGCTACATTTCCTTCCTATTCCTGCATCACAGCCATTGTAATTTAAAAAAATAAATAAAACCTTCATAAAGTTCAGAAAACTTCTAAAAATCCACCTATTTTTAAATTCAAAGCGAACAGAAAATAACCCTAAAACGTTACTCCCCACAAGTCATGCTCCATAAAGTGGAAGGGTCTGTACCTAGGAAGGCCTTGCCTGTATTGTGCAAATAAATATCATTACATTAAGTTCTCTAACAGGTATCCAAAGTCACTGCAGGATGTTCAGATAGAAAAAGCAGCTCTGCCTCAGACCATCCGCAGTGTGAACACATACCACAGACAGACAGGGAGAAGTGGAAGAGAACACAAAACATTGGTCAACACCACCGTTTGTTTTCCTGAAAACGCTACAGAGCATCCCAAATAGCCCCATGTGACACCAAACAAGGTNCAGAAAAAGCAGCTTGATCTCTGCCTCAGACCATCCGCAGTGTGAACACATACCACAGACAGACAGGGAGAAGTGGAAGAGAACACAAAACATTGGTCAACACCACCGTTTGTTTTCCTGAAAATGCTACAGAGCATCCCAAATAGCCCCATGTGACACCAAACAAGGTTTCTCATGTGGTAACAGAATCATCTTGCCCTAACACCATTCAGGCCTATTTTAGTCACATTTTCTGTTGTTCTTTTTCTTTTTTTTCATTGAAGTAGGCAAGAGCAAATAGCTTTATAATCATATTACCTAGTCACAGTCAACTGTTTGCCAATGTAACAATATAGTATAGTGGTGTATATTAAAGTTCAAAAGTTGGGCTCCAAAGCAAAAACCTATTGAGGAGAATTATTTATAACCTTTCAATCAAGCTGCAGGAAAAAGAGTGGTAAGGGATTCTAGTTGACTGTTGGGGCAGTGGGGCACAAAAGGAGACAGCATCATTTAAATATTTTAAATTTATATTTTAACTTTTAAAACATCTGTGTTTGACCCAAATAAAATAACTACCTTCACGTACATACAAACACTGGCTGTGACAGAGCTACTTGTGGAGTCCAGGTGCCAGGGCATGTGCACACGTACATGCTCCCAGCACTGGAAATGTTCTGCTTTTGAGGACAGAAATTTCCTCTTTTACTTAGTGACAACTATTAGCAATCAAATTCATTTTTGTAGGATTACTTCCAGGCTTTCCACAACAGTGACTGTGTGCACCTTTGTCTGCTGTCTACAGCATCCTGGCAGTACCAGAGCACAACCAAAATTTGATTTTCCTGGGCTCTTCTGGAAGCAATTTGGGAGAGAATTATTAACAGTAAAAAATACCACAGAAAGGACAACAAACCCTTATGCAAAAACTGAAAAGGAAGACCCTACAAACTGCAGGATTTTTAGATTTTATGCTCAAACTGACTTGGAGTTATGGAATTCTTTTAATTTATGCTTCTGTCTTTGATGTAGCTGTTAACTGAACGTGTCCCTGACCTTGGCTGGATGACAGAGGTAATAATTTCCCAAGGATGAATTGCTCTTGAACAGTTCTTTATTAACAGGCAGGCCTATGATTTCTTCTAAACACTAGCCATGCCTCTATTCTTCTGGTTTGTTTATTTTGGTAAAACAAGTGTATCTCATTATTAAAGAACATGCTAAAAAACTATTTTATTTCAAGCTTGTTGCACTTGAGTACAGATTCTCTTCATGTGTTTTCTTGAAAGAGACCTGTATGGACATTAATGAGAATTATTGGATACTGAACACTTCAGAGAAGTGCATTCAACTCACAGGAAATGTAGGAGGTTTAATCATAGAATTTTTATTTGTTTTTTAAAAGTCTGGCCCAAAAGTCAAAGTATTAAGCAATCAAACCCAGCTTATTCCATGCCTAGAAAACTGTAGTACACCTTATCAACCCTGTGATCTTTCATCATGAGGCAAAACTTATTTTTTATACCAATTAGCCTCTGGATGCCTCAAAATGGGAAGAATCTCCCTGTGGAAATTGTGTCCTTTGCTCACAAAGGATGAGAGGACTTCCCAGTATTACAACTACACATTTACCACGTTATGATTATCCTGGAACCACTGATCTTTGAATAAAAGAAAACACAGACCAAAAAACCCAACTTTTTCTCATTTCTCCTTAGAACTGAATCTGCTTTTACCCATCTCCATGATTTTACTCTTTCTTGCCCTTTCTTTAGCAATATCGAGGAAGGAATACCTTACATTAGTCTAAGTTTTAGTATGCAGGTTGCTCAATATTATATGCAAATACTTCATAATATATTTATATACTGCCCTTAAAGTTCACCCGTCCCAAAGGGGCTGAGACAAAAGGTTCTTAGGAAACAACAACTGACGCCAAGTATTTGCAGCCCTCAGTACTCAGACTGGAACACTGGAAGGGAGAAGGATTTTTTCCGATGATCATTTCCCTTGATGGTCTTTACCCCAAGAGCTCTCCATGGACTCATCTCCCGTTTCCAGCCAGAGCTCCATGCATTCAAACCACTCTCTCAGTAGGACACGCTCCCCATTCCCAGTCTCGTAATCCTGGATCCACACATTTCAGCACTCCAGCCCGGAGACTGCCCCATGCAGCTTTGCTCTACCAACCAGACCAAGCTCCTGCAGTTCTGCACAAAATTCCAATTCTTCCACTTTGCTCCCTTTGCTGGGTTTTCACGTATCAGTAATTAGAAAAAGCATGTTGAATATGAATTCTTTAGTCATTGTCAGGTGCTTTAAAGTTTGAACCTGCTCAGACATTCAAATCAAACTGCCGGAGCTGAAAAAGTTACTGCTTTTCAAACTGAAAAGATTCTTATTTGATAACCTCGTGGGTCACAGTCAATTGATGCCTATTAGAGAACTCCACCTGAAAGTATGTATATTATAAGACAGCACCTGAAACACAAATTGCTCGATGCTGCCTGGTGCAAGCAGCAATAATCAAGAACACAAATAGTCAATTTATTTTAAAATTGCCATTACTTATACAGTAAACACAGCTCTCTCTTGTACATCAGCATTTGCAAGAAAACTGCTTATACTGGATGGTAATTTTAGTAAACTCTCCAATACAATTTGCTTGTCTTTTAATGAAATTTAACTGCTGGGAATAAGGAGCTACAAGTTGACTCCAGGGTGCCCCAAAGCACAACTCTTCTGACTATGGACCGAAGCTCAAGATGAGCTGCTCAGAGCTGATCCATTGTACCACTGAGGGAGCTGAATGAGGTTCCCAGGAGAGGGATGGAAGTGATTCCTTAGCAACGATTCATCCTCAACTTGAGACTCTTTAAAATAATCAGAATTTACTTACATGATGAAGAATTTCTGTTATAAACTCCTGATCCAGGAAGCTCTCTATCTTGATAATTGTGCGAGAAGAAAAACAAAAATACCACAACCTTATCAATAGTAACAGGTGAGAGGAAGATAAAGGATACATACACCCTGTTGGCTCAAAAGACTTCAACATTAAATACCAAATAAAAGTACAGCAGGAGCCCTTGCTATACTTTCAAAATATTCTGATAAAAATTAATTTTTTTAAACAAATGAAATTCAAGTTGAGGATCCTATTACCAGTATTGTGTGACTTGGGCTACAAATTTTCCCAAATAAAGTGGATTTATTCAACTTCCCTCATTTTTTTGAAATCATGATTTAAGAACATAGTAATTTCTTAAAGTAAATTGTGAATTAAATTTTGTAAACTTTCTATTTAACAGAGAAGAGAAGAGAAGAGAAGAGAAGAGAAGAGAAGAGAAGAGAAGAGAAGAGAAGAGAAGAGAAGAGAAGAGAAGAGAAGAGAAACCCAGATTTCAGAAAATGCTCTTGCTTCAAAAATAGCTGAGAGTTATGATTCTGCTCAGCCCCCATCAGAACTGGATCACCTACTGCATCATCCAATTCCTTGTTTTCAGAAATATAGTAACACACAGTGAAATGCAAAAGTTGCATTAATGCAAAGAAAAATTATCAACTCAGCATAAGGAGTGAGGACACAAACATCAACAATATCAGCAAATAGGAATATTAGAACAAGAACATTAATTTGTCTGTTTCACAAATTATTCATATTTTTGAGATTTTTTTTTTTTTAAATTGCAATAGAATATTCTATGGCACTTTCAGAGAATTTTATGGATGTTATATTTTAACCTGCAGGGTAAAACACTTTGGAAAATAAAGAGCAAGTTAAAAGATTTAAAATGATTCCAGAACATTTACTTTCAGAAGTTACTTTTATCCACATTATAATGTCAAATCCATTCTCTGGAATTGAAGTTAAATCTCACATATCTACTGAGCAGCCCAAAAAGAAATACCAGACTATTTTAATATTGGAATACTTCAGTTAATAAATGTTTAATATTGATAATTTCTGGTATGTCCATTTCACACTTCTAATTGAAAGACTCATTTTTTCAGGATGGCCTTATGCAGGACAGCTTTGATGAAATTCAAAAAGCTCTTACTTTCCAAGTGGTCATCCCTATTTCCAGGACAAATTCTCAAAAATAAATTACGCAGAATTTCCTTTGATGTATGCTGAAGGAAAAGCAAGTTTTGTATGCATAATTAGCACAGGACCAACAACGGAAGCCCTGAAAGGGGTAGGTCCTCCACAAAAGCCCTTTCTAAGCTCTCCAGAGGGCAGAACTGCCAGACTGGATGTCTTTCAACATTAAGTCTCATATTCCCTAGGAAACCAAGTGCAAAACAACCTTCGAGTGTTAATGAAATGCTGAGATAGAATAACAAGTAGTCAGATGTAGCTAATATTAATCTTTCTCCTATGTAAGCTGTGGTCCCATTGTTCTAATACCGCATTTCCCAATGCCTTTTTCTTAAATACAATCACTGATGGCTCTTTTGCAAAGTGAAGAATCAATATTGTACAAGCACCCTGGGCCTAAGCAGTTGATACTGCAGCTAAAAATAAACAAACCTCCTGTCACACCCCAGACCCCCTTCACACAGTGGGGCTGTGTAGATATTTTATCTTTCATTTATCAAAGTGACCAGAAAGTGCAGGTGAAAACTCTGCCCACCAACACAATCTGTTTGGAAATTAGGAAAATGATGCAACATAAGGAAACCCACTCTTCTGGAAGCAAAAAATACCAACAACAAAACAATAAAATAAAAGCAAAGTCTAACTTGCCTTGGGAAAGATCTGGATTTACCAATTTAACTACAGAGCTTTTCCACGTGGAAAAAACAGTTTACACTGAGAATGCTACCAGGCAGCAGGGGATTGACCTGTCACATGAGACAGCACCACCAGTGTGGGGCTGAAGATGTGTTGTGATTTTACACATAGAACGTTCAGCTTGGGAAAACCAGACTGTTTGAAGTTCCCAAAGAGAAGCAGTGGTCTCAAAAGAAGTGAGCCTGGGGGAAAAAAAAAAAAA
>VZTX01013886.1:427772-453278 GCA_013400915.1 Pardalotus punctatus
AAGCAAGATCCTGGGTGGAGAAATTATTATGGAAGCAAAGGAAGAGCCTGCAGATCAGACAGAGGCATGGATATGAATGCCAGGGAATTCCACCAGGGATGCCCACAACCACTGACTGCAGGCAGTGGTGCAACATAAACTGACCCAACTTTTGTCCAGAGCAGCAGCAAAACCCAGCTGGGAAGGGAAGCCAAGAACAGCGAACACAGCAGGAAACAAGACTGATAAAAAGCAAGAAGGGTAAATCTCTAGTTTTGTTTTAGATTAAATTCCTAAACTAACTACAGACCATTTTCCTTGGTTAATACATGTACTCTGTGAGTCTACAGGCACAGCAGATAAAATGAAATTGCAGTTCTGTTTCCAGAGAAGCAGACATGAAGCCTAATAAGTCTAACTGTGACACTGAATTGAATAAACTTGCTGTTGACCAGTCAGTACCCTTTTCCTGATTCCCCTTATGTCTGACTTTTCAATATTAGCAAAAAGATTTGCAGGTTCATGTGACTTAACAGAACGTGTACCTGTTTCAACAGCAACAATCTTCATTCTGCTTATTAGAGTAGAAAAAGCAGGGTGGAAAAACAAAGTATTTTCAGTCAAGTGAACTAAATTCTGAATCAAGTGAAGTACAACTTTAGCACAATTACATGTTAGAATCTGTAAGAATCAAGAGAAAAGCAGGGGCAGAGGTTTCAGCATCTTTTTCACCTCCCCCTCAACCATATACTTTTCATGTGAAGAAACTGAAATCCCCAGGCTACTGCAACTCTTCTCTAAGATGAAAAACAAGGAGAAAAGTTATTAGTAAGCGATCAAGGAGCAAGAATACAGACAAAGAATTAAAGTATCTGACATCATGACTTGCTACCTCCATTGAGAGAGGGCAGAAGCAAAGTGATGAGCGATGCTGGGGAAAGGACCATTAAGACCACGGGTCCGTACCAGTGCTGCTGCTTGCTCTTCTTGATGGAAGATGTGGGGCATCGTGGGCACAGGCAGGACATACATTATTACTCTAAGCAAAACATTAATAGAGCATCTAGCTAATAGCCTGCAGCAGTTTAAAGTATAACACTTCAGATCACTGTTTGATTATTTTTGAAATCTCCAACCAAAAACATCACTTGGTAGAAAACAAAGGAAAGGGAAAGCCTTAGATCAGCTGAGAAGTGATGGCATTTTCAAATAGCTGAAACACAGGAAACAGTACCCAAGGCAAGTTAGACTTGTCCCTTGAGTTGAAGCTGATGCACACTGAATTGTTCTCTTCTTAGCTCCACTAAGAAGTTATGTGTTTTTTCTACACCCTTTTTTCCTAGCTATTGAAGGAAGCAACACCTCAAGCACCTGTGGTTAATACTAAAATCCCTGTATTCCTAGGAGCAGCCACAGCAGAGAAACAAAAAACACCAGGATAGGTGGAGACTGAAATTTTAATAGGGTGCAACTGTTCAGTCCAGAGACAACAGGAGAGAGAGAAATGGAGGTAGCCCAGATATGCACCATTTAACTTCAGGCATCTCGTATTCACTCGTCAATGAAGAGACAGACGTGCAAGCAGCTGGATAATTTAGGAGCAGTTATTTAGGTTAGAAGCTTATTGTCAACACAATGCGGTTTTAAAATAGCAAGATATTGAACCACTTAGAGCGAAAAGATGAAAAGGAAACCTATTTGTTGCTCTTTCAACCTTACTGGAGTTTACTGAAGATGATGATCAACAGGGAGTGTCAACAAGTTTAATAAAAACAGGACAACAATAGGAATTTTGAGATTACAGTGAAAGGAATGTCGGCTCGAAGGCAGACAAAAACACACTCAAACACTTGAAAATAAATGACAGTCAACACAAGTGAACTTCAGCCTTAAAACCTTAATATTTTTTCCCCATAGTTAGCAATAAATATTACCTTGTCCACAAAGGACATGTAATCAGTGCTACTTTCCCCTAACAAGATAACATCTGGCAATAACAATTATATTGATTATCTGATTCCAGCTACCTTTGCAGAACAAAGCCTTGGCCATGAATGCAAAATTCTCACCTCTCTATCATGGTTTATTACGTACAAAGGCATTGATTGAACTGGGGGAGGGAGTTTTCTGGGGCCAGTCTTTCAGGTGTATTGAACTACCCCTTAGCTTTTTTCCTAAAAGCCACACAGTGACTGGGTAATTACACCTCATGCTATGTTTGCCGACTGACTGGGTTTTCAAGGCCCACTTACATTTTGCTCCTCCTGCAAAAGCAGCCATAAAACCCAGCCTTCACGAGTAAACTGCTGAACTGCTGCACTGTCAGAAACACTGTGACTCTATGATGGCAAAATTCCTTGCAAAAGAGACACGGGAACAATGAACTTTGATAAATTACATTTTCAGACCTAATCTGTTTTATAGCTAGAAGGTAGATGAAATAACGCCTGTGGTGCATGAGAAAAGGTAACCTCCCATCATGTCTCTTCCACCTTCTATCTGCCCATTACCAAAACCATTCAAACCCCCAGAACACCTTCACCATCAGCCTAGTGCAGGAGCCTAAAGGGAAGATGTCTGGGCCAAAATTTAGACAGCTTGGCACAACCCCTCCTGGCATGTCCCACTATGAGAAATTCTCCACAAAATAATTATAACCAATGTCAACAAATACATCCAGCAGCAAGAGAGGGTAATATGCAAATGGTGTTTGTAATTAACCACTTGTTCTGAAAATACTAATATAATTTCATTTTGCAGATTCATTAATAGCAAATTAAACCAATTATTTATATTGCTGTACCATAGTTTGTGCTGTGTGCATTATGCAACTAAATAGCATTGATAAAACTGCTACACTGCTATGCAGAATGTAATTAGAATTCCACTTTGCATATGCAATTGCTGCTGTACTATAATAAAGAATTAACTGATAAACAAGATTCAGGATACAACCATTTGCCCTCTTTCCAATCATTATATTTTGTAATGAAATGGCATTGCTCAATTTAGCTCCTAAATATCTTAACAGAGAATAATGAACTTGAGATGTTCTGGAAAGCAGGCTAGGGAATGCTGTGTCAATAACAGCATTGTGTTCCCATGACAAGAATGAACTGGGAAAGTATAGGACATACAAAAAGTTCATTTTGTGATAAGGAAAACATTGTGCTTATACTACATTGAGTTTGTTCATTCTCCTTTCTGTGCATGTGTCATGTTTCCAATGCATCACAGCTGAGGATTTGTGCTTTACTTCATCATCCCACAAAGTCCTAAAGTGGGGAAAAACAAGACTGAACTGTACTGCAAAATGGCTCATTCCTGAATTCCTGCTTTCTATTCTTTTGCTTGAGTCTAATAAAGTTTTCCTATGGGCACTAAATACAAATACAAATACTGTGAAACATCCAGGCTTGCAGAGAATTGGTAGCTCACCACAATTTCATTTTCACAACAAAAAAGAACAGAACAAACTAGGAGGGAGAGCTCTGGAGATAGCCATGGCCCCAGAAACATGCTATTTGAGAACGACTTGCTTGAAAAACAAGTTACAATACTGAGGCTGGCAGCATTAGGCACAAAACAGAAAAGCTTACTCAAACTATACCCTATACAAAATGTCACCACATGAATTTTGCTGTCTTAAAAAATAGTTGGGGTTTTTTTCTTAAATCACTACTACATCAATACACTTACTTGGATTTCATTGCTAGCACTCAGGAACGTCAAAGTCCCTGCTGCAACCAAGGATGCCATTTTATAGTGCCTATGCCTTCTTTTTTCTGCTTTTCATTAATGTTTGGGATAATATCTGACAGAAGTGCGCTACTTGAGGTATATTCATCTTACCCAGAGACATGCTTTCAACATTTCTAAGTTTCTAGTCCTCTATTCCCTCTCTCTAGAATACCATCTGAACAATGTGTACAGGAGAAAAGTGAAGTAATGGAAAAAGATATGGAGTGGCTCAAAGACCTCAAGTGCACACAGAATTTTGCTATGTGACCTCAAATCTCAGTCATCAACCATCACAGTCTGATCTAGGTCAGGATCGAGAAAAGCAGCGAACAAACATTTCAGTGTTTCCTCATGGTACCCAACTGGGCTGTCAAACTGGAACTAGCAGGTGCTGAGCATCAGTGCCATCCATCCATCCATGCCCTTCACAAGTACAGCATTTCCCTAAATTATAAACATACACATGGAAAGAAAAGACAAGACACTCCCATTTTCAGAATATACCACTTGGCATTAGAAGAAGAAGCTTCTGTCACTGCTTGGAACTATGGACCAACAGCTACCTTCAGATACAGTTCAAATTACTTAGTCATTAAGCACTCCAAAACTCTCCTTTATTTATTAATCCAAGTTTTTCCACCTTCAATGTAAAGATTAGCTTCTCAAAATCTTTAACCTATCACTAAAAATTAAAGAGCATTACAAAAAACACCCAGAACAGTTACTAATTCACCGTGATGTGGTGAGAGATCACCCTCTGCCCTTGTGGTAGCAGCACTTTTTAAACAGGGTTCTCATGAAAACACCCAAAACACCTTCACTCCCCAAACCTCACATGCAAGGGACAGTCTTGAGAATGTTCTCTCCCAATGGAAAAAAGTTGTTTACAGAACTGAAGTTCACCAGTAACACACTGAGAAAAGCAGTGCTGCCACTCTGCAAGTTTTTCTCATCCTGGAAACACTTTACAATATTAAGCTGGCATCATTATCCCTTTTTTATTGAACAAGGCACAAAAGGATAAGTAACATGGCAAATGTCTTAACGGTGAAAAAGCTGGAGACAGAATTCAGATATGACACCCTGTTCCTTATCCTCCTTGCAAGGCTACAGAGCTTCACATTTATCCTATGATTTACATGAAAATACAAAGCCTACTAGCATTAGAGTATCTTTGTGCCAAAGGAAAGTTAAAATGTATTAAAAATACCATGACAGCAGCCTGCAAAACCTCCACTGAATGGCTTCTAGTACACACCATAGGGAATATCTCAAGATGACCTGTAAAATTAATTTCTTGTTCTTTTCAGATTAATTTATCTAGGACCAGAACTAGTGTTAATACATTTTAAAACAACTGCAATGTCCTATTTTATACTTCATTTGACAACAAATACGAGCAGGATATAATCCTCAAATATTGACTAGCTCTCAGCACAGGAGTGTATAACATCCAAAATCTAAGTGTTTCTAAAATATTTTGTAAGGAAAACATGTATCTTCCAAGGAAGTGAAATAGAAACTCTTTTCCTAGCCCTTTCATTTTGCATCAGATTAATCCCTAGAGTAACTTCACTCATTAGAACAGGTTTGGCTAATTATGTTTGACCTAAGCTCTAGTGCTACCACATTAATGCTTGTTGATTTGTTAATTAAAAGTGCAAGTCCATCAAGCTAGTCACAAAATGAAAAACCTCTTCAGAAATGGTAGTCTCTATAGCTGCTAATTTTTGCATGCCTAAAGCCAGTTTAGTACACAGGAGAGCAAACTATAAAGGATATTTTTTGTTCTTTATGCAAGAGCAATGAGCAATGAGTAATAAAAGGTATCAATTATTCACATTGCTTCCCAGCAGTTTAGAATTTCAAGGAATAAAAAAAAAGCTTTACTGCTTTTGAGCAAAGAGCAACAATTATTTGGTGAAATGCAGGTATCTCTGTACAGAGAATTTGGCAAAATACATTTGGAACCAAGAAAAACAATCCCATCTTGGTTTCTATCCCTCAATTTCTTAATAATATGGATTCTTTACAAAAGTATGATTTCCAGAATTGAGAGTTCAGAGAAGCCACTGAATAGCTCATACTTGGCATTACCAAGCCAAAAAACATTGCCTTGCAAGATCTTACAGTTCTGGGAATGCTGAGAAAGCACAGCTGAGGCTTTGCCTCCTTGACTTGAATCAGCTGTGCTTGTCACCGAGAGCTGAGCATTGATGGAGCTTCCACAGATGTGAGGCTTGCATGAAGCTCGTTGATGTTGGAAACATGGTATATATTGTATATGTTGGACAAAGTCAGCTCCCGGTGGGTTTGGGGTTTTTTTACTGGTTTGTGGGTTTTCGGGGTGTGCTTTTTTGCAGGGGGAGGTTGTTGGGTTTTTTGGTTGGGGTTTGGTTTTACTTGGCTTCTTTTAAGGAAAGAGGTAAGAAACAGTAATGGAAGGAACATGAAAATATGAAGTGTCAAAAATGCTTCAAAATGTTTATACTCAGTGATTAAACCTTTGCACAGGAATGCAGATTATGCATTTTAGAGCCAAGGTTTGTGTTAAAGAGTTAATGAAATAAGCAGAGAATAAAAGCAGTGGTTTGTGTTCAAGCAGCTGCCATGCTCACGGTCACCACGTCATAAAGTTTGCAAAAGCTGAGCAGAAAAGGCATATTGCCTTTCTAAGCTTTGTAAAAGTAACTACTCTACCCATCAGGCATCTAATGAATTTGTGCATTATAGCTCCTCTTAACAGAAGAGACTCAACAAAGAACTGACTTCCATTTTCTTCTTTCCCTAAAGCCCTTATATTATTACATGAGTTATTACAGGGGTTTAGAATATTGATAGAACCATGTATTTTCTAAATAATAAAATACAACGAAAAGAAAGGGCCAGCTTGCCTTTATGGTATTTTCTTAATGAATTCAAGAGGGAAAAAAGGATATCAAGAGTTTATGAAGTGTTTAAACATAAAACCAAGGAATTATAGATAAAGTTCCGAACCATTAATCCATTATATACTGTGAATTGGACAACCCCAGTGAGATATCATTTCCAGAAATGAATTGAGCAAAGCCATCAGCAAATAGTTAACACTCTGAACCTCTGAAACACTCCTTGATCCAATTCAAGCTGCAAACCTCTATGTTTAGAAGCTAATTTACACTGGAATCTGGAATTTAATCATCTCTTCTCATGCATTTGAAAAAGGATGACTTTACTTCACATGGTCTAAATTAACTTTGAAATTTTGCTACATATAGTAATATAATATCTAGTCAGATACGCTGATCTTACCTTCAAATAAATTAACTGCTTGATTCCTCCTGTTAATATTATCCTGATGTTGATAAAATTTCCTGAGGCAGCATTATGAGCTGCTCTGGTCTTTGTTCAAATAGGGTAGAATATATACAGATATGCATATAAAATCACATAAAAATCATCAGGGGTGGGGAAAGAAACAAGTTTAAGACAGGAGGAAAGACAGGAGGAGATATAATTGCCTGTTTGACCCAAAGTTCACTGATTACAAAATAAATAAACCAAAGGCCATTAAAATACTTTTTTCCTAAAATTGAATTTGCAAAGTGAGAGCAATGTTGACTTTTACTTTTGCTGTTGTTTTTATTTTGAAGTCAATAAAACTTCTACCTATGCCATTATTTACATCACACTTACTGCAAGAAGACTACCCAAGTGATTAGCTATTTATTTCCAAAAGTGCTCTGAAGAATCCTCTGGAAGGGAAAATTCTGAGAAGTCTAGATGTTCAGGCAGCAAATAAAGTGGGAAGTTTATGATTTTCTCTTCCTCAAGAAACAAATTCTGCAATCAGTAACAAGGAAGAAAAAACCCATAATCAATATGAAGAGAGCCTTCCTATGCTTCAGACTTTATGAAGGCAGATGTGTTTTTTGATAAGAGTCCTCTAGTTCAGGAAGAAAAATGTCAAGTATTCACATGATCTAGTGGGTTTATTCCTGCTCACCATTTGAAGAGAACAGCAAGTTCTCTGATCCTTCTAAACCAAAGTCCTGACCCTCACAGAATCACGGTGCAGTCAGGCTGGCTCTTCAGAAACTCAACCAGTGGGATATATAGCACATGTGATTATTCGTTACCACACTAAAGAGTTAAACCGGTTTATTATCACCATGCTGGGCTCTACCAATTCACAGGAGTTCGTACCAATGTTGTTTCCACAAATCAGGATCTGACAACAGCCATATTTATGGAGACTAAGAAATTTTCCAAAGGGAAAACCTACAGAAGGATATTTCACAAAAAGTGCCCATTTTTTATTTACAGTCTATACTATCTCTTATTCTTCATAACGCATTATTTACAACAGAATACAAAATGTCAGCTGTATCAAGTCCTTTGTGATGTAGTAACATACCCAAAAACTAAAAAACAATTAGCTGAAACATTACTAAAAACATCCGAATCTGTAACTCTCGTGCCACTGGCAAACTGACCTCTGTGGCTTTGTTGTAACTACTAATAATAAAGTAATGATAGTAAATTATAGGTGTTCATGCATAAAACTCATTTTTCTGATTAAGTAATTCTAACTTAATTTGGAAATAAATACATTTCTGCCTTCAGGAAAAGAAAACTGAGAATTAATTCAAATGAACAGATATCTGCTTTACCATTTAAGGGGGAAGAAAAGCTTTTAAGTTAATTTTTAAGGAAAAATGTGTAACCAGAAAAGAATGTTTCTTTTTTTCATCATATCAAGAGAGAGAAGAAAATATTAAAGTAGTGGATAAATTAAGCATTTGCTATTAAAACAAACATACTGAAAGATGTGAATAACACCAAAAAAAAAAGAAAATTCAAAACAGCAAAACACAAAACTCAGAATAGAAAGAATAGAAATCCACTCTCAGACCTTGAGAGCCAGATTTCTGTTCACCCGAAAAGGAAAAGGGGCTGGCACACAGGTGTTGGTCTCAATCCCAAACAGCTCTATTCACTTTGTGATAGCAACAGTTACACTGCCTTTAATCCAAATCCAAGAGTAAACTGCTCCTCACCCAGAGCACATCTTTAACACCCATAACCTACTCCAGATCTCCCAACAAGATGTAATGCCAAATGTGCAGCCTGGTAACATTAAACATCCTTGGGCTGAGATTGAAATAGGATCAAGTTTTTTGCATCAGATCAGATTTTCTTCAGCAAAAGCAGCTCACCATACAAGTATGACAAAGAGATGCCTCTGCACAAATTAAAGACATGAAAATAATCAACTGGAGGTATAAACAAGTAAATATCCCATTTTGTTTCATTTCCAGAAGAAAAATTAAATTTATATATCAGACAAAGATATGCCTCATGGTTAAGGCTCTGCACATTCTGAGAATTAGCCCCAAACTAGCTACTATATCAAAACTATAAAATAGTCTGCAGATGGGAAGAACAAGTGACCCTTAAATTTGAGTTTAACAGCATATTACACAAGACAAATTGGACAAGCAAAACAATTTACTTTTCAGAATTCACACAAGGAAATGCTATTAACAGAATACAAAAAAACGTTCTCCCAATATTGAATTGTATTGGGATTATCTATTATATCAAGAGGCAAAAAAATTAAACATCTTGAAAATCAGATCCACTTGTCATGAAAAGAAAGTTTCTGAGGAGCAATAAAAGAGGCTCCAAATTGAACTTCATAAAAAAAACAAACAAAACAATGCAATTGCTCTAGTATCAAAATTCAAATGGGGAAAGAAACGCAAGATATAAAGGTTCTCAGACTATTTCTTGTAAATTAGAAATACAACCTTTCATGGGTTCTTTGCTGAATATTTGCTGCAGCAAGGACCAGAAATACCAGAACATCAATCAATAACAAAGGGTCTGTAAAGGATTGCTGGAAGTTCTACCTGTAATCTTTTGAACACAAAAATAGACATGTTAAAGAAATTAAGAACTGGATTAAGCAAAATCAGTATTGAAGACTCTGGAAGCTGTTAAACTGTAGGAAGTAAAAAAAAAAAAAAAAGGTCCTTGTAGGGATATTTTCAACTTAAATACTCTAAAAGGAAACAAAAGCAGGACAGGTACAGTCAAAGCATGAAACAGTTTTCTCAACAAAATTTCATAGCAAAGCTTGTTGTCATGTTTTTGGATTATCTCACCTCAGAAATATAATTTTTTGCATAGGACTCAAGAAGTTATGGGTCAGCTCCATTCCACATCTCCATCTGCCTGATATGCAGACAAAATCGATACTGCAGATGCAAATGTCACAGAATGATAGAATGGTTTGGGTTAGAAGGGACTTGGAAAAGCATCACGATCTCAGGAGACTTCCCCTGTGCAAGAGTAGATATCTTCAGGCAATACAGACAGAGTTTCATTCATTTACTGCTATTGAAACTGTTCAGAAAATAGTGGAGTTCAGTTCTTAGAAGGCAAAGCAGCCATTCTTGTAGACATAGTTTCTTTTCTTCTTTGAAAATAGCAGGCAAAACTCTAAGCTGCTCTCCATATCAATCAGAGTATCCTAAAAACATAATTAAAAAGGACAGAAATTCCAGTGCAATAGAAGCTTAGAGGCAAATCTCACTGTGCATGGATTTTCTGATTTATACGTGCCGAGTACCACTTCAGAGTATCCTCTGAGCAAGATAAGACTACTTCAAACATCTGTCCATCTACTCCTCACACCCGTACCGATGTGCTCCTCCTCCTTGTCACAGTGCTGGCTCCGTTATCCCACAGCACTGACAGGGCTGTTCATCTGCAGCTCCCCTCTCTGGATCCAGCTAAACCTTATCTCTGATACACTTATTTACTGCGCTGCTGCTGCTCCTCTGAGACACAGCAGAAGTCACACATTGTTCCACAGAGGCCTGAGCCCTGGTGTTTCAGCAGTTCACAGAGAACACAGAGTACTTCTCCATTTACCAGAGGAGCAGAGAGAGCAGTGAACCCATCCCTGAGCAGCTGACATTCATGCCGAGACACCAGACCATGGAACACCCCAGGGATGCAACACGGTGGGACTGGCCCTCTCCTCTGAGAGGAAAATTGATTTCCTGCTTTATTAGTATATCACTGCTGTAACAAAGTGCAACTCCAGCCATGGAAATCACAGTAGAGAATAATGGTCATCATCTGTCTTTACAGAAAGGGCCCCAGTTCTCGTAACGTGTATCTCCCATAAACCACAAGCACACTAACCCAGCACATTAAACCCGGTGAACTGGAACAGCTTTTATGAAGGCCACTGCTGTTATCCCTTCGGAGTGCAGTAAGTCAGCCCAGCCTGCATCACCCACTCACTCACAGACAGAGCTGTCTCCGTGCACTCAGGTTAATGCAACCCGTCCTCAACTCATGACATCGGGGTACCCTGTGTTATGTTTGCATCCTGTTGAAGAATACTTCAGAACTAATAGAGCCATCAAAGCCTCTCCTCAACACATGAATTCACAGGTTTTCCAAGGTGTGATCACTGAATCATGTCAGAATTTACACATTGAATGCCAGTTGCATCACTTTTTGTTAATCCCTTTGTTCCTTTAGCCCAAGGCCAGTATTTCTTTTGATCAATATAAATCTTTTCTGTCATCTTATTTTCGCTGTCACTCTGTGAAGTATTATGTTGCTGAGTCAAGATCTTCATTTATCCCTGGTACTGCAGTCCTGTTCTTCCTGACAGGTACCCTGTGAATATATCATTATCAATCTCCCTGATCCTCCCAGGTTTGTACATAAATTCACCTCTCAGGAATTGACTTCCATAAAGTCATAAGTCCCACCCCATTAAATGCTACTTGCTGAAACAAGGCTTTACTTGAAAGCAGCACTACTGAGAGACACATTTGTTGTATTCTGTGGTGAAGGGAGACATTCAGCAACAACAGGAGTCCAAAACATGGACCCTGGAATCTCCAGCTGATTTTTCACACACACACAAGGTGCTATTTAACTTAATATTTTGTGCAGCATCACTTCCCCCATCACACTGCAACACCCCTTTACACTGTCATAGAAATACTGACTAAACAGTTACAGAAAAAAATAGTTCTTAATTTTATGCCCTTGGCACACAGTTACTATAAGACAAGTATTTGTATGCACAACACTTAGACCTAACAAACCTTCATACATCATGAAGCCAAATCCTTGCCATTTAAAACAGCTGGAAATTCAAGGATTTTTCCTCTGCACTACCCAGTATCAGAACCCAGCATTTTTCATATCAGTAAGCAGCACCCCAGTCCCAGGTCAGGAGGAGGATAATGGACAGAGCTTTCAGAAACCCCTGGCACAGATTCACTGCTGTAATAAACTACAGTATTGCTTTAAGAGTATTATCACTCTTCATAGTGCAACACATTCTTCACCAATTCAGAAAACACTTGAAAGTCAGTGTCATTCTGTGTTTTTTTTTCCCCTCCATCTTTCTTGTGTACACTCTAGAAGATTATAATATATCAGCTACAGTTACCACGCCAGAAGAAACATATAATCAGAATATTTAAATACTAGAATTAATTAAAACTTCTTTCCCCCTCCTCTTACTCTTATTCACTTCTTAATACTACTACCTTTGCATTTTATTCTCTGGGTAATAAACCCATATGCACAAACAAATACACCTGTATATTTGTGTCTGTATTTACAGCAGCATAAGACAAATTGAAATTTTTTTTTTCCTCTTGACCATCCAGAAGCTGACAAATTCTGTAACAGGAAACTCTGTCTTACTCTTTGTCATATCACACTATGATAACAGGAAAATAAAGTAGTCTCTATATGGAAACTGCCTGCTGGATGTGGTAATTGAATCCAGTATTAACATTTCAAGCTCTTCACGTGTGCCTTCAAACCCAGAAAAACTTCCAGAATTACCAATGTGACATTAGACATCTTAGATCTTGCTCTTGGCTCAGCCACAAACACCATCACGTTTGTTGGTATGGGCAGCTAATTTTTGGTAGCCTTTCCTACATCTATTCCTTTAATTTCCTAATTATATCCAATTTTGGAGCAGACAACTGTATTACCATAGCAAATAACAAGGATAATCAATCACGTGTGTAAGCAGAGCAGAGAAGGATGCTGCTGTATATCCCTGTCCCTTGTGTGTGTGATTTTCACAGCTGCAGCCATCCAGGCCGTCAGTAAAAAGGGAGACCACACAGATGCCCTCCCACAATCAACAGGGGCTTGGGGGAGTTGTTTTGGAGGTTTTTTTGTGGAGTTTTTTTAAGAAAGAAACATTTCCAACACGTATCTGTTCCACCAAACTTTCCAACTCTCATCTAAATGCCAATTTCTTTTTCCACCAAATGTGTTCTGCCAGTGTTCCTGTATAAAATCCCTTTTGATCCTTATATGCCAAGACAGCACTGTTTAACATGGTAGCTACACTTGATCACTGTTTCAGAAGGGAAAAGAAATACCACAAGCAGTAGCTATGGACAGCTCATTAATGGTAGGAAACCTCAACAAACCACATTAGGATACAATTAACAACTTACGGCTAAAACAACAGGTAAGCAGATTCATTACTAAAAATGTCTGTCAGGAAATGTTCTTGTTTACAGCAGCTACTTCTTTTTTGGGGGTTTACCATTCCTCTTCTTAAACCAATTTATCTTATTCTGCAAAAAAGTTTGGGGATTTTATTTTGTGTGTGTGTGTACATTAACAGCAAATGATAAAACACTACTTATTTCATCTTGTTCTCATTCTGTAAAAATCTCCTTAGTGAGAGAGCAGACAGGCCTGTCCCCCCACAAAGACCATTGGTATTTATTTATCCTGATAAAACAGAGTTAAGTGTGTGATAATTCTAGACAGAGACCAATTTGGATCTCATTATCTCCACATTTTTTTCGGTTACTGCATTTTTTTCCAAGACTGCATGTACCTTGGCAAAGGATTATTCTTTTGTTATAACTGTGGTAAAGTATTTTATGTCTTCTCATATGAAGCACACAACACAAATAATCTTCACTTATTATACAATAATAATATAGACATGCATTGTCTGGTACACTTCATTGCCTAAATGGATTTTAAAAGGTAGATTTTGGGTTTTCGTAGTCCAAAAAATTCATCATTTCTGAACTAAAATGCATTTTCAGAACATCAGCTCATCTCTTGTTTTACTGATGACTATCCAAGTAGGCAACGATCTTTAATGTTAGCTCTTTGTACCATTTCTCTTCTGAAGATTTAACCAATTGAAAAAATAAAATACATTTTCAAAAAGAAATCAGAACCAAATATGGCATTTATTTTCTTCAACATTTTGTATTATTAATAAAAAAATGTAGTAATTCAGCAGAATTACTATGGAGCCTCCCAGTAAAAAGCTGTCACAGTGAGAAACCAGTAAATAATAGACTGTCCATCAAGCCAGGTGAGCCTTCACTCTGCAGTGAAATGCACTCTGCAGCAGGTGTAGATCAAGAGTCACTTTCTGGAGCATGAATGGATGAAAATATATATTTATAAATCCTAATACTTAATCATTCCTGTTTTGTATATTCTCTAAAGGGAAGGGCTTAGAAGTCAGTTTTAGCATATTTCTTCTAGCAGCTCTTGTGGTGAATGAAGTTTTGACAAATAATAAATATTGAATGTTTGTTGAAATTTACAATCTTTGGAGATCATAATTAAAAGCTAGATTATACAACTATTTATTATTTAAGGGGCATAATCAGTGAATGCCTCAACTGTGTTTAACATCTAAAATATGCAAGAATTCCACCAGAAAATAATCATTGATTTAAATAGGACCTATTTTAACTATGACTGTAACCAAGACAGTTACAGTGTTAATAATTCAATGTTGCTTGAAAACCACTCTCTTATGATTGATTTATACAGACTGAAGTAGGCACATGTTTTATGCTACAGGTGGATGTGAGGTCGTAAGAAACCACTTTACAGTCTTCCCAGAAGTACAGTGTCAAAAAGGTCACCTGTGGTAAAGGATCTTTTGGATTAGTCTTTCAAATCAATGCATGAATTAAAGGCAATTTACATATAAATGGGCTAATACTCTGGCTTTGAAATTAGATGAATTTTTAAGAGATTTAAGAAACAGCAGAAAAGGTCAGTTAGGCATTAAGTATACATAATGCAATTTTTAAAAACTCCTTGTCTTGGAACTGCATGTTTCTGGTTTATTAATATTTTGTATTCACAGCCTGTTCTGTCAGAAAGGTGCAGCCAGGTATTTGTGAGCAACTGCAAGAACGATCCACGCCAGAGAGAGCAGATGTCAGGTAAGTATGGTTTCAGACTTAGAAAGTGAAATTTTGGTAACACTAACACATTTTGAAAGCATTTTTATTTTCATAAGGAAAAACCAAGAAGCTTTAGTCAAAGTTAGTGAAGTCTATTATACACTGGAAAATAAAAAAAATTTAGGGATACTTCCCACATGAAAGTCAGGACTGAGGTTGAATCCTGGAAAGGGAGGGAGAAGGAGGAAGGTGGGTTTAACATTTGGTTTTATTTCTCATTACCCTGTTCTGACTTGATTGGTAATAAATTAGTTTAATTTTCCCAAGTCAGGTCTCTTTTGCCCAGGATGTAATTAGTGAGTGATTTCTCGACACTCGAGCCTTTCATTCTATTTTCTCTCCCTTGTCCAGCTGAGCAGGGGAATGATAGAGAGGCTTTGGTGTGCACCTGACATCGAGCCAGGGTCAAACCTGCCACAATCCTACCGTATTTAATACTCCTGGGTAATTGAAAATAATAGTGACAAACCAGCATGTGTCAGACATAAACAATGCTGCTCTATGAAGAGATACAAAATCGTTTATAACAAAGTTCATAATCCTTCCATGCAGCTAATTTTAAATAATACAGAATTCTAAGCAAAATATGATTATCTAATCAACCTTGAAGACAGTTTCCTTAGAAAGCCTGTTTTCTATCATACTGTGCAGTGCAAAACTGAATTTTATGTGATAATTATTAAATTGGTCCCTTCCCTTGCAGGAAGGCAAAAGAAATCAACAGATGCTTGCAATGAGGCCTGCAGCAAAACAGAATCAAAAGCAAGAAAATTTTAAATTTTTAGTCGAATTCAGACTCAATTTCATAAACAATGAAGTTGTAGAGCTCAAAAATAGCATTTTGAGGCATATGAAAGGAGTAATAAAGAATAGAATATACACAATAACTAACAAATTGTGGGTGAGTGGTAACAGTGAAGAGTTCCATTAACCTGAGAGTGTCAAATTAACTCCATCCTACATAAAGCAGACACTTTACCAGTTTAGCTTCTAGTAAAGAACACAACCTTCTTAATCCACAGTTTAGCTTGGGGAAAAAAAGGGGGAAAAAATATTTTTATCAAATGATATCCATGACAGTCAAAAAAGGGAAGTGCTTTCCAGGAATTTGATAAACAATTTGGATATTACAGAAAGTACTGACCATAAAGGAACAAAACGGACACCAAAATCTAGATCCTATAAATGTATTACTATAGGAGAGACTCCTCATCACAAGGGCTAACTGGGCCCTCAAATATAAAACACAATTTAGTAATGCTAAAAAGAAGTGTAGCAACAGTTCTAATAACGAATTTGAAGACTCATTCTCTTTTCAATTCTCTTTCAATGGTGAATTTAAACAACAACAACCCACAAGAGTTTAAACCAGTTACAGATTTACCTTGCCATTCTGTGCAGATGCTTTTAAAGCAGGTGTAGGATCTTGTACAGCAATTCAGTTGATAAAAACACCAGATTGCTTTTGGTCTGTAACTGACTTTTGCTAGTGCAGATTATGTCCATAAATGGGGAAATGGGGTTATTTCTTTAGTTGTCAATTATACAGAACCACTTACTGAGTAAAAGCTACCATGGGGGGGTGGACACAAAACAAAAACAAACAAACAAACAACAACAAAAAACAAGCAAACAAAAAAAGCCAAAACCCCAAAAATCCCACCACATTTAAGCGATACTACTGTAGTGAAAATGCAATTAATATTATTTATACAATTTTGAATGGTGAACATGCTGTTAGGCAGAGGCACAGATATGAGACTGCAAGCACGTGTGGAACAAGACCTACATTTTCAATCACTGGTTTAGGAGAAGAATGCAAAAAACAAAGATATAAAGACATCACTGAATCATGTAGGTGCTGGAAGATCTGTGATAATAGAAAACTCTTCAGAGGAATGAGATCTAGCCCTTAGAAAAATAAATTAACAGCAGATCTTGCCAAGTTACACAAGAATTTTGTAAAAGAACAAAAGGTACCATTTGTAAGGCTACAGAAGCTTGTGTCAAATATAACAACAAAGGGCATGAACTTCAGCTAAGGAAAGGTCATCTTCAAAGGGAATGTTGGAAGAAATGCTTCACACAGCGAGTAGTTACGACGGAAAATAAACCGCTATGACAACCTTTGCAACAAGTGATATAAACTTTAAAGGGTGACAAGCATGGGAGAGACAGTTATTGTGCAAATATAGAAAGAGGGAGAGAGGGCTGTCTGGCCTTTTCAAAAATAGACTTTGCATCCATCCGTCTTTAAATCACCAGCATTACAGCCCTATCTGCTGCCTCAGGAGTTCACTAAAAGAGAAAATTGACACCAAACTGAACTGAAGGATGTAACAAGAAGATCCTGACAGTTGAAATGGGTCTTAGAGATTCCATCTACAAATGTTATTGCCTGAACTCACTCATTTCAGTGAAGGAATAAATCTTGCCCCATCTATTTCAGAGCCTTCATTTCTCTTGTAATGAGTCTTCCACTTTAACAAGCTTTGATTCAATCATTTGTGTTTTATAAACCAAATGTATAATCTTGAGTGACTACCCATTAAAAATATACAGAAGTTAGATATTAAAAAACTTTTAAAATTTATCTTCTGTCATCTGGAGATCACCCTGAATCCCACATTTTTAAATCTCAGAAAAAAAAATCCTTTTTTTAAAACAATGCTTTGAAATATCAAGTTGAGTACTTGTTTTGAATACTACAGATGAATATTGCTTTTTACGTTCTGACCAGCTGCAGAATAGACAAGGGAAACTTTCATAATGCAGACAAGCCTCTGGGGAAATCCAGGCTGCACTTGGAATTGTATTCTCAGGAAAGTTCAAAAGGAACTTGACATCATCTTCATTACATATTCAAGGGCACACATAGTTTCAAAAGCGAAAAATAACTCCCATCATAAAAAATCTCACTGAAACAAATATAATCAAGTCAAGATGGCTCCACATGCTCAGTTCTTCAGTGAAGGGATCAATAAAATAACTAAAATGACAAGATTCCTTTAAAAATTAACTCCACTGTATTCTACCATATGCCAAACAGAAAAGAAGCTCTACTAACCACAGCCACCTGCTTGCTGAAGAGGGAAGCCACCTCTGGAATTAACATTTTTATTGTCTGTGCTAACAGATTCTACTGTGAGACTGATCTTGGCTTACCATCATTTGGTAATGTTGATAATAAGAACAATTTTTACCATAATTACTGTATTTTAGAAAGCACAAAGCAGTTGAATGGCTCTTTAATGATTTTTGGTGACTTTCACCATAAAGACAACGTTTTAGTTTACCAGATGCCAGATCATGCAATGAATCATTAAGAAGAAGGTGTTTTCTGAATACTTCCCAAATAAATACCAGCTGGTTTGTTCTCAGGAAGCAGACAGTCACAAGCATCTCTTATGTGATTCACTAAAGCAAAGTCAAGCACATCATGTATTAAAATCTCTAATGTTCGCTCATAACTTCCTTGTCTCAAAAGCAGAACACTATGTACACTATCCAAAATTATACAATCACTGTTTTCAGACTTTAAAAACTATTAGTACATTAGTAAAATTTTTTTAAACTCCACAACCACTCCAAGTGTACCCTGGTGATCTGGTTCTAAGGAACAGCAAATTTCTTTTCTGTCAAGAGAACTTTGAAGATCTAGATGGTTGAAGAGAATTATTTCAATGGATTACAAACATTAGGCCACTGCATTTGAACTATCATATCCACACACCCAAAACAGAGACTAAAACCAATATACATACTTGGCTACCTTGAATTTTCTATATATTTTCAACAAGACAATACTGACGCTCCATGACAACCTGCTGCTGTTCACCTCACACAGAGGCCCTGACCTTGCCCATGCCCTTGCCATCAGCGTGGCCTCACTGCAGCCAGGGAAACACGTACAAGTTGTACCCACATCACCTTCTCCCTTTCCATGAGAGAAGTGCAATGGGGGCAAAAAACCCCACAACAAAACAAACTGTAGGGGAGAAAACACCCCTATTCTCAGCATGCCACTGGCTCTTTTTCTCTCCTTTGGGGAAAAAGCTGTCTCTAACAGACTCAGTCTCTTTTTCTGCCTCCTTCTGACTCTAATTGTAAAGCTGGGATAGGGGAAGACACATCTATTTGTTCTTCGCTGTCACTAGAATGAAAATGTCTCCTGCTATTTGGTCAGCTTTGAGTATCCCTCTGCTGGACAAGACCTCATTTCGCTGGAGAAAAGCAGAGGTCATGGCAGGAAAGCAAGAAAAAAAGATCTATATTAAAAGAAAAGTGTAAAACTTTAATTTTTTTTCCCTATTGCCAGTGCCATGTTTACAAAAGAAAAAAATACTCTAGCACAGATAAGGAAGGAGAAATTCCTCAAATAAAGCACAAAATTAAAGAGCAACTTCTTTTCCCTATCATTAAAAAGCAATAGTTACTTCCACAAAGAGTTAATAATGACCATCCGCAGCTTTATACAAGAGAAGAGGGATGAATATCACATATGTGATAGCTGCTGGTTATCAGTGAATAATTTAGAACTCATTTACTCAGGATGTGTCTGCCAATGCATCAATTGCTTGAGCTGTTCATTCCAGAGCTAAACTACTGCATAAGTAGCAATTTCAAAACATTTTTTTAGAGAATGCCTAACAATTAATCAGAATGTAGCCAGTGATTTTCAAATGAACAGTTTTTCCTTCCACATTGCATGTTTAATAATGGGTTTATTCTTAAACGGACTGATGATAATTGTCTTCATGAAAATATAAATGCACTTTGCTGCAGCATGTACATTTTCTGCCACTCAGTGAGACCATGTGCAAGAAAACATCTCTGCATACGATCTAATTCCTATTTTCACCTCTGGCAGGATAAACCCAGGTCAGCCCTGTATGAGCCATTTCACTCCCCAAAGGTGATCAAAGAACCTAAGAGCTGCAAGGTAGCCTGACACAAGTTTTTTCCTAACCTATTGCTATTGAGAAGATGATTGAATTTCTGATCCATTTGCATGCTCAACTAGCCTTGTATTTCTTATCTAACCTCAAAGTTTGTTTAAATTTCAGTCTGTTCTGTTTCAGTTGTTCTGTTTTGGCCTAAGGGGGGAAAGAAAAAAAGTAATATTTTCCTTCTCTGCAATGATCATTTTTGTGCTAAACAACTTCAGTTCTCGGGAACATGGAGGCTGAGAAGTACTCAAGAAATGACAAACCAAGCGAGACTCCTCTTCAACTAGATCAGCCCCATCTTAGCCAAGAAATTTATTTACTGAGTGGGAACAGATCACACTTCCCCTCACCTCCAGGAGCTGAGACCACAGATGATTAATCTGTGGTAAACCCAAGACTTTGATACTTCAATATATTGTGTGCCACCCACATCCTCTGTCTCATGCTTTCTTGGATCATTTCCAGTACACTCCACTGCAATTTACCAAAATAAACCCACAACCTTGTTAAAGAGGGGCACCCAAACAAGACAATGAATCTGAAATGCATGAACTTTCTTCGCTTCCCAAATCAGAAGTATCACAGTAGATCTTTATAAGAAGTGGAGGTAGCTTTATAATAAGATTTTTCTTTTAGCTTTAAAACCAGTGAGGTTTCCTCCCTGCAAAACTAACAGTTCAGTATTGAAAGGTTTTGATTTCACTACATAATTTCTTGGGGGAATTACTATTAAGTTACCAGCTCACTTGTACCTTCACTTGGGGTTCCATTATTGCCATGCATTTGAATGGAAAAGACTGAAGGCTTCAATGTCTGGAGATACTCTGGCTTGATGAAACTTTAATTTCAGAATTCTCATAGGCACACCAGCTGCACAATTCAGCTCCCCATTAAATAACATTAGCTTAGTGAAGAATTAGAAGATGCAGAAGGCTACAGGCAGGAGACCAGAAGAGAGCAGGAGACAACATATTTCAGCAGAAAGTCAGTCTCTCTCCTGGGGTTAGGGTGTACAGCTGGGCACGCTGTTTACCAATGCCAAGCTCTTGGCTTCATAAAATCAGCTCTTGTGATCAGATTAAAAAACTTTTGCAAGAGCTACAGAGAGTAAGCTCAATCAGAGATCATGAAATAACCATCAGCCCAGCTCTGCCTGCTGGGGGTTGGACTGTCCAGCCTCATTTCTCATGCAAACAAAGAGCCTTATACGCAGTGTGCGTCCTGAGTACGTAAAGCTGTTTTGCACTGGATCTATTGTAATACTTATTTTTCTTTCTAAAATGTTCTGATGAACAAGACTGTGCTCCCAGTGCAAAGACAAGGCACGCAGATTAAGAGACTCACAGAGGTCCCTGTTATATGATTTACCTGATTTGGGACAGGGTTTTTTTTCCCCCCAAAGGTGTTTGCCAGCACTGTTTAAGCAAGGATTCAATGGATACGTGTCACATGGACTTTGTTATTCATGTCTCTGTTCATTGCTGCATGACCACATAAAGAAATAACTGATGGGTCTTATTTGTGTTTCAGTGACCAAAGCAGAATATTCATTCAAGAAATATACACTTACATGAGGAGGTTGCAGAACCTCTTCTATGTATTACTCAACCTCTACCCGAAAGAAGAAAACACAACCTGGAGGTCTTTAATAGAGAGTCACAAAATCATTCAGTGGAAAAATTCAAGCATGAGTGTTTGTTGTCTGGGAAGAGATGGACTCTCCATGGGAACCTTACTGAACTCTGCAGAACAGAACAGTTCAGCTTGGGAGAACTCAACTGCTATCTGACCTTTTTTTACCATACTTTTGCCACAAAAAAAAGTCAACTCAATAATCACTAATATTTATAGCCTCAATCATCTGTTACTTGTTGAAGAACAAGTCACCAAATTGCCAGTTTAGTAAATAGTATCTTAACAGGAAAGCATTACCACCAATATCATATATTTTAAGATAAGCACCAAACACACGTTCTGCCATAAAGCAAAACCTTGACAAACCTAATGTTTCTTTGGTGAGAATCTTCAACATTACATCTTTTCATTCAGGTTTTCTTTTAAGCCTCACTCTAAATATTACAAATTCCAGGTTTTCATTAGATCTGCTTTAGAACAAGTCCCAGCTCTATCCTTACAGATCACACAGTTAGAGCTAATCAAATTCTGAAAGGGTTACATTAACTTACATGAACTTCCCACACCTATACAGTGAAGCAATGCATGGTCTGAAAAGAATGGAAAAGCAAAGGTATTTCTTATTTTTATGCACTGTTAGGAGCTCCTTGTTAGGACCCATTTTAGCTACCCAGTATTTTAACTCCGAGCCTATGAGAAAAGTCCATACCTTATAGTTCAGTGCGGAGGATGATTACAGTGATTTTGCAGTGTGTAAGGAAGGGACAATATGTCCCTATGCATTTCACCATCAATTACACTGGGGTGTTATAGGAGAATGGAGATTAACATTCCTGTCATGCACAAGATCTATGCAGCTGCCTCTTATTATTTGGTGAAGGTCATGAGTAAGGCCAAACCTATGACTGCATTCTAGCTAAGTAATTCAGCAGTCCCTTTTCCAAATGTGATTTGATAATGAGTTATTAGGAAATACGAGCCTGGGGTAAGAAATATGCCAGTGTTTAGGAGACGAGTATGTGCAACAATCCACAGCTATTGCAAATTAGTGACAGGAAGATTTCCTCTCAGAATAAGTAAAAAGCCACCATGAACAGAACTATCATAATGTGGCATTTTTTCAGTCTACAGAGAGTTTAAAAACTCTGGAAAGTGCTCTAAGTAGTAGTTTGTTGATTCTGTTGAATCTCTCTACATCCAGGTTCCCACTCTGTGCTTGCCAGCAACTTATTTATTGTTTTATTGCCAACCATATGATTATTGTCATCCAATAAAACCCTCTTGGTTTCATAGAAGTAGCATAAGCCTTCATAAAGAGGAAATATTTTGTTCCAGAAATGTAATTCTGTAAATTGGGATCAATGATTGAATCAGAAGAATGGAGAAATTCATACTTTGTTTTCTATTCTTCCAAAGCATCATTCTCAATGGTAAACAAAAAATGAACAACAAGAAGCACAACAGTAGGTATCACAAAAAGTTAACATGGGAAAGAAAGGCTTGAAGGAAGGGAAAATTCTGATTTGTAGGAACACAGGATTTTAAAATATAAGGACTCCTTAAAGGTAACCTTGGCTGTTAGTGACCACACTAGGATGGTCACCCTAGCACTAATACTAAAACCTTCTACTCTTTAGCCTGAAAAAGCAGCATTCTCCTATTTTTTAAGCCAAGCAATTTGACAGCATAAAGTTAACTTTAGAGGCCAATTGAGATTTATTTACACATATATGTGTATAAATACAAGTTTTCAAGCCAATGCTTTGAAGAGACTGACAGAGGCAAGCATTAACAAAAAACTCACACATCTACTAATTAAGAAGCTTTATACTTGAACATATTTCAGGTATGTTTTAGAACTATACCAATATTTCAGTAATTTGACCTTCCTTGACATCACACACATTCACCCCTCAGCATCTCTCTCAGAATCATTATTTAAGACTAAAGCAGACAGACACATGAAAGATACTTAAAAATAACTGTCAAAGGTTACAGGTGGGATTTCAGCTCATTATATTAGAACTCCATCCATTCTCAGTTCCAGGAATTTTTATTCTGTGTTTTGACCATAAGTTCCACCATTTTGATTCCTTAGAATTAAAGCACACAGAATCTAAACCCCAAAACTGTAGGCTCAGGTTCACAGGACAGGACCTAGGACAGCCTTTTAAACAAGGAACAGCAAGAAATTTGATTATTTTGGTGGGCTTTTCATCATAACCTAAGCAGTAAAATTAGTAATTATCATAAATTACCATGTAGCTTTGAGGATGAAGAGAACTCAAAGAGAAATACAGAAAAATCCGAGAAAAAATATGAATTTTATATATTTATCAGGAGGGTTTTAGATGGATTTGGCATTTGCAATGTTGAAGAGGGAAGGAGGCATTCATTTGTCAGGGCATGGGGGGTTTTTTCCTGAATTTGTCATCTCAACAAGTTCCACACTCCCACCTATTTGCCCATATTGTCTGTTTCCAGGCTTCCACTTCCAGACCTTCAGCTCCCTGCACCAGACAACTTCCTCCCTGTAGGTCTGTAAGGCAGCCCTCAAAGGGGTTCCTGATTAGCAGCTTGATTAGTCATTACTACAGTAATTCAATTTATAGGAATGTGGCTTGTCAAACCTATAAAACGTGAAAAATGAAAATACATTGAGAAATTCAAATACTTGTAAAGTTCTGCCATTGTGTGAGAGTGAGAGGAGCTTGGACCAATTTGAAAACACAGAACAGTTGTTTGAAAACACAGAGAAGTTGTTTGAAAATTGAAATCCTTAATTTTATGAAACCCATATGCACAAGCCTTCAAGTGGCAGTTGCTAAAAAAAAAAAAAAANAAAAAAAAAAAAAAAAAAAAAAAAAAAAAAAAAAAAAAAAAAAAGACATTTTAGAGCAGCTTCCACTAGAGCAGACTTTAGGATGGATACTTTTTTTAACACCTAATGCTAGAGTTTGGTGACGTTAGAACAAACTACAATACAAAATCAAGTGAGAAAATCAAAGACCTAAAGTAACAAGTAGATTTTGTAATATCAAGAGTTTCTAGTGACCTGCTTGAGATTTTTTAACCAGTATCCCATTCAGTTAAACTCCAGCCTCCCGGTAAATGGGACTCACTGGAGCAACAATGTGCTGAGTCTACAGGAGAAAATACCAAGAGGATTTATAAGCACATTCAATGTAATTTACATTCCGCAGAATTTAGTGTCTGCCAAGTCTACTATACTGCTTGAAATCTTGTGTTTATCAGATATCTGGGGAAAATTTTGGAATGCTGGGAGATAAAGAAATTTCAAAAACATTTGGAAGAAGCTTATAATAGTTTATTGCTATGCTTTGAAATAAGGCTTTTTATAACACAGTGACTATATGGTCACCATGAAACAATCTAAAATTCTGATTCTTGAAGATAAAACAAAAACTTCAGGAACTGAACCTTTAGGGAATGCCAAAAAGTGCGGAATATCAGAACACTTAAAGTTTTGGAAGACAGTTTGTACCCAGAACCCTAACACTCAAAATTTAGAGATCTGCAGGAAAAAAGCAAAAAATGTTTTCAGGCTTAATCATTTTTCCAATCACAGAATCATGGAATAGTTTGGATTGGAAGGGACCTTAAAGATCACCTAATTCCACCTCCTGCCATAGGCAGGGACACCTTCTACTATCCCAGGTTGCTCCAAGCCCCATCCAACCTGGCCTTGGCCACTTCCAGGGATCCAGGGGCAACCACAGCTTTTCTGGGAAACCTGTGCCAGGGCCTCAAGCCAAAGAATTTTCTCCTTGTACCCCATCTAAAGCTACTCTCAGTTTGAAGCCATTCCCCCTAGTCCTGTCAGTACACGCCCATATAAATGGTCTCTCCATCTTTCTTGTAGGCTCTCTCCTTCCCCAGGACTTTAAAAAAAAAAA